>QEOT01005142.1:63816-89246 GCA_003123785.1 Pterocarya stenoptera | reverse complement strand
AAAAAAAAAATTTACTATTAAAAAAAAAATTACATGAATCTCATATTTATTCAATTTTTTCAAAGAAATTAAGAGGCACTATGTCCTTCACAATCACAATTGCAACTATCATTTCTCTTATTTTATTTAGGTCTCTGGCAGATTTAAAAGCTTCCTTTTTCGATCATATTTTCATGCACACTCGTAAAATGTAGGGCAAATGGAAAGCAAAAACTTCAGAAAAAATTCTTCCGAATGCTTGTTAACACACTACACTCGCATGAATCTTCCACAAAAGAAAACTTTTAAAGGATACATCATCACATGTTTCTGTAGGGCGGAGCCTGATCGGGAGTAATCACTATTACACCAATCGATGACAGATCTCGCACATTTCATTTCACTTACTTGTCATCCATCATCTTTGGCATATGACGTTCTTTTATGTCTGGAAAAATCATCGACAGGTTTCCAGTGACCGGAAGATTTTTTGACACCGGCGCAGCCATACTCTGCTGGATCCAGCCACCGGGCACACTCCAGCGCTGGACTGGCTTCCCTGGTGCCGCACCTTCCCGGCATTGGATCTGAAATCCAGCATCAGGAAGGCGCCAATCTCCCATATCCCGCGCCTCCCCCCCAGTGCTGGAGAGAGTGGGTACATCCCCCCAACCAAAAAAGAAAAGATTATATAACTTTCGCATAATTTTCTAAGCAAAGCCTTGAGCAATGAGAAATTACCTCGCAGTTTGCATGCCAAAAGTTAAATAAAGAGACCTGAAACTGCTTCAGAATTTTCTAACCTCTGCATGTACTTTAAAAGTTCTCTTCCCATAAAATGCTAGACATGCATGGAAATTAGTTCATCAACTCCGCATTGTCTAAGTTTAATAACCATAGATTCATTAAAAGAGGGCAAAATGTCACAGCAATGACGACAAGGAGCCTTCATCTGGAACAAAGAAAACAAAATTTGTAAGGCCTAGCCAACTCCAATGGACTAAACTGTGAACAAACCATCACATGAAATTATGAACTGCAAAGCAAATTCGAACCAGTTCAGCAATACCTGTTCCATAACAAGCTCAAGCGTCTTAGAAAACACTTTGACACGTGTCAAATTCTTTATTGCATTAGGTCTGTCACACTCTTCAACCATGTGCACAGTGTAGTAGCTCCAGACACCACCTTTATCGGGTATCACACTTTCCAGAAAGAAGATAACAGGTCTTTTACATGGATCTTTCGAATATTCTCTTGTCTTAAACATGTAACGACTTGCATCAATAGAGACACTCCTCTTCCATGGCATAAAAGTTTTCTGCGGTGAAAGGAGATCTGGGAGATATTCATTACCCTCGAACACCTGGATAGAATAACCCCAAGCAACTGAAACAGTCAATGAATTTGAAGGGTCATAGCAGACAGTTTGCTGCAATATCCTGCCAGGATCAACATTCACGGCTTCAAAAAGATGCCCCATTGCAAGAGTCCTGCTCATGTTAGGGAAGATTGGGTCCACAGCATCCAAATGATGAAGGGATACCAAAGGAGCCAATGGATGTGAAGACAGCAAACCGAACAAATTCCCCCTCATATCAACCTGATAAAGATAAAACTAAATCATGAACTGCTTTTACAAACCAGACACTTAACTCGCAAAAACTACAATAATTGATGAGGAGATGAGCTCAATTTTTTGTCGAACTAATATGAGAATTACCCGGATAAAAACAAAAGGATTATCACATAATCAAGTTATTCAGCCAATCCATATCAGCCGGAAAAGCAAGGTCTTTTTTTTTATTATTATTATTGGCAATGGACACGGGGAACAAAATCAGCCATCAGTCAGATAAGCAAATTTCTCAGCAGGAAAAAAATGTATTATTGTTTGATGCCTGTACGTTTAACTACCATGCCCCTCACCCCCCACCACACCAAACTACCAATTTTTGCAAACTATCAAATAAAAAACTAAACAAGAAAATAATAATATAGAAATACACAATTTAAGGAAAAAAAACAAACAAACAATGTGGGTGGTTGGACCCAGGCACCGCCTGAGTCAACAAGTCCAAGCACCACCTAGGTGGATTTTTATTTTTTTTTTATCGGTAAACAAATTTTTATAGATCAACAGAGATACAAGAGGGCCCAGGTATATAGGACATATACATGAGCATGTCTAGTTTAAAGATACAAGGAAGTCATGAAAAGTCATGCCATGAAAATCAATTACAATTGACCAATGGAGTAGAGTAATGAAAAATAAAAATCTAAGTTCTTCCATTGATCTCTCTTGATCTTCAAAACATCTTGCGTTCCGCTCCCTCCAAATGCACCACCAAAGACAGATAGGCAACATCTTCCATACGGCTGCTATTTGAGGGTTACCCCTAATACCTCTCTAAGAGGCTAAAAAATCACTTACACTTTCCGGCATCACCCACGCTAACCCCACCTGTGCTAAGACTTCAGTCCACTAGGTTCTGGCAACCTCACAATGTAGTAATAGATGGTTAGCAGACTCACCACTCTTCTTGCACATGTAACACCAATTCATAGCTATAATGCCACGTTTCCTGAGGTTATCTATTGTAAGAATCTTCCCCAAGGAAGCTGTCCATACAAAAAAAGCAGCCTTTAGAGGTGCTTTTGTCTTCCAAATACTCTTCCAAGGGAATGGGACAGAATTGTGCATGTTCAAAGAATAATAAAAAGAGCGGGCTGTAAAAACTCCCTTTAGAGGGACGCCAATATATCTTGTCTTCACCTTCCCCCGTCACACGAGTGGAGTACACAAGGTCAAAAAAGGCCGAGAAATCATCCATCTCCCAATCTTGTGCATCTCTATGGAAAGAGAGGTTCCATTGGGAAAAACCATTGGACAAAATATGTAACACCCCGTATTTTAGTGTATTTTTAATGAAGGATTATTTTAATTGATTTAAGGATTTGTCTCTTGTTTTAAAATTAAGGGAGTTTTATTATATTATTTTATAATATTTTAAGTTGTGAAAATTATTTATTTTATATGTTTTCTTGATATTAATTATTGTTTTGCATTTAAAGTGATCTTTAATTTAAATTGGCTTGTTTTTAGATTTTAATATTTTTTTATTGTTTTAATCGAGCATTTCATTGAGTTTGAATTATTTTATTTATCTAGTAGCTTTAAAACCTTTTTCGTTGGATCACTTTCGAAACCCAAGTTGAAAAGGCTGGATCTCCTTTTTCTTCCTCCTCTTTTTCTTTTTCCCTTTTTTTTTCTTTTTTTTTCTTCTTTTCTCTTCGGTTTCTCTCTCCCCCAGCCACGTGACCCGACCCTCTCTCGCTCCTCTCCCACACCGTTTCTTCCTCTCCAGCCAGCCACCACCCCGCGCCGCCTCCCCCACCGGCCGGCGACCCCATACCTCCGATCTCAGCCCCTCTCGCCGGCAATAGCCCCCACGCACACCTCAAAGCCGCGGCGTTCCATTTGCTCCAGCACCGCCGTCCGGCCACCACCTCTTAACCACATCATCATCGGCCCTCAAGCAACCCAATGGACCCAACCCCAGCCCCGATCCGTCACCGGTGAAGCCCAGCCAAGCTCACACCCGATTTTGCCTATCCGGCCTTCTACCGCCATTTCGGCCGCCACCCACGGCCAAAGGCCACCACCATTAGCTTCACCACTTCCCATAGGCCCTACCCTATCGTTCCCAAGTCTTCGTTTGACCTCGTGTAATTTTTGGATTCACTGTGTTTTCGGCCACAGTGTTTTTACACTGTGGTGTTGCTGTTTTGGCACTTCCAGCTCTCTCATGATCCTCTGAAAAATATATTAAAGCGTTGTAAGTATTTTCCCGAACATCTTTAAGGTTTTAATATATTTTTGCACTGACTGGTTTATAATGTCTGTGATTGGTTGTGTTGTGATCTGATGGATTGTTGAAATTTACTGTTAGATTGGTTGTTGAAAATTATTGTTAGATGGGTACACTACATGTGCACGCATAATCATAATTGTGTTTATTAAAAACTGAGTTTTCATGTGTGGGAAAAAGGAAAGGGAACTGTAGGGATGGTAGTAAGCAGGGACGGTGGTAAAGTCCCGCCTGCGATTCCCGCCTACGGTGTACGCATAGGGATTGTGGTAAGCAGGGATGGTGGTGTTGTCCCGCCTGCGATTCCAGCCTACGGTACACGCGGTAGGGATGGTGGTAAGCAGGGATGGTGATAGAGTCCCGCCTGTGATTCCCGCCTACAGTGTCCAATAAATTTTTTTTGTGTAAATCATTTTTGGGAAAATGATATTTTTGGATTTGGTGCATATATCATCATATGCATGTATGTCGGTTGCATTAAATGTATTTTAATCTTAGAGATCGTTTGGATTATTACTTACCTGCGATACCATTTTATGGTACTGTAGATTTTGGTGCAGGTGAGGTTGTGGAGCTTGTGGGATCAGCGCCCTAGTGAAGGTGGCATGTGGTTGCTGCTGTTTTGGTTGTGGGATTTGTTTCCCATGCGTATGTATTCAGTTTTCTTATATTTTCTTGGATGACTGTATAACTTTCAGTATACTTGTATTTTGGTTATTTTGTATATAAAAATTCTGGTACTTAGTGGCTTAATTATTATTATCCGTTGCGACTCTTTGGTGCTTTGGTGGCACGTTGCACACACTTGAGCACATATCGTTGGGATGTGTGACCCGTGTTGTCATCATCCTGACGTCACGATTCCCGAGGCTTTTTGTACGTGGGAGTCGGGGCGTCACAAAATAACTAAATCCGCTATAGCTGCTTCTTTCCTTCTTGCTAAGCTATAAACTTGTGGATAAACATCCTTGAGTGCCCGGTCACCACCCCATAAGTCATGCCAAAATCTTATTTTAACTCCGTTGCCAACTTTGAAGCTAGTATGTGCTGCGTACTTATCCCACCCGCTTCTGATATGTTTCGACAGACCAACTCCATGAGGACCACTCACCTTATGAGAACACCACCCTCCCCATGAATCTCCATGCTTCACAGCAATGACGGTTCGCCACAAGGCCTCTCGTTCTTGGTGATATCTCCATAACCACTTGCCTAGCAAAGCTTGGTTGAAAGATCTCAAATTACGTAGACCCAAGCCTCCTTCTTTGATGGGGGAGCATATTTTGGCCCATTTCATCAGGTGGAATTTAAACTCAATCTTGAATCCTCCCCAAAGGAAATCACGTTGAATTTTCTCCATGCGATGGACCACCTTAGCGGGAAGTGGAAATAATGAGAGAAAATAAGTTGGTAAGTTAGAGAGAGTGCTTTTTATGAGTGTTACCCGGCCCCCNACCCCCTTTGGATAAGTATATTCGCTTCCAACTAGCTAGTTTTCTCTCCATTTTTTCTAATACATCATCCCATATGGATTTCGATTTGAACGCCGCACCCAATGGAAGGCCAAGATACTTCATGGGCAACTGAGAGATCTTGCATTCCAAGATGGACGCCAGACTCTCCACATCAGGTACATGTCCAATTGGCACAACCTCTGATTTAGCCAAATTTACCTTCAACCCTGACACAGCTTCAAAGCATAATAGAAGAGCCCTCAAAGCTCGAATTTGTTCATGTCTGGCCTTACAAAAGATTAGTGTATCATCAGCAAACAAAAGATGAGAAATGTTAAGCGAACCTGAACTTGCCTCTCCCACTAAGAATCCTGATATGAAATCTGCTTCTACCGCCCCTGAAATCATCTTGCTAAAAGCTTCCATCACAAAAACAAATAGAAGAGGAGAAAGGGGGTCTCCTTGTCGCAAACCTCGGGAACTCTTAAAGAAACCTTTTGACGTACCGTTCACCAAAATAGAAAAACGGGCCGTAGAGATACAATGAAAAATCCAAGAACACCATTTAGAACCAAAGCCACATCTCTCCAACATATACATTAAGAAACTCCAATTGACGTGGTCGTAAGCTTTCTCCATGTCTAGCTTACATAAGAGTCCAGGCTCTCCCGATTTAATACGACTCTCCAGACATTCGTTGGCTATAAGTACCGAGTCAAGGATTTGCCTACCTTGAACAAATGCATTTTGAGGTTTCGAAATCAAGCTTTCCATCACCTTGCTTAATCTATTCGCCAAAACTTTGGATATGATTTTGTAAAGACCACCCACCAAACTAATGGGGCGAAAATCTTCCACTGCTACAGCACCGGGTTTTTTGGGGATGAGTGCTAGAAAAGTTGCATTAAGGCTTTTCTCGAACCGCCCACTTCCATGAAATTCATGGAAGACCTCCATGATATCATCTTTAAGCACCTCCCAACAAGTCTGAAAAAAAGCCATGGAGAAACCATCTGGGCCTGGAGCTTTATCACCCGCCATGCCCTTGACCACTGACCTGACCTCTGCCTCCTCAAAAGGCCTTTCAAGTCGCTCCGCTACCTGCTGGTCAAGAATGTCAAAAACCATCCCATCAAGTCTCGGCCTCCATTCGAATTGTTCCGAAAACAACTTATCATAGTAATTGACAATGTGATCCGAAATCTCGGTATGGTTCGAAGAGACCACCCCCTCTATCATCAAAGTATCGATAGTGTTGTTCCGCCTATGTGAGTTGGCCACTTGATGAAAAAACTTAGTGCATCTATCCCCTTCCTTCAACCATACTGCTCGCGATTTCTGGCGCCACGATATTTCTTCTAAAAGAGACAACCGTTCAATGTCCGCGGACACTTGGGATTTGCGAGCCCGCTCAGTTTCAGAGAGTAGCCTCACCTCTTCCACACCCTCCAAATCATTGAGCTCCTCCATAAGAATATTTTTCTGGTTTTCCACATTACCAAAAACTTGATTATTCCACTCCTTCAAGTCCTTTTTCAATGACTTTAATTTACAAGCCATCGTATAGCTAGCATTACCATGAAAATGATATGAGGACCACCATTGTCGCACTCTGTCCATAAAACCCTCTGACTTTAGCCACATGTTCTCAAATTTAAAGTACCCTGGGCCTCTACTAATGCCCCCACAGTTCAAAAGAATGGGAAAGTGATCTGAACATAACCTGGGTAGTCTCTTCTGAATGAGATCCGGAAAGTGTATCTCCCATTCAGGTGAAACTAAGAATCTGTCTATCCTTGACCACGATGGGACATCTCGGTTACTAGACCAAGTGAAGGAACCACCTGCTAGAGGAATATCCTGAAAGTTCAATTCAGAAATGAAGTTAGAAAAATCTACCATGGGTGAGTTGAAATCCGAATCACCCGATCTCTCACTCGGGAACCGAGTGACATTGAAGTCACCTCCAATACACCAAGGTACGTCCCAAATGCTGTGTATACCGGCCTCGTCCCATAGTAAACTTCGAGACCGGACCAGATTAGGCCCATAAACACCTGCAAAAGCCCACTGATATCCATCCGTGACATCCATAAACGAGCATGCCACCACATAATCCCCAAGGAAATCTTCCATTTTTTCCACTACTCTTTTATCCCACATAACTAGTATTCCCCCGGATGCTCCAATGGACGGAAGGTAATGCCACCCCACATGCAAACAACCCCACAAACTCCTAATGATATGAAGAGAAATAAATGCCAATTTAGTTTCTTGAAGACAAATGATGTCGACTTTCCAAGTGCAGAGAAGAGATCTAATACGTAGACATTTATTCACATCATTGATCCCTCTCACATTCCACGATAGTATTTTAGGCTTCATTCAAAGTAACATCCCTCCCTTTTGTTCTATCTCTCCCCGAAGTGCCCTCCTTATTATCGTAGTTAATGAAGCATTGCAAACGTCTCAATTCTCTCTCCTTTCTCATAGCAGACTTCATTACCGTGGATCGATTAGCTTCCATGGCAACTAAGAGGGCCATGAATTGGTCTTCATAACCTTCACAAGAAATTCCCACCCAGTCTTGAAGCTCCTCTACTTTTTTTAATACCCAATGTGATGCACGAGATGCAATCAGGGGAGGAATCATTTGTAAGGGTGATGGAGTACCCAACTCCTCCTCACTGCCCTCAGCCTCCATAGATAGACTCAACAACCTGGTATCCATCTCCTTCCCCATCACAGAATCCTCAGCATCCACTTCCTCCACTCCCGGCACCACAACCTCCACATTTGACCCCCCCATAGGTTCCTCTACAAAAATCGAAACCATCTGTGTCTGGTTCGAAGGCTTTGGCTCGACAACAGTAACCGGGGTGGCGTCATCGACATTTCCCGAAACTTCCCCTACCTCCAAGGGACTGCTCTCAACCCTGAAACTGGTCGCATCTATCACCACTAGCCTCAACGCTGTTGTCTGTGCACCGATGATCTCCGTCGTCATGTTCTGTGCAGCTATCGGGTCTTTGAAAACAGTAAAAATGTCGTATAACCCTCCTTCGTAGTCAGATATGGCGACATCCGACGGCAGGTTGTCCATCGGCACCTCCGCGGCCTTCGTCGAGGTCAACCGAGGCTTCGCCGGCAGCGATGGCTAAGGCCTACGCGACGACGGGCCCCCAACAGCCTGTGTTCTCTTCCTCCAAATCTATCTCATTTTGGGCTTTGGCCCGTTGCCATCAGCCTTCCTAGCGTCCTGTTCCTACTCGATAGGCCCATCCATAGAAACCCATAAGCTCACCTGCTGCCCGAGCTCGTAATCCCATCTTCAATGCACCGTATTAGCTCAACTACCTTATTAGTTAACTCCCCCAACGAAATCTTCATTTCGTTCAACTCCTTCAGAATAGTTTCTTCTTTAAGCCCGACCGCCCTTTTGTCATATCCATCGCCATACTGAGCTACTGCCGAATAGGGATGTGATCCCTTTTGCATGTCTGCTGTCGCATTGTGCTGCGCGGCTCGAGGAACCACCAAAGCCTCCTTGTACGACCTCGACGGCATGGCTACCGTTGAGGCTTTCGATGGGTTTCTCCCCTGACCACTTCCTCTGGCCATATCCTTCAACACTGCCGCCACCTTCCTCCACCCCATACCATCCTTACCTTCAGGAATGAGTACGAAACTTCTGCGACCTCCCCCACCATACGCCGCCAAAGCCATGTATGCACCGCGAGTGTTTGAGCATCGCTGAGTAGTGAGTCCTCTGTCTCCTTCCCGTCAGGCCGAGTAGAAACCTTTACTCCCAGGCTTCATACAAGCCTCCAACGAGTTAACCACCCAACTGATAGTCTCCAAGCCCAGCCATAGACAGCTTACTCCTTTCCATCCTTTCTCAGTGATGCATACCTTATCCCCATCTCTTCTCACCTCAAAAACCTTTGATTCAATAACTACACAACTCGTAGTCATGCTTCAGAACCGGAAAATCCCTCATCAACAACCCACAAACACCATTGACAACGTGAAAAAGTCTCAGGTGTACAGAGAGAAAAGTGTTTAGGCGAGAGAAAAAGTTGTTGCTTGCAGTAAATATAAAGATCCAAAAACTCCAAATTCGTTTACGGCTGTTGATTTTTATTTAAAAGTTTATTTTAGTTTTTTCTAGATTTTTTTTTTCCTTTTTCATTTTTCATTTTTTTATAATTTTTATGAAGAGAATCTATGCCAAATTTGTTTTAAAAAAAAAAATTCGTTTTATGTTTCTCTTCTTTTTTTTCCTTTTCAAATTTAATAAGCTTTTTTTTTTTTTTTTGGGGGAGATTTTTAAGGCTTAATTTTGCTCTTTTAAAAGACAATGAGGTGCATTTCAATTACTTGGCAGTTAGGGAGGGGCATTTGCCAAAACTCATAGTTCGGGGTAAGGAGACATTACAGATTAATTGGTAGTTTGAGTGGAATGTGTATGTTTCCCCAATCATATGCATATTCAAAAGAGCTCATAACTAGAGTCAATCAGGCAGTTTCCCACCATCATCAAAAACAACAAAGGAACCATCAAGAACATTTTTGAAAAGGAATTCAATAAAGGTCCAAAAACTTAAAAGCTCTGACGCTCCACTTGTAATCTGCCTTGAAACAGAGAACTTAACACATTCAAGTGAAATACTCCTCGGCTGAATGACGGACAATTCAGGGCAATTAGCATTCATATTCATGATCCACATGGAAAGACTATTATTTTTTCTGGCTGTCTCAAAAATGTTTGACAAAGATGTCCTCAAACCCAATTAGCGTTTATAACAAAAATGCTAAACCACTGTTTGGGCTTTCGGAATATACGATAATTCTAGTAACGCATATAATTAAGGCTGTGTTTTAGGCCTAGCCGTCACATGTAGCATTATTTATCTGTTTATAATAGCTGTACATGCTGACCAACTGTATAATATTCTTTGACAAAAGTTTGTCCTATCAAGTAAGAGAGTCGATTGACAAAAGTTTGTCCTATCAAGTAAGAGAGTCGATTGACAAAAGTTTTGTAATTGAGACTTACTTGTACTTGATTTTCAAATAATAAAATGACTTCTGGATTTGGCTGTCTCTTAGGATTTTACCTTTAAAGAGTTCTTTAAAGGGTTTTCCTTCGTTACCAATATTGGTGTTTTGCAATTGATTTATTTTATGTTAATGTTTTCTTATTATATAATTGTATGATTGACGACTAACCAATTTGTTGAATGAATTGATAGATCTCTGTGTTACGATACAAGACACTTGGGTAATTTCACTATTCTTCCTTGGGACTCCTTCAAGCTTTTTCTTATTTTTTTACCCTTGGATCTTTTTTACACAACTTTTCTTTTTACGTTCCTTCCTACATTTTTGTTTATGATTAATGATAAATATATTAAATATTCTTGTTAAAGAAGAGAGACTCTTATCATTTTACGCCACAAATCTCTAATTGATAGAATATTTTTTATACATCAAGCTATGTTTATAATATTTTTGTATCGTATATAGTGCAACCTATACCATGAAAATATATACAAGTATTTTTAATATTTTAATAATAATCCCCCCCCCCCCCCGGGGGGCCGGGGGCGGCAGGGAAGACTGATTTCTAGATCCGCCACATCAACAAGCAGAATCACAACTAGGGTTTCTCTCCTCTCTTATTCACTATTAAGTTTAAGAAGTTTCTACTCCTACGCCTATTAACTCGTCCTATGAGTTCAACATCTCCACTTAATAGGGAACTGGCTCAGTCGCTCTTCAACTTGGATTATACCTAGAAGGTTGTGGCCAACCCCAGATATTACCTAATACCGAAGCCAGCGGACTGCTAAGTCAGAACATTCAACATCTCCCCCACGATATTTTTGTTTGCCTTAAAAAAATAAAAAACTTAGTTTTTGCCTTAAAAAATCATTGTTGTGAACTTGTGAATTGGCATCATCACATTAGGACAATCTATCATATCCAACACATGATGTTACCAAGATTAAACTTGGAATTACATCATCACGTTAGGACAATCAAGTATATCTAACACATAATGTTACCAAAATTAAACTCTAGACTAACTCGAAATTACTTGATTAGAAATGGTTAATAAATTTTTACCTGATGAAACCCAGGTTCATGGGTTAAACCGACACCAAGTTCCGCCAAGCATGAAAATATCCTAGAATCGCTTCCGTACAAGTGCGCGTACCTCACCAAGCACGAATCGAGAACCCTGGCCAAAACTCTTGCGAGCGAATAGCTTATCGCGAAGCCTCCACCACCAAATGCCATCTCAAAGGAGTTCTTCACGTTCTGATAGTAGCTCTCCGAGTTGCTACCTACGTAAAACCACCGCTCGTGGTCGTACTTCGCCAGGGTTTTGACCAGATTGTCCACGACAAAGACCGTGTCGTCGTCTCCAAACACATACCACCGAACGTCCTTCTCATCGCGATCGACGACCTCCTTCACCACGCGCGCCACGCGTATCGCCGATCGGAGGCCCCCCCGGAACGTGTAAGGGAACTTGGAGGTGTCTCCGGAGACGACGACCGGAGGGCCGCTGTCGTCACTGGCCGCATCGGGGGCGACGCGATCCAGGAAAGCGAGTGCGCGCGTGGAGTTGGGGGAGTACCAGAGTCGGACGTAGGACTTGCGGCGAGGCCAGGAACGAGAAGAAGAGGCGATAGCGAAGAGAAGTTGGCGGCGCGTGAGTGGAGACTGGGACGCGCTTCGGAGATTTGAGAGAGGAGCGTGGCGGTGGAAGAGAAGGTAGCAAATGAGGAGCAAGGAGATGATCAAGAGGAAGGTTTTCAAACGGGAGGGATTCAGGGTTTTCAGCAATATTACGAGGGGCATAATTTCCGATCCAACAGCAAAGAAGAGAGAGAGAGAGATTCTCGCCTTGTATTTGGTTCTTCTCTTTTTCTGGGACATTAATGGAAGTTATGGAACAAAGATGAGTAAAGATCTTCTTTCGTGTTTCGATACTGTGTTTTTTTTTGGTTTTGACAAAAATGTCGAGCACGTGTCTGTAGTACAGAGCATGTCATAATCGGAGTTGTCTTTGACGTGTACGTGTCATGTTTCTCATATGGTTTTTTAAATCTAAAATTGCACGCCAATCCCTGTAACTCTCAAGTGTAACTGCTTTGGCATTTATGTAAGAAGATTGGAAAATGTTGCTTATCTCCTACAGCTTAAATTCGTTTGGATGAGATATGAATTGAAATGTTTTGTAAATAATAGAATAAAATATTATTAAAATATTATTTTTTAATATTATTATTATTTTGAGATTTAAAAAAGTAAAATTTTTTGTTATATTTTGTGTGAAAATTTAAAAAAATTATTTTAGAATTTAAAAAAATTGAATTGTTTATTATATTTTGTATATAAATTTTAAAAAGTTATAATGATAAGATGAGATAAATTAAGGTGGTTTTTGAATTCAAATGAGGTAGCTTTTTTAATATTTTAATTTTTTTAAAATTTTATTTAATGATTAAAAAAGTTATTATTTGAAAAGTTTTATTTTTTTATTTTTTTAATGGTTAAAAATATTAACAAAATATTAAAAAAAAACAAACTACACATTTGTGCTAACGGTACACCCATCGATAAGTGTTGGGCGGCTTACTAGCACCACCCAAAGAAAAATTATATTCATCAATTCCACACACCACACTCTATATTTTTGTATTTTTTTCTCTTACCAAATGTGTGGCATATAGATAATGAGTAGAAGAATTCAATTAGTTTAAGAAAAATAAAATCAAAAAAATAATTTTAAAAAAAAAGTTTAATATGTAGTGTGTGGGGATGATGAGTAGCAAAGCTCTTATCATAAATGTGAAATATAAAGTTTTGCTACATATCATTCTCACACACCATACACCAGACTTTTTTTTTTAGTTTTATTCTTCTTAAAATAATTGAATACTTCTACTCATCATTCATACATCACATATTTGGTAAGAGAAAAAATAAATATAAATAAATATAAATAAGTGTAATATGTGATGTGAGGATGATAAATATAATTTTTCACGTAGTAATGATTCTGCTTCATTACATGATTTGTATTACAACAATCTAATGTATAATTAATCAAATTCAAATAAAAATAAAAAGTTCTAGTCTAAAATAAAAACGAAATATTACACAAACTCAAATAATAATTTCTAAAAAAATTAAAATAATTTTGACCCCAAAAAATTTGAAAACTTCTTGAATCTTTTAAAAATATGAAAGTTTCCTTCTAGCAACATCTAAGGGTATGTTGGGAAAATTTTTTCATCTCATCTCATATTATTTCATCTAATTCTATTTTATTTCATTTTCAAACATTATTCAAATACAAATACTTTCAAGCTAATGATTATAATTTTTCAAACTAATTATTACAACTTTTTCAAACTTTCAAGTAAAAAATAAATAAACTTTTTCAAATCTCAAAATAAAAATTATATTAAAAAAATATATTATAAAAATATTTTATTTTTATTATATTTTTTATTAAACTTTTTCTCTCTCCTTTCCCCAAACCTAATAAATACTTAATTCAAATTACCTAATTACTATTCACATACTATTCTCAAAAATCTATTGCATCTCATTCTCAAAATATCACTTAAGTCTCTTTAAAAGTATGGAAAAAAAAAAGTTTCTATATTCCTCCAACATATAAAATGTGTATAAATACATAAAGAATCTAAAAGTATACCTCCGAAAATTTTAAAAACTTAATATACGAGTAAAAAAAAAAATAGCCAAGATTTGGTCGCTAAAGTATGAATATATATATATATAGGAAATTCTGTTGGTAAGCCATCCTACCACCCATACGCGCATCCATTCAATGTGGTAAGTTAAAAAGTCAGCCTTTAACGAAACGGTATGGATTTAGAGATCAAGTATAAGGCAGCGGCAAAATCGTTCCAGTGGGATTTCGAAGCTTTGAATCCATTTATTAAAACAGTGCGTTTGGCGAGACAGTGAAAAGAAAACTATATCCCTTCTCCTTCTCCTTCTCCTTCTCCTTCTCCTTGTACGTAGCTTCATACACTTTCCACTAGATTTCTCTTCTCCTTCATCCATTCTCACACCCTTCACCTATCCTTCATACATTCCGCACCCTTCTCCCAAATCTTGTTCAGAAAAATTCTAACTTAAAAGGTTTCATCTATATCCTGGGAATTTTTGTCGTCGCGAAGAAGGATTGTTGTTGTCACCGATTTTCGTTAAAGCCAAATGCAAAAATTTTTTTTTTTTTTTGCTGTCTCATGCATGCAAGCATTCACATTCTATGTCTGCCAATCGAATATTGACATATTTATTCCTATTTTTGTTCAACAATAAACATCAAATTATATGTTAAAATACAGTTGTACGTTACTTTTTTTTTTTCTTTGATCTTTTTACTTCATTTCACGTTTCTTAGTAAATAAACAAAGCCAGGCGATTTCCAAGAAAAAAAAATACAAAAACCAAAAGGTTGGAAAATTCATAAAGACTAACACCCTGATCATCAAACTAATGCTCATAATGTTTTTACACAATGACAGATGTGCATATTCATGTGTATGGGAGGCAACAGCACAACATGGATGAACACGGCGGTGCTAGTGACCTGCATAAGGAACTTCCTAATAGGTTTTGAGATGAATGAATATTCTAGATTTCTCATTAATTTACAGTGTCTACAAGGTGCAGCTTTTATAGCAATACAAAGGACTGCAAAAGAGAATATTTTTGTTTGGACAATAAAACAAATAGAGGATGTGCTCTGCCAAAATACACGGCATTGTGCAGAGTTGGTTAGTAACCTCTGCTGGTACAAAATACAATGGTGCCCAGAGGACACTAACAAACTTTCTATGTAAATTACAATGGTGTCCAGAGGACACTAACAAACTTTCTATGTAATTCCAGAAGCCTCTAGAGCTGCAGCTGATGTGTGTGAGTCTTGCTTTGTCACTTGTGATTTGGAGTCCAATGTGGAAGACTCAATACGCCCCCTCGAGCCTAACGGGGTATCCACAACAGTGAGGCTCGTCCTTAGAAGGTGAAATTGAGGAGCTGCAAGAGGCTTTGTAAGAATATCAGCCAGTTGGTCTTTTGAAGGTAAAAAGGCTACTTGAAGAGTTTTGGCAGCAACTCTATCACGAACAAAATGGAAATCAATTTCCATATGTTTGGTGCGGGAATGAAGGACGGGATTGACGGAGAGATAGGTTGCACCAAGATTGTCACACCAAAGAAGAGGAGGTTTAGAAATGAAAACATGAAGTTCCTTTAACAAATTTTGGATCTAGAGTATTTCGGCAGTTGCATTAGCAAGGGCCTTGTATTCGGACTCAGTACTTGAGCGAGCAACAGTGCGTTGCTTGCAAGAGGACCATGAAATTATATTTTTTCCTAGAAAAATGCAAAAGCCACTCGTAGAGCGACAATCATCAGGGCAACCAGCTCAATCCGCATCAAAGAATGCTTGAATTTGAAGAGAGGATGACTTATGAATAAATAGCCCGAAGTTAAGCGTCTGTTTTAGATATCTAAGCAAACGTTTAACAGCAAGCCAGTGAGGATGTTTTGGATTATGCATGAACTGACATATTTTATTAACTGTAAAGGCAATGTCTGGTCTAGTAAGGGAGAAGTACTATAGGCTTCCAACAATGCTCCGATACATTGTTGGTTCAGAAAAAGTAGGGGTATCAGAAACTGAGAGTCGACTAGATGCAGTCATGGGAGAATTAACACCATTGGCAGCAAGCATGTTGACACGGGAAAGGAGATCACAGATATATTTTCGTTGAGAAAGTAAAATTTCATTTTCCAAATGACAGATTTCAATACCAAGAAAAAAAAATAATTTACCTAAATCTGTAATAGGAAAAACCGAGGCCAAAAAAGAAATAAGATGATCAATTTGAGAGGGATGCGAGCTTGTCACAATAATATCATCAACATACACTAAAGCATTGATGAGTATTGATTGAGACGAGTAAATGAAAAGGGACGGTCTGCTTGAGAAGGAAGAAAATCATACTCACAGAGAGAAATGGAAAGCTGCGCAAACCAAGCACGGGGTGCTTGTTTGAGGCCATAAATGGCCTTGTTCAAGCGTCACACGTACTCGGGATGTGCAGGGTGAACAAACCCAATCGGTTGAGACATGTAGACGGTTTCGTTGAAATCGCCGTGGAGGAAGGCGTTCTGGATGTCAAGTTGACGGAGGGGCCATCCATGAGAGACGGCTAGAGCGAGAACAAGGCGGATTGTGGATGGTTTGACGACCGGGCTGAATGTCTCAGCGTAGTCAATGCTTTCTTGTTGGTGGAATCCCTTGGCAACAAGTCAAGCCTTCCATCTTTCAATTGAGTCGTCGGATTTGTGCTTGGTACGGAACACCCACCTGCAACCAACAATGTTAGAGGAAGGAGGAGGGGGAACAAGAGACCACGTATTGCTCTGGAGAAGAGCTTGAAATTCTCTGCTCATGGCTTCACGCCACTCGGGAAATCAAGATGCCTTGGTGTATGATGATGGCTCTTCGGGAAGATTGATGGTGAGAGAGAGACAGTGCCAAGGAGTGGGGTAAGGAATTTGGCCAAGGGTAAATTGTTTGGGCCAAGAGCTATTGGTTTTTTATCTCGTTATGATCGGAGAGCGTGGAGGTGGCGGTGGAGGGATGGGGGGATTTGAGGGGCTAGGGTTTGTGAGGGTCTGGTTGGAGAGGAGAGAAGAGGAGAAATAGTGTGGAGGGGATGAAGACTCTAGAGATGGATTTGAAGAGGAGGATGGGCTGAGATTATTAGAAGGGGATGGGTCGGACGAAGTGGGGGTGCTGTTTAATGGGCTGAGGTTATTGGATGTGGTTGTGCCCGAGTTTGGTGTAAGAAAAATAGGAAGGGTTGTATGTGTTTGGTGAGAGGAATCAGGGGCTGAAATGGACGAAGAGGAGTTGAGGTCAGAATTAGAAAAAGCAGAGTAGGGAAAAGAGTTTTCATTGAAGAGAACATCACGAGATATGTACAATCGATTAAAGGGAAGATGTAGACATTTATATCCTTTGTGTATAAGGCTATATCCAAGAAAGAGACATGATAGAGAACGAAGATGGATTTTATGATTATTATAGGGCCGAAGATTGGGCCAACATTCGGAACCAAGAACTTTGAGAAATAAATAATCTGGTTCATTTTTAAAAAGAAGAAGATGTGGTGATTTGTTATGAAGAGAGGGAGAGGGAAGAAGATTAATGAGATAAGTTGTTGTATGAAAAGCATCAGACCAAAATTTGTAAGGAAGTGATGCTATTGCTAAGAGGGCGAGACCGGTTTCAACAATATGGCGATGCTTTCTCTCCACAACACCATTCTGTTGATGTGTGTGAGGACACGATAGTCGATGTGTAATACCTTGATTTTTTAATAAATTGGGTAGAGGGCGAAATTCTCCACCCCAATCACTTTGAACAATTTTAATTTTGGCATCAAATAGTCGTTCAACATTTTTTTGAAAGATGACAAAGGTTGATGTGGCATCACCCTTAGAATCAAGCGGATAAAACCAGGTATATCGACTATAATCATCAACAAAGGAAATGTAGTAGCGAAAACCATCATGTGAAATATAAGGTGAGGGTCCCCAAACATCAACAAATATTAAGTGTAAAGGCCCTGTGGACCGAGTAGCATTAAGCTTAAATGATAGCTGTCTACATTTAGCAAGAGGACAAGTAGAACAGAAAAAAGAGGAATCCGTAGGAAGAAAAGGTAAACATTTGTTGCGAAGAATGGAAGACACAAGCCGAAGTGATGGATGGCCAAGTCGATGGTGCCATTGAGCAATGGAAGTTCGTTCACCAACAAGAGCAGCAGGAGAGAAGTTGCTGAAAACTGGAGGAGGAAATAAGTAAAGTCTATTATGTGTTGGTCCCTTGAGTAGAAGTGTTCCGGTCTGTTTGTCCTTCACAGAAAAATAGGAATCATGAAACTCAAAATAAACACCATTATCTCGACAGAAATGATAAACAGAAACTAAATTTTTTGTTATTTGAGGAACATCCAATAAATTGTGAAGAACAAAATTTGAAGAGGAGGAGGATAGCTGAGAATCACCAATGTGAGTTATAGCAAGATTATTACCATCACCAACCATTATCTGCTCAGGGCCATTATATGGTTCAGAAGAAAGATTAAGATTTTGAAGGCTGGAAGTGATGTGGTTTGTTGCAGCTGAGTCAGGGTACCATTGAGAGTTGGAGAAGGACTGAGAGGCAGTGTAGTTTGCCGAAGGAGATTTAGGAGGATTGTACTGGTAGGCTTGATCAAAGCGATAATAGCATTGAAGAGCAACATGGCCAACACAGTTACAGACTTGGCATGTTGGTTTGTTGAAAGCATGGGAGGAAGGAGAAAAAAGAGGAGAGGTTCGACCACCACGAGAAAAATTTCGACCACCATGAAAAACAGTCCTGCCAACATGAGAAGGAGAAGAAGTAGTGATGTTAGCAGAAGGAGTAGTGATGTTAACGGAAGGGGTTGGCAGAAGACCATGTTAGGTGATATTGAGAGAGACACGAAGGTTAGAAGCAGATTAAACAACTCGGCTGAGCTAATGGGAGTAGCACGAGTGGAGACTGAGGTAACAAAGGACTCGAAGTCAGAGGTGAGGCCATTTAGGAGATAAGAGACAACTTCAGAGTCTCAGAGTGGTTCTCCAACAGAAGTCATAGTATCAGAAAGAAGACGAACTTTTCTGTAGTAGTCAGTCACAGAGAGAGATCCTTTTTTGAGGTTTGTGAGTTGGTAGCGAATCTGGAAAATTTTAGCCTGAGATTGAGAAGTAAACGTGGTTTTGAGTGAAAGCCAGAGTTCTCGAGAGGAACGAGATGATATTGCTTGGGAAAGAATAGATTCTGTAAGAGATGAGAGCAGGGCACTAAGAAGTAGTTGATCGGTTCGTCTCCATTGGAGGTAAGCAGGGTTGGGTGTAGGAGCAGAGGAAATGGATGGAGAAGGAGAAGCAGGTGGAAGAATCGGGAGAGGAGGTGGAGATGAACCATTGATAAGGTCATAAAGATCCTGACCATGAAGATAGGGAATGATCTGAGCACGCCAGAGGAGGTAGTTATCTGAGCTAAGTTTGATGGAGATAATGTGGGAGAAATTATTTGGAAGCTGGAAGTTGGAATGCAGAGAACCATCTTTGCTTGAAGAACCAATGGTAGACATGATGAAAAGAAGAGAAAAAAAAAAGGAAAGGGAAGAGAGACGTTAGTCATGTGAAAGCTCTAATACCATAATAGGTTTTGAGATGAATGAATATTCTGGATTTCTCATTAATTTACAGTGTCTACAAGGTGCAGCTTTTATAGCAATACAAAGGACTGCAAAAGAGAATATTTTCGTTTGGACAATAAAACAAATAGAGGACGTGATCTGCCAAAATACACGACATTGTGCAGAGTTGGTTAGTAACCTCTGCTGGTACAAAATACAATGGTGCCCAGAGGACACTAACAAACTTTCTATGTAAATTACAATGGTGTCCAGAGGACACTAACAAACTTTCTATGTAATTCCAGAAGCCTCTAGAGCTGCAGCTGATGTGTGTGAGTCTTGCTTTGTCACTTGTGATTTGGAGTCCAACGTGGAAGACTCAATACTTCCACACGAACCGAGGCCCAATCTCAGGGATATTCAAAGGCTATGTGGGGCTGAGCACCGCCATATTCACTGACCTACGTACAGCTCTCTTCTCCGATGATGCAGCCTCCTTCCTATTCATGCTCGCTGTCATCCCCTTAGGAGTCTGCATCACTGTTGCCTTTTTCCTCCACGAGTCCCCTCCTGCAGTTACATCCGCCGAGGAATAAGAGGAGTCCCGCTACTTTTGGGTCTTCAACTCCTTGGTCATAGTTGTTGCAGTCTACCTCTTAGCCTATGACTTCTTACCCAGTCACAACATCGTCTTCTCTCTAGTATTCGCGGCCATACTGTTAGTTCTCTTGGCCTCCCCACTAGCAATCCCGGTTTACTATTTTTTCAAGAAGTGGCCTAGACCTGTTAGGGACGTAAAGGGGCAGGTTTGTGAACCGTTGCTGGTGGTGGAGGAGGAAGAGGAGAAAGCAATGGAGAGTCGGGGAAAGGAGGATGACTTGGTGATCGAGGAGGAAGTGGAGGGGGTGAAGAAGAAGCTAGTGATCGGAGAGGAGCACACGAGAATGGAGGCGTAAAGGACTGTTGATTTCTGGATATAGAGTTTCTTCGGGACGAGAAGATGAAGCTTGCGACGTTCTGCCTCTTCTCTCTTCTCTTCGTGTTTTCTTCTTTCGTTTTCTTTTTTTTATATAACATTAACATTTGACAATATCGTCCACATCAGCATCGGTACGCATATCGGTCTGCAAATTTGTTTGTATGTAGCAGAATAATATGTATACATACATATATTATACCCGTGTGTGTTCATATATATTTAGTTTATAAAATTTTCAAGTCTTTCATTTCTAAAAAAAAAAAATGATATTTGAAATCTTAGAATTTTCAATGCCTGCGATTTTTTTTAAATAGATAAATCTATGACCTATATGAAAAAATTATTTTTTTATTGGTGGATTTCACTTTTTTTTCAATTGAGTGCATGAGACGTACATATTTTAAAACTGTATCTAACATTACTCTTTTTAAAAATTTAAGTGTCTTCTTTTTTTTTTTAAACCTTTAAACATTTGCATGTCTTTCTTTTCAAGTTTCTCTAATATATAAAAATTCGGATAAATACATAAAGAATCCAAAAATAAATCTTTGGAGATTTAAAAACTTGAATTTATGAGTTCAAAAATAGCCAAAATTTGGTAGCTAACGTATGACTATATATATATATATATATATTTATATATATGTATGTGTGTGTGTGTGTGATTTTTTTTTTTTTCCGTGTTCATATATATTTAGTTTATAAAACTCAAAAGTCTTCCATTTTTTAAAAATTCAAGTGTCTTCGTTTTTAAACCTTCAATCAATCTTTTACTTCATGAAAAACAAATGGACAAAAAAGTGCAATGCAATTTCGTATTCTATCTGAATTAAAGATTTTAATATGATCAATTATCGAGTTCAATAAAAATAAAAATATATTCTTTATAGCATCCTCAATGAATTAGCTAAAAGTTAAATCTATTGAGTATTTAGCTATTAGAGAACAAAATATGATTACAATGGATTAGCTAAATTCCAAATAATTAGATTTTAGCTACAATGACTTTTAAAATATTTTTCAAATTTAAAGGTTACTGTAAATAGATCATATACTTATTTTATCAATTATTTCTCTTTCCTCTTTTTTATTTACTTCATATGAAACAATATTAATTTAATTAGAATATAATTATTAATTCATATATAATAGGTAGAATGATAAAATATGATAAAATTAAAAAAATTAAATCTTTTTTAAAGTAATATTATTTTATTACTATATAATGAATAATCCAATGTGAGAATTTGATGTGAATGGAATAGTAAAAATCAAATTCATCTCATATTATTTTATTGTTATATAATTAAAAAATAGTTATTCCAATGTGGGAATTGAAATAACCAAAATCAATTTCATCTCACATTAATTAAAAGTATAATTTAGTTTTGGCTAATCCATTGAGAGTGCTTTGAATTGAAGAAACTACATCTATTTTTTTTTTTTAATAATAAACAACTTTTTTTAATTAAAAAAGTTCAATAAATGCATGTCTCTACACTACAAGTTCTCTTTGTAAAAACAGATCATTATATATTTAATTTGAGTAGTGGGCGATTTTAGAAATAGCTAATAAATGGTTTTTTTTTCAAATAAATATAAATTTTTTTTTATCATCGTAAGATTCATATATACCTGAAAATTATTCACTATATATCAATAATTTTATATCACATAAAAAATAAAAAAAATAAATTATGATTAAAAGATTTAAAACATAATTTTTAAAACATAATGTGGACTTTCTAACAAAATAATTAAATGCATCTTCATGAATAAGCATTTGCTAAATAACATCGTGTGCCCGCCCTGGATTGAATTACTGACCGCCGTGACCGCAATGCTGATTCATTCGGTTTTTAAAAACCATGTTAGTTTGATGTTCTTTACTGAGCTAAGTTGTAAATATAATAAAACATAAGGGGTGAGAATGAAATAACTATTATAGGAGGGTGTTTTTCTTCAATTAACACAATTAAATATCGGGTAGGCCGAGCCAAATTAGACAGTAATATTAAAACCAAAAGAAAGTGATCACCAAGTTATTTCTTTTCTTTTTTTTAATCAAAACATGCTTCTGCTTGAGTAGCAGACATGGCATTCAACTGTGGCATACGAGCAGATAGCAAAATATCCCCCAGTTGATCTCGGATCGCAATTCCAACTCCCATCCTCTTACTGTCCTTCATAAAAGCAGCATCCCAATTGACTTTTGTTACCCCCTCCCTAGGCATCTTCCATCCACCAACTCTCTTCTTGCAAGGTTTTCCACTGAGCTTTCTATACAGTTTGCTTCCTTAAACTCAACAATTATAATCACAGCTTGTTTAAAGATACTGGCAGGGCTAGTAAACTGTGCTTCGAATATGAATCTATTTCTTCTCAGCCAGAAGTTTCTTAAAACTGTAACAGCCAGTTCCAGTTCTTCCACACTCAAAGTCTGTGTCATCTTAGTTATTTCTTTTTGTTAAACCACTGCATGATATTTATTAATTTTAAAACTTTATTAAAGAGGTTATAATGCATCAGCAATTTAGGCATGTTGGAATCAATATGCTTCATTAATCATACAATGAATATGTTATACAAGGTGGCCTATATATAGAAGGTCAAAGGCTATACAAGAGACATTTTCAAGCAATTTGAGATTCTAATACTAACACACTAACTACTATTCTAACAGCCCCCTCAAACTTAAGGTGGAGTATGCAAAATCAACTTGAATTTGTTAACATGATCAAGAAACCTCCCCAAAAGATGCGACTTGGTAATATCTGCGATCGAGTTGATCACGAGAAGTAACTAAAAAAAGTTGCAGTGAGCCCTGAAGAAGATGATAATGGACAAAATGACAATCAATCTCAATATATTTTGTATGTTCATGAAAAACATCAATGCGAGCTATTTTAATAGTGCTCATGTTGTCACATTATAAATGAGTGGCAGGTAGATACATCCATATCTTGTAGTAGCCATCACAACCCAAGGAGCTCATCAGATGTGGTGTCAGCAAGAGCACAATATTCTGCCTTAATGCTAGTACGTGCTACTACAATTTGTTTCTTACTGTGCCAAGAAATAGGAGATGTGTGCCCAATAAGAAATAATAACCAGTAGTAGAACATGGATCTATGAGATTACCTGCCCAATCAGCATCTATATAGGCAATCAACTGAAGAGGTGAATTGGAAGAGAAATGTAAATCATGAAACAATGTGCCCGAGGTATCGAAGAATACGAAGCACAACGAAGGCATAAGAGGGCATAAGAAGATAAATGTGTCATGGGGATGTCACCTAATAGGAGGGCATACCACCTAGCATCATAGAAATAGAAGAAATCTTTCAATCTAGTGTTGAAAAAATAAGGTCAAAAATAGGAAGGCAGAATATATAAGAATATCAATTTGGATTCAAGGCTCAATTGTAACAATGATTTATTTAGAATAAATTTTGTCTCCTTTCAACGTGTTATAGAGTTTAGACAAAATTTTTCACAGAATACAATGAAGCCCTCAATCTCGTTATTCCAAAAACTGGCACACTTTTTAGAACAACTCAAAATACCCTTTATATGAGAACTTCGGGATAGAGAGATCTTTATGGTCATTTCTTGTATGTTCATTCTCATTGAGTATATTGACCAGATTAGTTATATGCCTATCCCAGGCTTATTGTGACTAGATGATTTGAAATCCTTCATAATGGGCCAATGGCCATTATAGAATCCTCTTATTGTTGATCATAACCTTAATAATTTCGAATTTTAAAATGTTTGTGAATTATGATGAAGTCCAACAATTTGAAACGGCTAGTTTTTTGTTACCTAACAGATATAGACAACACTTATGGTGCTTGCCACAATTTGATGGCATCTTTGAGCTTTATCTTCACATCAAAGATGCAACGTGAGCTTTGGTAAAGTTGGGTCATTAGTGTTCATCTCTTTTGTGCAAGCATTCAAGATGTTTTCCCCAATTAAATTCAGATTATAGCCAAAAAATATTTTTTTCACGGGAGAGGAGTAAGGTTGCGTTTTGGTAGCGAGGTATTCTTAGATATTATGTGAATAGTAGTAAAAAAGTAATGAAAAAATAAAGATAGAATATTGAATAGTGGTAAATAGTAGATAAAAATTAATAATAAAATAAAAAATAATAGTCAGGTATTTTCAGTACCCAAACTAAGCTAAGCCCCATATATACTACCTTCTTTCCATAACAAGAGTATCAAATGATTGAGCATGTTGGTTCTCCAAAGAAGCTTGCATTAAGATTTGCAAAGAGGGCTAGAAGGGTCGATCGGTTAATTTGTGAAGATGGTATAAGCTATCTCGATGGAAAAGGAGCTGGATTGATTGGAGGTCTAGATCTATCCATGACCAAACATTCCCAAAGGCCATGCACAACCCATGATGTCACTCCCCTCGAGCCATCCCAACCTTTGTGGCCATGATTTAGCTAGGCGCATGGATCTCTGACACTACCTCTCCTTGATGATCAAAAGTTCGCATGAAATCCATGTAATTCCGTCCTCCATTTTGATAACCTCAAGTGACAACCAATTATCAAAACATATATATAGATTTCTCACATTGCTACTTTGGTATATATCCACTCCAATGATACTCCTTGTTCTCTACATCGAATGTCCTCTTATGCCCTTATTTTTAGTTCATGTGAGAGAATCTATCTTGGACTTTTGGTCCTTATTAGAAATCCTTTAACATGTTTTTTGCTTATTCATTGTATCAAGGATCAAATCGCCACCCATTGTAATTTATGATTTTGTTAAAAGAAAGATTTAGCAATTGTTGATAAAGAGGGGGGGGGGGGGGGAGA
>QEOT01005142.1:9360-23440 GCA_003123785.1 Pterocarya stenoptera | reverse complement strand
AATTACCTAAGATGCACTTGCGGGAAACTCCTTGCTGAGGGCCTGTGCACTCCCGGGATTAGTCGGGACTCTGTACTCGGACAACCGGTGCCAATAAAAAAAAAAATTATTTTTTTCAGTTTAACTTTGAGTTTAGATATTTGATATATAGGAATTTAGAAATAGACATCATGGTTCCTTCTAATGAGTTGCCTTTTCATTTAAGTCAAAGGTATGCTTTATTATGCTCTTGTTTTTTCCCCGGTTCTTTTCATCTTTGTTACCAAGTTCTTAATTTAGACTATATTCAGGTACTGTTATTCTTTTTCTGGGGTTTCAGTTGTTGCAAGGTTAGTTCCATTTTGTATTTTTAGTACTGATAGGAGCAGTAGCATTAATTGGATTTGAGGTTGTCAGGATTTTCTCATTTTCTATTTTCTATATGTGAATCTTGCAGATTGGATGGGATTCTGTTATGAGGATGAGTGTGGACTTGCGTGATTTATTTCTATACGAGGCATTTTTGTATTATAATCCTCTACTTCTTATGGTTAGTTATTGTTTTCTTATTAACATAGACTATCTTCTCAATATTTTTATATTTTTTTACATTAATTTTTTTTTTTTTTTTTAACATTTTTTATCAGTAACGTGACACATTTTCTTCGGTATTGCAGACTATGACAGTTTGGCTTTGGGGAATTAATTTATGGTTTTTTTCCCAAGCCAGTGTCAATTATGCAAAAATTTTTTATCTCGATCAAAACCATTTAACTCACAGAGAAATTTGGAAGGTACTATATCACACTGCAAGATGTTGACTCTGTTACTTCACTTCCAATAATGTCTACTGATGCTTTTGTCTTTGTGTTATTATGCCATGCAATAACAGCTTACCACAATTTCTTNCACAATTTTTTTTTTTTTTTTTTGGGGGGGGGGGGTGTTTTTACTATATTAACATATGTCATTTAGTTGGCAAAGAATTAGCTTCTTGTTTCCTTATCATATTTATTCACTAAAGGCAGTAGTAACAGTAAGAAGTATTAAAAATTCTCATGTAACTAGGGTCCAATTATGACTAAGACTTTAGATATAATTAATTTGTAAAGAAAGAAAAATCTTTGTTTGAGTAGCTGAGGGATCCTGCCCTTTGTTTGGAAATGATATTTTTTGTTAGTCATCATATCGTCGTGTGGGTTTACACATTTACATGCAAGATATTTAATATTTAACATTGTTAGTACATTCTTCTACCTATTTCAAAATATTAATTTATTACTTTATACTTATAAAAGAAAACAATGTTTCTTCATGTACATACTATTGTGGATATGTCTCCATAGTGAGTCTGACCATCAATTTTTTATGTGCAGTGTGCCACATGGATGACTATCATCGTCCCAACTAGCATGACAGCATATCTTTATCTTTATTCCAATGGAGAAGTATCATTGGCTGCTTCACAACCAGTGTAATAGATGCATCCACTCATGCATTTATTGAAAAATTCTTTTATTTAATTATTTGATTCCAGTAATTTCTTTTTCACTGTAAAAAGCTGCTTGAAAATTTTTGTTTATACTTTATGAACTGTTTGCACCTATCAAAAAAACTTTATCAACTGTTTGTGATGTGTTTTCACACACAAAAAATCTGGCATGTGGTAGCTAGATTCCTGCTTACCTGAAAAGGTCTAAAACTTGGATCATTTTAATCCTTATAATGAAGTGACACCATTAGCTATTTAATTTCTATAGTAGTTTTGTTAGTTGTTTATTCACGATTCTATTCTTTGGTCGACTGTAAGTGCATTTATACCTATCAGGTCATAGCCTTGTGGTCAAAAGGGGTGAACTTGGAATGAGCTGTTGATTCAAACATTCTAGGTTCGATTCTGCTTTAGAAGTTCCACTAGATTACTTGATACATAGTTCTGGTGGGTGGAGTCAGGTATCCAGGGTTTAATTCCCAGGGGGAAAGACGATTTTGCTACTTTCCCTATCTTTATTTTGCTCTTTTTTTCCCTCTCTCTCTCTCTCTCTCAACCTACAGTTCCATCTGCTTCAAAACCTGCAAGCAATTTTACTGATGCTTAGTTTTTTGCTTAGCTCTTTGGATTATAATCTTCCATCATTTTCTCTCTCTTCTAATTTTTTCTCTCTGTACATTTGAGAAAAAATGTTATGTCTTTTCGCCGGTGATAGTATACTGTTAACGGTGGTGGTAACCTGTGTTGTTTAGTTCAGTCTTTCCAATACATTATGAGTAGTTACGAAGTAAGGGGGTTGAGTAGGAATGTTATTATCGATCAAAAATGTTTTGAGTTTAAGAAGATAAATGCAAGGTGGTGGAGAATCACTGAGAGCAGCTGTCGTGCTGTGAAGTTTATCTCCTTGGACCAAGAATCGTTGGGTTGGTTGGCTGTCATGGTGAAGGAAGGTGCAGCTCTTGAGGGGTCTTCTAGTTTTCTTAGATCGCGTCGAAATGGAACTCAGGTTTTGGTGGTGCAGAGGCAGCGCAACTCGTTTGGTAATTTTTTATCCGTATCGGAGTTTGGTCAAGAGAAGCGGTGTCGCTTACTTGCGGTACCGGAAGGGAGGAAAGGGGTGGGGTGGAGAAATTTTGGGGAGCTGTTGATGGAAGTAGCTGCAACTTCCTCTGTTTCGGGAAGGAACAACAGAGGGAGTCTGCCATGGCTCCCTCTTCCTCCACCGTAGGGGCACCATGTCTATCCTTCGTACAGAGAAGCATTATCTCGAGCACCGAAACCTACTGGGAGGTCAGGAATTACTTCCTCTTTGGTGATGGAGTAGGTCTGCGAAGACAATGGTAGGCGTGTGTCGGGGCTGCATTTGGAAACTCTGATGCATGCGTTGGTGGAGATGGAGACGCAAGTGGGTATGTGGCAAACTAATATTGGTTTTATAAAACGGTGCGTTGCAGAAGGGATGTAGAGGGACTTTGGTGATGGACTCCTGGGGCTTAAGGGGAAGCAAATGGCTTCAGGTGGGCCTCCTACACAGGCCGGTCAAGTGGCCCAGAGGCCTTGTAAGCAGGTCCAGCCCGCCCATCAGACCCAGGGGCTTAAGGTTAAGACTGGGGCTTCAGTTGGGCCTCACCCACCAGCCGATCAAGTGGCCCAGAGGCCTGGTACGCAGGCCCAACCCATGCTGCCTGTTTGGAGACGTAGTGATGCAACCAGTGACATCTCATCATCGTCGTGTGGGCCTCAACCCTCACCGCCGGCGGTGGGTCAGGGATCAACGCCGATGACGGTGGGTTAGCCGGCGAGGTCTGGGGTGGAGGAGTTGGTGCCGGTAGGGAGTAGAGATGCAGAGCAAGAACTGGGCAAGGCAATGATTTGTTTTCCATCGCTGGAAACTGCACAGAAACAGCCTTGTGTGGGTCGACGTTGATGAAGTTTCGTTCGACGGTGAGGTCTGGGGTATCGGAGGATGTGTCGGCAGTGCCTAGAGATGCAAACTCGAGTATTTGCAGTGCCTAGAACTTCACTTTGACGACAGCGATGGCACAGAAACCTCCGTACGAGGTGCTCGGAGACTTCTGTGTCTCTTTGGTACCGTCTGTCACGCCGGAACATGGTATGGGGTCTTTGATAGGCTTGCCCTGTTTGGAGATGGGTGGTTTTGCTGGGGATTTGCACTAGAAATGAACCTGAAGTTGAGATGAGGACTTCTGATATTTTTTTGGTACCCAGAGGTGAAGATGATTGTTCCAGTGGCTCAGTTGCAGATTCGGACTTGCAATTGGCCTTGATTGATAAAGATTGTGTTGGGGAGGAGGGGGCTGTTCTAACCCCGCTGTGTTCACTCCCTCCCAGTTCTAAATTTGGGAATTGTCCTTGAAACTAGGTATTTAAAAGGGCGGAAGAATTACAGGCTATTTTTGGGGTGTCCTGCGAAGGCTATGAAGAACAATTTAAGGCCCTTGTTGTGGCTATTGAAGCTACTCGTTCAAAGTCAGCCTCTAAGCGGGATAGGGAACTTAGAAGGCTAACTTGCTCCATTAACTATGATGTGAAGGAAGGGAGTGGTGGAAGGGATAGATCGAAAGGGAGGGGCAATTTATGTTTACATGAAGCCTAAGATCATATCATGGAATGTGTGGGGGCTTAATGATCGCAATAAATGCCTTCGTATCAAATCATTATTGTGGATGTGGAAGGGTGATGTGGTGTGCTTTTAAGAAACAAAGTTGCAACACATTGATAGAAGTATTGTGCGGAGCCTATGGGGATATGCTCGTATGTGGGTTGGTCTTACTTGGTCTTTGAGGGTGCCTCAGGCGGAGTGTTACTTATGTGGGATAAAAGATTGGTTGAGGCAATTGAGGAGTGTATTGGAGATTTCTCAATAACGGCTCTTTTCAGAAATGTTGATGGATGGGAATGGGCATTTGTAGGCACATATGGTCCTAATGTGGACAGGGATAGAAGAAGGCTGTGGGAGGAGTTGGTGGGCCTATACTCCGTTTGGGATGTGTTGTGGTGTATGGGGAGTGATTTTAACATAACTCGCTTCCTTAGTGGGCGATCGGGGCATTGTTGGAATTCTGTGCCTATGGAGGAGTTTTCAGAGTTCATCTTTGATCTGGAACTTATGGATCTTCCATTAGTAGGGGGTGAGTATACTTGGTCAAATGGTCGGGTTTGGTCCAAATTGGATAGATTCCTTGTCTCTCCGTTGTGGGAAGCCCACTTTCCTGAAGTTTGCTAGAAACGGCTAGCTCGAGTCAGCTCAGATCATTTTCCTATTACTCTAGATTGTGGGGGTATGAACAGTGGTTGCCAGGCTTTTAAATTTGAAAACATGTGGTAGCGGATGGATTTGTAGAGATGGTGCATGCCTGGTGGTCAGCATATCAGTATTTAGGCACTCCAAGTTTTATTCTTGCAAGTAAGCTGAAGGCCTTGAAGCAAGACCTGAAGAAGTGGAACTTGGAAGTTTTTGGCCACATTGACAATCAAAAGTTGACTCTATTGGCAGAATTGTAGGAGATAGAGGGTAAGGAATTTTTGGGTGATATTTCGGAGGAGATGTTATTGAGGAAGGCCACAGTGATGGCAAATTTGGAGAGGGTTTTGTTGTCGGAGGAGATTTCTTGGCGTAAAAAATCCAGGGCCCTTTTGTTGAAAGAAGGTGATAAGTGTACGAAGTATTTTCACAAAGTGGCTAATTCACATCGGCGCAACAACTCTATTAAGTCGCGATATTCAGGTACTCAGGTCGTATCTTCTCCTTCCGAGCTAGAAAATCATATTTTGCATTATTATGAGGCCCTTCTCAATGAATCGGCTAGCTGGAGGCCGAAGCTTGATGCCTTGTCCTTCGAGGCAATTGATTCTCAGAGTGCGAGTGTCTTGGAGAGACCTTTTGATGAAGATGAGATTTATAAGGTTATTTCTGGTATGGCTAAGGATAAAGCGCCGGGTTTGGATGGTTTTTTAATAGGTTTCTTTCAAACTTGTTGGGACATATTGAAAGGGTTTTTAGTGAATTTCACTCTTTCCAAAAGTTTGAAAAATCCCTTAATGCGACATTCATTGTGCTCATCCCCAAGAAGCATGGGGCTTCGATTATTGAGAATTTTCATCCTATAAGCCTGGTTAGTAGTGTGTATAAGATTATTTCAAAGGTTCTTGCTAATCGGTTAAGCCCTGTGTTGGATTAGATCATTTCCAAGTCCCAGAACGCCTTTATTTGTGGGAGACAAATTCTTGATGCGGTTCTCATTGCAAATGAGTGCTTGGACCATAGATTGAGGGAGGGAGGTTCACGTATCCTGTGCAAGCTTGACATGGAGAATGCCTATGATCATGTGAATTGGGATTTCCTTTTATATTTGCTTGGGAGGTGTGGTTTTGGTGATAGATGGATTTCCTGGATGAGTCATTGTATTTCTAACCCCCGGTTCTCAGTTCTAGTTAACAGTACACCTGCTGGGTTCTTTGATAGCTCTCGGGGCTTGTGACAAGGAGATCCACTATCTCCTTTGTTGTTTGTTATAGTTATGGAGACCCTTAGCCGGATGGTACAGTCTACTGTTGGTGGAGGTTTCTTATCTGGTTTTCAGGTGGGTAATGGCATTGGTGGTTCCATCATCATCTCACATCTTTTATTTCCAGATGATACTCTACTCTTTTGTGAAGCAGATAGCAACCAGATCCAAACTTTACGAGCATTGCTACTTTGTTTTGAAGCAGTGTCTAGGCTCAAGGTGAATCTTGGTAAGTCTGAGATGGTTCTGGTGGGTGTAGTTTCTAATATCCTCAGTCTAGCTAGCCTTCTAGACTGTAAGGTGTGCTCTTTACCAATGAAATACTTGGGTCTTTCTTTGGGAGCATCTTTTAAGGCTAGAGCTATATATGGGATGGGGTGGTGGAGAAGATAGAGACTAGGTTGGCTGGGTGGAAACGGTTGTATTTATCAAAAGGGGGTCGCCTTACTCTTATGAAGAGCACCCTTACTAACCTCTCCACATTTTCTTATCTTTGTTTCTGATGCCTGCAGGGGTGGTGAACAGGATTGAAACACTCTTTAGGGTGTTTTTGTGGGGGGCATGAGGGAGGAAAGGAAATTCCATCCGGTTAGATGGAAGACAGTATGTACTCCAGTTGTGTATGAGGGGTTGGGAGTGAGTGATCTAAGAACTTTTAATAAATTTTTATTGGGGAAATGGCTTTGGAGATATCATTCGGAGGAGGGATCATTATGGAAAGAAATTATTGATGTTAGATATGGAGCTGCTTGGGGCAGTTGGTGCTCCAATGAAGTGTGAGGGGGGCATGGTGTGGGTTTATGGAAGTTTATAAGGGGGGTGGCCTTGTTTCGAAAAACACATTCGGTTTGTAGTTAGAGAGGGTAATCGAATAAGTTTTTGGCGGGATGTGTGGTGTGGAGAACATGCATTGGAAAGGGCTTTCCGACTCTCTATCATATTGCAGCTAATAGGGAGGCTTCAGTGGCGAATATGTGGCTTTTTTCCCATGGCGCTCACCAGTGGAATGTACTTTTTAACATAGACTTTCATGATTGAGAAGTATCTACTGTATCATATTTTTTCAGTCTTACTATATTCCATGGGGACTCCTACAGCACAGCGCGACAAATTGAAGTGGAGGTACAAGGATCACAAGAAATGCACGGTTAAGGCATACTATAACATCTTGTCAACACAGGATCTTACTTCGTTTCCTTGGAAGAATATTTGGAGGTCTCGAGTGCCTTCTAAAGTAGCATTTTTTGTATGGAATGCTGCTCTTGGGAAGATCTTGACCATGGACAATTTGAGGAAGAGGGGATGTATTGTGATGGATTGGTGTTCTATGTGTAAAAAGCATGGAGAATTTGTGGATCATCTCTTATTGCACTGTGAGGTAACAAGGATGTTGTGGGATGAGATCTTTCATAGTGTTGATATTGCTTGGGTTATGCCTTTGAGGGTGGTGGATTTGTTGGGATGTTGGAGGAAGATGCAAGGTTGTCACCAAGCGGCAGCCATGTGGAAGATGATCCCGTTGTGCATCACGTGGTGTATTTGGTTGGAACGGAATGCACGATGCTTTGAAGACAAGGAACGCACTATGGCGGAGCTGAAGGATTTTTTCTTTCACACTTTAATGCTTTGGTTTTCTGCTGTTTTACTAAATGGGAACAATGTTTATGATTTCTTGTCTTTAAATTATCGCTCTTAGAATGTACTTAGGGGTCTTTCTGTATACTTCCTGTGTACAAGGGCTACGCCTACTTCATTCATATCAATAATATTTATCTCTTACTTATCAAAAAAAAAAATTCCTAGGGTGGGTCTAAAGGGTCCTACTGCCTTGATGAGGTTCCATGTCATGAAAGAATTTAAGGACATTTTTTTGAGATACATTTTTCCTAGAATTCTTTATTTAGAACTTTGGTGTGATTGTATACGAATAGTGAGGATATTTATGTAGAAAACTCTTATTTGTGCTTTGATATTTAAATTGAGTTTGATGCATTTACTGGATTTCAGACTAGTTTTAATATTATTGTAGATGGGGAGTTGGCCAGATTCTTGAACATGAATGTCTACAACAGAAAATGTCTGCTTATTCAGATGACTTGATCTGTCAAGCATAAATTTTTTTGATAAGTGAAATACTATGACCATATAATCTGTCAAGCATAAATGATATATTTGTTTAACATTTGTCCTCTATATATTTCAGTTTAATGCTCCTGAATTGTGTATATCAAGTCTATTTTAATCTTACCATAAGATATTAAATTGCTCATCATCAGATATCCCATTGACATATAATTGGTCTGTGTTTTGCCATACTTTTACTGGCATGTTGAAACCATTTCAACTGATTAACTACAAATGGGACTCTTCTGCAGGTGCTTCTATATTGTGCTGCTGCAATGATTTTAGTATTCCCATTTGATATTTTTTATTTTTCATCACGCTATTACTTGTTAAGGACTCTTTGGCGAATACTTCTTCCCCTACAGGTAAGTGTGTTTTTGTTTTCTTCTTCTTTCTAGAAAACTTTCATGTTTTTTTCTTCTTGCTGATGACAAGGGCCAATAAGTACAAAAGCTCCTTGCATGTTTTCTAGGTTTTCACAAATCTTGCTTGTACTTTTTTACATGCTTCTTCCTTTTAAGAAGGTTAGTGACTTGAAAAAAGGCATGTACTGTTGCCTTTCTATAATACCCCATTCTTGATTAGGTTAGGAATAGCACTTCACACTTTCCATAGCACTGGGTAATAAGAGTTCTATAAACACTATAAACTTTACATACTACCATGCTCTTTATTAAGCCTAAAAAATGATAAATATAACAATCTGGCATAACTCTAAGGAAAAATCATATTATGATATACAATTTCAAACAAAATTCAAATCTTCATTAGGTCAACATCTTCTCTACTGACTTGGGCTTGCAAACCTGTCCTCATTGTTATCTGGCATTTTAAAATATAAAAACAAAAATGAAAACATCTTTACAACACATCTAAGATCTGAAATATCCTATTTCTTATCACAATTGAGGCTTGAGGACTCCTCCATGAAGATTGAAGTCCGAGCACCATAAAATCTGAACTTGATCACTTCTACCGCTAAAACTAAGTTATTGTCATAATTTTTTAACCCTTGAATCCATCCTCTAATTTACTGTAATTCTCAATGTCTAACATCTCTCTAGACTATTTTTCGGTTTCAAAACCTTGTTCTTGATATGTACATGTAACTTTTTAGAACAGGAAAGTCCCTACTTGGATACTTTCCGTTAATGAAAATCCTAACTTAACCAATCATTACCCGTAAAGCTATGGAGAGTTGGTGCATTTTACTTTTATGGGATGATAAACAAAATTTACTGTAATTAAACTGCATTCCAGTGAATAGAACTACAATTATTCAGCATTTTTCAATGCATGATACTTTATAAAAACTTGAGACGAGCAAATTTCACTGTAAACAGCATAATCATTAATCACCTATCGATTGAGACGAAAAATTCTGGCAGGACTTTGATCCCACAACTGTAATGATGCCTGCACGGATACTTTGGTTTGTGGTCATTGTTACATGCAACAAATATGGTATCAACTTTCAATGGGAGGGCAAGAGTTTTAGGAGTCATACTAACCTAAAGCTTAGAGGGTCATCAGCTTATAGGGGTCCACCACTTCCTGTCCAATATCCCATTACACCCAAGTTCATAAGATAGGACAAAAAGAGAACTTTTTTAGGTCCTGATACTCATTATGCCTAGCATTGAATTGATGGGGTATTCATCATTGTGGGTAAAAGAGTTGAAAAAGCATTACCTGAGGGCTCACAGTCGGCTGACTATTTATTTATTGTGGGCTTATTCGATCAAATCGTTCTGGTGAATCCAGGCTTATGTGACAATCTGTGTAATAGGCCAGAATGTGCCATGTGCAGCAAGAAACAAGCGAAGCTAAGGAGCTATTTCTCGGAGAAATACATAATTGAAACAGTATTCATACAGGCATTTGAAAAATCAAAAGCAAATTTGTTAACAGATTTTTTCCCAATTAATTGTACACAGCAGTGTGGTACCACTCTATCCCTAAGAATATCCACCATATATCAACCTCGCTTTCTATAGAGAAGAGAGAAAGAAAAAGAAGAGATATAGTGATTATGCTGTAAGGCCTTGTTCATTATACCTAGGAGTGGATGGTATATTCTGCCCTATTTTGGTGGGGTAAATGCTTTCTTCTTTTTTTAGGCTTTTGTATGCTGTACTAAAATGAGAATTTTTTTTTATGAATACAGGCAATATCATTTTCTGATTTTTTCTTGGCCGACATCTTGACCTCCATGGCAAAAGTATGTATCAGCTTTCTAATTTAACTGTTGTCTATGTCAATTCCCATTTTTATCAGTTGTTTAACATTTGGGTATCTAATTATTGTATCAAACATTATTATATGGTTGTTTCTTCTATAATAATAATAAAAAATAGATTTTTTTTTTTTTTTTTATGTAATAACTATATTTTACTTACAAAAAAATATATTACTATACACGTGCATAGACAGGCATGCATATGTTTTCTCAATTTATTTAGTTCTTTATTTTTTTGTGGAGAAAGTATGGATAAGCATAACTACAATCACAACCCACGTTTAGCCTTCTCTTGGGGTTCTAGGTCGGGAAATGGTTTGAATATCTATATTTGGATATATACTTGCAACAATACCTTTGTCAGTGCATATACTTGTCGCTTTTGTGCAGGTTTTTTCAGATCTGGAGCGTTCAGTATGTAGAATACTCCATCGACAGGTCAGTGTTCTGTTGTTTAGCTTAGGTTTATGCATATTCGCAGAATAACTCTACTCGGCTTGTTTTTCTGTTTTAAAAGAAAATTTCATCAGGTTCCATCTTATCTTTTTGGCCCTGATTGAAAGCCAAGTTTTTCTTTCTTTCTATATTTGGTTCTTTCACTTTAACTGTTCCATGTTAGATTTTCTCATTATATATTGTATGTTGGTGTAACCAAATGAATCCTTCTTCACATTACTAAAAAATGCAACAAATTTCTAATTGATGGAATTGAGTGGGAGATGTGGTCTTCTAGGAGAGAAAGTAGATCAACAAAATGACTAAAATTTGCTTTTTATCAATTTTCCTTGAAATTACTGTTGAGTTGAAAGATGCATTTGGATAATTTTAAACTCAATTAATTACCTGTGAGAATTCAGTCCAATTACTGCTGATGGTATATTGTTGTGAAAATTGATAGAGGTTGGTGACATGTTAAAGCAAGTGAGAAGACTGTGTGATGTTGAAAATCCTCTGACAGTATCTCCATGACCCTTAGTCATCAGCCTTTCTTACTGCTTAAATTCCTAATGGAGCCTGTAGATTTTCCTATTATTTTAAATTAGGCTCGTGAAAATTTTCACTTGTCTTTTTATTGAAAGTGGTTTGATATGAATTTGATGCTTCATATCTATCATGTTAAGAGATTTTATTTTATCTATTTAATCGAGCAGGTTGCCACTATTGCATGGTTCGAAGCCGATTCTGTTTGTGGCAGTCACTCCATCGCAATTCCTTTAGTTCTTGTCTTGCCTTACCTTTTTCGTTTCTTTCAATGTCTTCGACAATACAAGGATACCTGGGAGAAGACAACCCTTCTGAATGGTAAGATCTCATGGTAATGTGACATCTGCAGTATCTTATCCATATGTTATTTATCATCCGTTGTCTCTCGTGTACATCCTGTGTATATGGGCTGTGCGTTTTCAACAATAAAATTTTTTATTACTAATAAAAAAAATTGTTAGTAATAAAAAATTGTTTAGATTGATCTGTTATGCTTTCATTGTCTCAATTTTGGTAGTGACTTTATTTTCTTGTGGTTTCAGCTTTAAAATATTCGACCGCAGTACCAGTGATTTTTCTTTCAGCCCTTAAATATCATGTCTTCCCTGATAGGTGGACAAATTTTTATCGGCCTCTCTGGCTTCTCTCTGGTGTTTTGAACTCTTTGTACTCATTCTATTGGGATGTGACCCGGGACTGGGACTTAAGGTATGTCAATTGTTCATAACTTCACAATATAATGTTATAATCAAACTTATCCCTTTAATTAACTTTTTTTTCGAAGTAACTATAATTGCATGGAAATCATAAATCCTTTTCCTACTGTTTTCTTGTAGAATCATTGATGTAAAATCTAACACCTTTGGATTTTATGTGCACAAGTGAGCATGTTTCTCACTTTGTTATTCTAGAAAGGCTAAATAAACTTTGATAGTCATAATGTGCTGCTTCATTTTTTTGATGATGAGGAAGATACCGTGCAAACACAACATGTCTTTAACCCTGTTAAATCTCAGACCTGTGTAACAGATTCACGTTACACGAATTAGGTAGATCATCGGCTTTTCACCAATGGGATGTGGCCCCTAGAAGTTATTTGCAGTCAAGATTTGAACCTTACATTTGGTATGAGTATATCCCCAAGAGCAAGGCCCTTACCACTTGAGCTACCCTCAAGGGAGAATACTTGCTGTTATTCATTGATGTTCAACAATATATATACTACATACAATTGACAATTATACCCTCACAAGTTACACTAATTACAGCCATATCCTCTAACACTCCCCCTCAATCTGGGGCATATATATCATATAAACCTAGCTTGGAACAAATAAGCTTTAACCGACTATAACACATGACTTAGTAAACACATTTGCAAGTTGATCAACAGACTTCACAAATGGTGTACAAATGTCACCACTCAGTATCTTATCTCGAATGAAGTGACAATCAATTTCAATGTGTTTAGTCCTCTCATGGAACACAGGTTTAGAGACAATATGCACTGCAACTTGATTATCACAAAATAATTGAAGAGAGACAGGAGTTGGAAATCCAATCTCTTGAAGGAATTGTTGCAACTGTGTCAACTCACTAGTACTGTGAGCTATTGCCCTGTATTCAGCTTTTGCATTAGACCGAGCTACTACTGATTTCTTACTCTTCCATGTAACCAAGTTACCTTCTACAAAAGTACAATATCCAATAGTAGATTTTCTACTGAAGGAGATCTTGCCCAATCAGCATCTAAAAGGCTTCAACTCCAAGATGTCCATTTGGTCTATACAACACTCCAAAGTCAGGAGCTCGCTTAAGATAATGAAGAATATGGATTATAGCATCCCAATGTGAGACCTTGGGCATTTGTAGAAATTGACTCACTACACTCACTGCATAAGAGATGTCAAGTTTAGTGATAATAAGATAATTCAATTTTCTAACAAGTCTTTGATACCTACTTGAATCTCCAAACAACTCCACTTTCTTTTTCAAGAGTTTACGATTTGGGTGCATAGGAGTGTGATGAGTGTCAATAGGTCGTGCACCCAACATGCCAGTTTCTTCTAGAAGATCAAGTACATATTTTTTATGAAATAGGTTAATACATTTTTTAGATCTACCGACTTTAATTCCAAGAAAATATCTAAGCTTGTCCAAGTCTTTTGTCTGAAACTGATCATGTAAAAATTGTTTCAGCCTAGCAATTCTAGCTGAGTCACTCCTAGTAATTACAATGTCATCCACGTATACAACCAACAAAATATGACCTGCATCACTATGTAGGTGAAATACCTAATGGCCTGTTTGGCATCTATGAAGGCCAAATGTCAAAAAGCACCAGAAAACCTCCCAAACCATGCTTGAGGAGATTGTTTCAAACCACATACAATACCTTGATACTCCCCCTGAGCAACAGACCCAGGTGGTTGCTCCATATAAACTTCCTCATTTAAGTCGCCATGTAGGAATATATTTTTAACATCCAACTAAAATAAGGGCCAATCCAAATTAGCAGCAAGAGAGATCAATACTCGAACATAAGAAATTTTGGCAACCGGGAAAAAATTATCTTCATAATCAATGCCATAAATTTGAGTGTAACCCTTAGCAACCAAGCGGGCTTTCAGGCGTTCCACAGAACCATCAAGATGGAATTTGATTGTATGTGCCCATTTATAGCCAACAGGTTGTTTACCAGGTGGTAGGGGAACAAGATCCCATATCCCATTA
>QEOT01005141.1:49546-64442 GCA_003123785.1 Pterocarya stenoptera | reverse complement strand
GATACCGTAGATTTTGATGCAGATAGGAATGAAGAACCTAAGGATTCAACTCCATCGGAGAAGTGATTTGGGATCACTCGCTCATGCATTGGGATTTGTCTCCTACTTTTTGGCTATGTATTTGGTTTGTATTATATTTAAATTTGGTAACTGTATAACTTTTTAAAGGTAATTTATTTTGGATATCTGTATTTAAAACTTCTGGTACTTAGTTGGCTAACTTTTAATTAACCGCTGCGACTTTTGTTGTACACTTTTTACATGTTGCACACGCTTGAGCATTTATCGTTGGGGTGCATGACCCGTGTTGTCATCATCCCGACGTGATGCAAACCAAGGAGCTGGACATGCTGATCATACAAGCGGGAATGGAGCTGAATTTGCACAAGACCCTTTGTCACTTCCTAGTGGCCCAATTACAAGACTTAGAGCCAAACGTTTCAAGGAAGCACTAAATGGGCTAATCCAAGAGAATTGGGCTAATTCTAAAAAGACTAAGATGGGCTTAAACAATAATCAAGACCTAGTCCATGTCATCAAAACAATTGAAGAGGGTAATTAGCATGAACTTCTGGAGCCACTAAGCCCAATGATTCGAAAGGCCAACTCATTACCCAGCCCATTGTCCAGCACGATTTTGAAACGTCATTCTGGGAAGATTCTAGACGAATTAGCCCTCAAGTTATATCTCATTGGAAAACCTCATGTCTCTAGTTTCCAACACCTCAAACGGTGTGCAATTTGGAGTCTTCTAGAGGAAGTTAGAAGGATTTTACTGAAGGGTGTGCAGGGTAGGCAGGATTTCGCGAATTTTCAGATTCATTTGTCTTTTAGAATTCTCTAGGCAATAGTCTTTTGAATTACCCATGCTTGGAGGGTTGTTCCAAGTATATATAGAGGCATTTAGAATTTGAATAGACAGATTATGTTTTTGCAGAAAATTATCATTGTGAAGTCTTGTGTTCCTCTTAGTTCTTAAAAGAGTTCTTGAACTTATCAAGTTACCTTGTGGTGTTCAAACAACCAAACTTATCACCTTGATTCTTGAGGGATTCTCAGGTTTTCTTGGTGTGACGTTTCAATCCTTCGTAATCTTGGTTTTTATCTGGTTAGGTGACGGGTCAAGGCTCAACCAATCTTATCTACACGATCTTGGGGTTCTAAACCATCATTGTTATTGGGTTTCATCACAGTTGTTGGTGGAGATCATATCATTTGGTATCAGAGCTTTGGTTCTAAGATAAGTTTGTCTATCTTTTATTTTTGTTTTTATTTTCCTATTCATTATTGAATTGAAAAAAAAAATCGTCAAAAGAAAAAAAAATCGTCAAAAAAAAAAAGAAAAAAAAAGAAAAAGAAAAGTAAACTATTCTAGTAAGAAAATTTTTGAGTTCTTGTTTCTCACCTTATTTGAGTTCTTGACCTTTTTTATGAGTTTTGGTTGTTTCTTATTTTTGAATTGCTGTTGGATTATTTTTAGTTAGTTTCTTAAAGTTTGATTAAGAACTAAAGAGATAAAAAAGAGTGGAAAAAGGCAAGAGTGTGTGAGTCCATAAGAGGGTAAAAGCTGTTTAGAGTGAAAACACGAGTGCAAGTATATCAATTATTGAGTGAAACACGTGAGGGAGTGTTTGTGAGGATTCTAACCTTGTTTTGCAGATTTTAATCATGTCCAATAATCAAGAAGAAGACACAACCGAAGAATTTCGACAACCAGTACTTCCGAATCTCCAAATGCAAGCATTGTTAGGGGAGATGAGGCGTATGTTGAGAACAGCAACAAGATATCCCCAATAGGTAGCAAGGTAGGCATGTTCCGTGGAGGAATGTTGAGGAAGAGGCGGATTCAGAGGAGTTTGATGAGCCATATTTGAACTGGGGCAGATTTGAGTGTGGGTATGGGAATAGAGAAGCTAGGATGGGTAGGCCTAGGAGGGATAATGATTTAGGAAACATAAAGATTAAAATCCCATCTTTTCAAGGTAAAAATGATCTTGAAGCTTATTTGGAGTGGGAAACTAAAATGGAGATGGTGTTTGATTGTCACAACTACTCGGAGATAAAGAAGGTTAAGTTGGCTGCAATTGAATTCACCGATTATGCCATTGTTTGGTGGGATCAATTGTTGATTAATAGGAAGAGGAATAGAGAGCCACCCATGGACACTTGGGAGGAGATGAAAATGTTTATGAGGAAGCGTTTTGTACCCAGTCATTATTATAAGGGATTGTTTCAAAAGTTGCATAGGTTAATTCAAGGTTCCAAGAGTGTGGATGAGTATTACAAGGAGATGGAGGTAGCTATGATCAGGGCTAATGTAGAAGAGGACTGAGAAGCCACCATGGCTAGGTTTTTGCATGGCTTAAATCGTGAGATTGTAGATATAGTTGAGATGCAGCACTATGTTGAGTTGACGAATATGGTGCATAAAGCCATAAAGGTGGAGGAACAATTCAAACGGAAGGGATTAGCTAGGAGGGGACAACCTATGGCTACCACTAGCCCGTGGAAGATAGCTCCAAAAAGGGACGACTAGCTACAAAATAAGCCAAAATTTGAATCCTCTAAGAATGCTAAACCAACGACCGCTGCTACTTTAGGTAATACAAAAGCTTTAAGTTCTAAAACACTTGATATTAAGTGTTTTAAATGTCAGGGGTGAGGACACATAGCCAGCCAGTGTGTGAACAAAAGGGTGATGGTGATAAATGCCCAATGAGAGCTTCAGTCAGAGAATGAGGAAAAAGTAGATGATGACATGCCATCTTTGGAGGATGTCGATGATGAGCAAAATGTTGTGGTTGGAGATTTATTGGTAGCAAGGTGAGTTCTCAATGTGCAGGTTAAAGAGGAAGAAAGTAACCAAAGGGAGAACTTGTTTCATACTCGGTACCTTGTAAATAACAAAGTTTGCAGTGTCATTATCGATGAAGGGAGTTGCACAAACGTAGCCAGCACTTATTTGGTGGAGAAGTTGGTCTTAACCACCTTGAAACATCCTCAACCTTACCGGCTTCAGTGGCTGAATGAATGTGGCGAAATCAAGGTGACTAGGCAAGTGTTGGTGGCACTATCCATTGGCAAATATGAGGATGAGGTACTTTGTGATGTGGTTCCTATGCATGCATGCCATTTATTGTTGGGAAGACCATGGCAGTATGATCTGAGGGTTATGCATGATGGATTCGCAAATAGGTATTCTTTCACTCATAAAAGGCAACCTATTACTCTTGTGCCATTGACTCCAAAACAGGTCAGGGAGGACCAATTGAAGTTACAAAGATCAAATGAAAAAAAGAAAGAAAAAGAAATGAAGGCCGAAATTAAAAAAAAAAAAAAATTTCAAAAAAAAAAGAAAGAGAGAAAAACATTGATCAGAATGAAAAAGAAAGAGAGAGGATTTCGGCCATAGTGAGAGCAAGAGAGGAAGAATTCAATTACATTGCAAAAAAAAAGTGAGATCAAGAGAGCATTATTTTCACACTAGCCCCTTATTGTACTTATGTACAAGGAGGCTCTTTTATGTACTAATAATCTCGTCGGTGCTTTGCTGAGAGATAGTGTTGCTCTTTTGCAGGAGTTTGAAGATGTCCTTCCCGAAGAGGTACCTTATGGCTTACCTTCAATCCGAGGGATTGAATATCAAATTGATTTCATATCTGGTGCATCAATTCCAAATCGACCTGCTTATAGAAGTAATCCTGAGGAGACCAAGGAACTTTAGAGGCAAGTAGGTGAATTATTGGAGAAGGGGTATGTGCGTGAAAGCATGAGTCCTTGTGCGGTTCCGGTGCTATTAGTTCCTAAGAAGGATGGAACATGGAGGATGTGTGTTGATTGCCGAGCCATCAACAACATAACGGTAAAGTATCGTCATCCCATTCCTAGATTAGACAATATGCTGATGAATTACATGGTTCTTGTGTTTTTACAAAAATTGATCTTAAGAGTGTGTATCATCATATTAGGATGAAGGAAGGTGATGAATTGAAAACTGCATTTAAGACTAAATATGGTTTGTATGAGTGGTTAGTGATGCCTTTTGGTTTTAACTAATGCTCCAAGCACATTTATGCGTTTGATGAACCATGCATGCATTTATTGGCAAATTTGTAGTTGTGTATTTTGATGATATCCTAATTTATAGCAAAAACTTGGAAGAACATGTAATGCATTTGAAATTTGTTTTGGAAATTCTAAGGAAAGAAAAGTTGTTTGCTAATCTCAAGAAGTGCACATTTTGCACGGATAAGCTTGTGTTTCTCGGTTTTGTTGTTAGTAAGAGAGTAATTGAGGTAGACGAGGAAAAGGTGAAGGCAATCCAAGAGTGGCCAACGCCTACAACAATCAGCCAAGTGAGGAGTTTCCACGGCTTAGCTAGCTTCTATAGACAGTTTGTGCTTGATTTTAGTAGCTTAGCTACCCCTCTTACCGAAGTCATCAAGAAAAATGTGACATTTCAAGTAGTAGAACGCATCAATGATAATGCCTACAAGCTTGACTTACCAGGTGACTATGGTGTTAGTGCAAGTTTTAATGTTGCTGATTTGTCTCCTTTTGATGTAGGTGATGATTTGAGGACAAATCCTTTTCAAGAGGGGGAGAATGATGCAAACCAAGGAACTGGACATGCTGATCATACACGTGGGAATGGAGTTGAATTTGCACAAGACCCTTTGCCACTTTCTAGTGGCCCAATTACAAGACTTAGAGCCAAACGTTTCAAGGAAGCACTAAATGGGCTAATCCAAGAGAATTGGACTGATTCTAAAAAGACTAAGATGGGATTAAATAATAATCAAGACTTACTCCATGTCATCAAAATAATTGAAGAGGGTAATTAGCATGAACTTCTAGAGCCACTAAGCCCAATGATTCCAAACGCCAACTCATTACCCAGCCCATTGTCCAGCACGATTTTTGAAACATAATTTTGGGAATATTCTGGATGAATTATCCTTCAAGTTATATCTCATTGGAAAGTATCATGTCTCTAGTTTCCAACACATCAAACGGTGTGCAATTTGGAGTCTTCTAGAGGAAGTTAGAGGGATTTTATTGAAGGGTGTGCAGGGCTGGCAGGATTTCGCGAATTTTCAGATTCACTTGTCTTTTGGAATTCTCTAGGCAATAGTCTTTTGAAATTCTCATGTCTTTTGAATTACCCATGCTTGGAGGGTTGCTCCAAGTATATATAGGGGCATTTAGAATTTGAATAGACAGATTATGTTTTTGTATAAAATTATCATTGTGAGGTCTAGTGTGGATTCTTATCACACTAAGTCTTGAACTTATCAAGTTATCTTGTAGCGTTCAAACAATCAAACTTATCACCTTGATTCTTGAGGGATTCTCAGGTTTTCTTGGTGTGGCGTTTCTATCCTTCGTAGTCTTGGTTTTCATCTGGTTAGGTGATGGGTCAAGGGTCAACCAATCTTATCTACAGGATCTTGGGTTTAAACTATCATTGTTATCGGGTTTCATCACAGTTGTTGGTGGAGTTTATATCACGACGTCACAATTCCCGTGTTTCCGTACGTGGAAGTCAGGACATCACATTCCTTCTCTATTGTAGCCGTCCATGGCCTCTTGGCCTTTTCTAGTTCCACTTTCTCATATTCCTAATCATTTCCTTCTAGGTTCCTTCCCCCATAGTGACATGTGTCAAAAGATTTCTTCAACAAGCAAAGACCTACATGCATGTGTGGCACATGGCATAAAGTGCTAGATTTTCCTATGCTAGGCGTGTAAGCCAAACCTTAGCTCCTTCCCACTTCTCTTCCCTTATTCCCATCTAGATTCATCAAGTCCTATACATAACCTCATTGGATGACAAGTATCATGCATCGACCATTGGACACTTTGATCAAGGCTTACTTTAAACTTTCACATTACGGTAGCTCGCTTCGCCTTCACCGTAGTGCACCCACTAGATTTAGCCGCGATGCCACTCCGGTATCTTTTTCTTTTAAGAACCATTCAAGATTCATCGACCGTACTTCGTCGACCATGGGGTTACCACTCCATTTTAAACACTCCTGAGTGGACTAAGAAGGTTCACTAGGACATTGCCCCGTCCTAGCCCATGGGGTCGTGATAAAAACTTTTGAAAAGACTCTTTTTCTTTCAAAAAATTTTCATCATCCCAATGCATGTGACATGACACTGAAACTTAAAACTTTCATGAGACACATGCAATGTTGAATGCTTCATCATAATCATATAACATTCAAATATGCAATTCCAATACATTTTGCATTACGGCTTGAAAATATTAGAACATGCGAACATGTTCTTTTATAAAAATTCTAAGGCATTGAACATCAACCAAAAGACAAAAATTCACTACTTTCCATGTAAGGGGCAAAACATACAAACCCTAAAACAACCAAGAATCATTCTTAGCTCATTAAACTTTAACAACAAAATGATCATACTTCATATATGGCAATAGCCGAGACCTTTAAGTTTAAAAACAAATATTCCAATCAACATTGCACGAACTTAGAATCTTCTAATGTATTAACAAAACTTTAACAAAGAACTTTAATGGGTGGCCGAAACATTCTAGTGATCATATACAAACATTTTCTTGAACTTAGTCCTATACAAGATTTGGTCAAGTAACAATCATTCACATACAAATACACATTGTGCAATCCGAACCCTAGATGGATTCTTATTCCATTTTCATAACATGAATACATTCCATAGACCATTCTATTTATACATTTGGTAATCATGCTAAGAAAAGATAATTTCGTATGGAAGAAACATCAACATCTTGGACAATCACATAAAACTAAGCAACCAGCAAGTTCACAAAACATATACATAAAATATCCAAGTACAAGTTAGAAGTGTACTTACAAAAATCCATAATATATATAGCAAGCAAGCTGAAAATACATATAGTACTTGTTAGGTTCATTATTCAAAAAAAAAACCTAACTCGTGTGATTAAGTGTCGTGCTCTTGACATTTGTTTCCAAGAAAAAGACTCCAACATTCGGACCCTCCTTCCTTGAATCCGAAACTTAACTACAACAAAACCCTAGCTCGTAGTAACACTAGAGTTGTGGCCTTTAACCTCAAAAACATCATGCTTGTTGCTTCTATNGAAAAAACCTAACCTGTGTGATTAAGTGTCGTGCTCTTGACATTTGTTTCCAAGAAAAAGACTCCAACATTCGAACCCTCCTTCCTTGAATCCGAAACTTAACTACAACAAAACCCTAGCTCGTAGTAACACTAGAGTTGTGGCCTTTAACCTCAAAAACATCATGCTTGTTGCTTCTATCTTCCTTGAAGAAAAACCCTAATCTAACCATGTACATAAAAGCGTAGGTTCATATGGATAAACCTCTCAAAAAATGAGCTAACTCTTCTAGCTCAAGTGTGTGTATGTGTAAGCATGAGTTCTAGATGAACTTGCTAAAAATGAAACTTCATCCCCCTTAAAACTCTGTGTGTGTGTAGTAAGGGAAATGTTGGCTTCATACCTTCTAGACTCTCCTCTTTGAAGTATCTTATAGCTTTGCTTACCTTCCAAATGATGTTCGGATGAGAAGAAAGTATTGTGGAGAGTGTTTGGATGGTGAGAAAATGATAGAAAGTTTGAGAGAAAGTGATGGTCAAATACTTCAAGAGCAATGCACAAAGTGACTAAATGTCCTAGGGTTTTCGGCTCCTCTCCCTTTAGGAACAAAAAGTTCCTAAACAAGCCAAAGTCCCTTGCATGGATGCCAAGTGGTGTCCCCTCCTAAGGCTTCTTCCCTATCTCATCATTTGATTGTGTTGAAAACACAATGGGATATCCTTTTGGACAAGTGGCGACTCCATCCTCAAACCCGAAGCCTCCTTCCTCTTCTGCCCTTACATTTCAAGTCTTGGTTCAATGAATCTTATGGCTATATGGTCTTTGTCAAGCTAAACATCTTCCTCAATCTTCTACATGTGTGCATGAGTGCCAAATGGCATGTGAGGAGTGTGTGTGTGTGTGCATGGGCTGTTGAAACCCTCTTTCTTCTCCCAAAAAAGATCTTTTTTCACCACAATTTTGGACAAGCATGTGATTGGTCCAAATTTTCACAAAAATCCTTACCCTAGCCATCCATCTCAAGGTGTCTTACACAAGAGTTTTCTTCAAGAAACCCTAGGCATGTAGGCCTTTCTTCCCAAGCTTTATTTTGCCCTTTCCCAAGACAAACTCTTTACCTACTTTTTGCAAGTACGACACATGGCAAAAAGCAACTCTTCCTTCTCCATGGTTGTTGTGCATGGCCTCTTGGCATGCCCCAGGCTCCACTTTTCCATAACCTAATCATTCCCTTCTAGAATATCTTTCCCATAGTGAGAAGTGTCACAAAACTTCTTCCTACAAGAAAAACCTCCATGCATGCATGACGCATGGCAAAAAAAATAGTTGATCTTCTTTGGTAGGAGTGTAAGCCAAACCTTAGATCCTTCTCAGCTCTTTTCCTTTATTTCCATCTAGATTCATCAAGTCCTAGACATAGCTCTATTGGATGACAAGTGGCATGCCTAATCTTGAGCTGGGCGTGAGTCCTAGTTCCATTGGGCTTCAAAATCCTAATTTCCTATGAAGGCCGAAACTCTCATGGGCGTATGATATAAAAAAAATTACAAAAAAAGCCTAGATCGTCTTAGTCATCACAGGGGCTGAGTGCGACGGTGGCTGTAAGTGGATGGGAGTGACAGTCGATGCAACTAGGCTCCTTAGTATGGTTGTGCAGCCTAAGAGAGATTGAGAGTTTGGAGATAGAGATAGAGAAACTGTCAAACAAAGAAACTATGGAGGAGAAGAGGATGATTTTCGGCGTGAGCTTATCAAGAAGGTGTGTGTTCGACGGGAATCAATTTGCTGGAAATTTTTGAGTTGCCTGATAGGTGACTCAACATCCTCGTCAGTGTACATTGTGGTGGACTTCGGCGAGGTGGTGGTCTGGTATGGAGAGAAATTGCTACGGGGTTTTTGTTTCCAATGTGGGGCTTGCTATGAGTGTGAGTTTTCCTTCTCTGCAGATTTTTGTGTTGTGTTGATTATTGGAGAGTCTCAGAGTAGTTTTATAGGCAGGGGGAAGGGAGGTATCATAGATCATAGGAGGTTGGATAGAGTTTTGAGTTGGGAGTTTGTTGCCAATTGAGAAACTATACAACTAGGAAACTAAATGGATGACTACAAGGAAACATAGATTGAGAGGATTGAGGCATGAAGGGTGAAAGGATCCAATCTCATGAGATTACGAATACTGAAAAGGATAATGGTTTTGAAGTTTGAAAGAGTCCTAATTCAAAACAATTACCAATTTCAAACTGATAGATAACACTACATAAAAATAATATAACTAAAATTTTAGTCCCACTTTTGGGCCTGTTCGTTACAATCTACCCCTCTTAAAAGAAATCCCGTCCTCAAGATGTAATGTGTACTCAAATCCCTTTCAACAATTTAGAAGGTCTTAAATATCCCGGACTCTACTCGCCTTTCTTTCCAGTCTCCTGATTCTCTTCACTAATACCACCTTTAAGAATACTTTAGCAAGTCTAGAGAGTTCGGTGTGCTACTAATCTTAACAAAATTCCTTCTCAAGGATGACGCTAGACATAAAGAATTCAATAATTAGGACTAACCTTTATTAAAAAACTAGCGAAGTCTAGTAGCAGTAGCAGCCAACACCTCTGGCTCATTTGATTGTGGTTCTGTGGAACATTCAGGTTGCTCATTATGCCAAATAGCCAACGTCATTCTAACAACACCATTCGTGCAGTGAGCAGGTAATAATACAATAGTTCATCAATCATGCAATCAATCAAAACATGGCAACAAATAAAACAAAATCGTAAATAACTTCTCTTGAACTTTGAGCTGGCCAGGCGCCATCCTAGGTATTTTCTATCCTAGAATCATTTCTTTTAAAAGTCTACAGAATCTATCAACTTGGCTCAGATACCAATTGTAACACCCATTCCCGTAGGATGGAGATATTACTAACATTCATAGCATAGTGCCTGGTAAAGAGATTCATATCCTGAAATACCACATTTATTGAAACATCAACTAGACTGAACATTACTGTTTTTGAAATATGAAGCTAAAAACATACAGTAAAAACACATAGTAGTCCTATGTGTGACTTTTATTCAAATAAAAAAGAAGGAAACTAATCCTTGTGTAATAATACTTATTCCTTTATAAGCCTTTGTACTAGATCTACATCCTGCCATCTAACTCTACGTCATCAAAGTCTCCATCTATGAAAGATAAACATAGAAGAAAATAAGGAAACAAAAAAAATGAGTTGAATACTCAATAAATAGAACATCATTTTATAAAATTTAACTTAGCTTAGAATAGACTTAATTTTTGGAAGACTCTTCATAACATACATATATCATCACAGATTCACATAGCATATCTATTCATTATTAACATGAGTGGAAACATACATAATCATGGCAAACATGTAACGTGAATGCATAAATAACTTGTTTATCTTATCTTTCACTTATCATATGGTGAAGCACTCTTAAGTCCATGACACTGATTGACTTATCATGTAGTGAAACATGCTTGAGTTTGTGTTTCACTTAACTTTTATAACTTGTCAGAACATGGAGTGAAACACGCTTGAGTCCGTATTTCACTTAACTTGTGGTGAATCAAGTTTGGGTTTGTGGTACCGCTTATCATCTTATCTTTCTTAATGTATGAGAACTTTATTGGACTTCATGAACTTCTTTAGCATGGCGTATTCTTAATCATGGCATAGCATAACATGACATGGCACAACATGATTTAAACGTTTTATACCATTCCATGGTATACATTTTTTTTTATAGAAAATGATAATATCATTCATCAACTGGAAAAAAAACGATTACAGACAATCATCAAACCATAAGGCTTGAGAAATACAGTCTGGAATACAATTCTACCATATATCCATACTTTCAACCTTAAAGGCATTTCTAGCCAACTTATGAGTTACCATATTGCCTTCGCTATATACATGGCAAAACATACAAGCAGCAAAACATGTGGCAAGCTTCTTAATCTCATAATATAGCACACCTAACAGGGAATTAGTCATGCTATCATCATTTAGGGTGTCAACACTTAACAAACTGTCACTCTCCACAAAAATATTTGAGACACCCATAGTGGCACATTGTTGCAAGCCTTTGAAGATGGCTAGTAGCTTTACTCCTTCTGAACCCTCCATAGGAATTTCTGCTCGACTAAGTGCTATAAGGGTTCTACCATTTTCATCCCTCAACACTGCCCCAACGCCTACCTTATCCCATTCAGGAAATACAGCAGCACCAACATTCAGTTTCAACCAACCAGCTGCAGGGGTTGCCATTTATAGTGTTTTAGAATCTAAACTCTTGTCTTATGTCTGACTTGATAATGACTTCTCAGCAAAATAGAGGCATTTTCGGCAAAGTTGAAGGACCTAACAGATCCTGATCATGCACAAACTTGTTTCTGCGAAACCAGAAACCCCAGGGCAAAGAAACTAAAATAGACAGCTTCTCAGACATATTCCTTTCACAAAGTTGCAAGGCCATCTCAAATAATGATAGCTATTTATCAAGTATTAACTTAAGAAGATAAAAATGCCACATAACTTGGACAGCCCCACAATTGACCACTTCATGAGTGATATCTTCCTTTTCTAATAAACAAAGTCTACAAGTCTCATCTGTTAGGGCATGTTTCTTCACTATGCATGCGATCCTTGCATGCATGCCATGCAAAATTTTTTATCTTATTTGGCACTTTCATTTTCCACAAATGTTTCCTGAATTTCTGTTGAGCCTTGAATCTATAGCAGCTTCATACATTGAACAATCCACTACGTTCATGAGCCCAAACCCTTCTATCTTCTACACTATCAGAACATAAAGGAACTTTGAGAATATCTGAGACTATATTTGGACTGAAGAAAGTTTTAAGCTTTTGAACATCCCACATGCTTTCATTGCAAACAAATAAAGAATCAACCAAACCAAAGTTAGTACCATCACTTCCAGCAACACCTTCTGATATCAAAGATAGATGCCCTGGAATCCCCTGGTCTTGCCATATATTAACAAACCTCCCATTCCCTATTCTCCACCTACAGCCCGCATCTAGCCATTTTCGTGCCTTCCAAATACCCCTCCAAGTATAAGAAGGACATTTGCCTAAACCTGCCTTCATAAAACTAGTATGAGGAAAATATTTAGCCTTTAGTAATTTATGCAATAAGGAACCTTCATCTTGGGATAATCTTCATCCTTGTTTTGCGAGTAAAGCAAGATTAAAGTTATGTTTGGAAAAGATGTCTTACTCAAAATTTTCATCTTCATCTCATCTCATCTTTATATTTTTTCAAATCTCCATATAAAATATAATAAATAATTCAACTTTTTCAAATCCCAATATAACTTTTTCAAATTCTAATTCAATTTTTTCAAATCTCAAAACTAAAAAATAATATTTTAAACTTTAAAACAAAACACAAAATTCTCATCTCATCTTCCAAACATAATTTAAAGCTTCTTAAATCTTTAAAACCCAGCCTCCATAGTTCTTTTTCTGACATAATTTGTTCCAACTCAACCAATGAATTTTCCTCTCGTTTCCTTTTGTATCCCACCAAAACCTTGACATCATACTTTTTAACTCAATACAAAAACTAGAAGGTAGAAGGAAGCAAATCATTGTATAAGTTAGTATGGAAAGGGCTACTGCTTTCAAAAGAATCTCCTTACCACCTTGCGACAACAGCGTCTCCTTCCAAGCTTGAAGCTTTTGCCATACCCTTTGTTTTATAGACTGAAAGGAACTCCTTTTTGACCTCCCAATAACAGGTGGAAGTCCCAAATATTTCTCATATTGTTGTATTTCACAATTACTCCAAAGATTCTTAATCTCATTCTAAGAATCCATACTCACATTGCCACTAAACACAATAGTTGTTTTCTCTTTATTTATTCTTTGGCATGAAATAGCTTCATTTCACTCCAACAACAATTGTATCCTTCTATTTTCTTCCAACTCTACATGACAAAAGACAACACTATCATCTGCAAAGAGTAGATGATTTATATTTGGTGCCCCTCTACAAATCTTCAAACCAAAAATCTCATTTCTCAACCCAGCATTTCTTAACAAAGAAATCAGTCCTTCAGTACAAATGAGAAATAAATATGGGGATAATGGGTCAACTTGTCTTAATCCTCTAGTTGGCATAATGGGACCCCTTGGCTCTCCATTGATCAAAACAGAAAAAGATACAGATCCAATACAGTACATAATCAGCTCAATAAACCTCGGATGAAACCCCATCACTTCCATAACAGACTTTATAAAACCCCACTCAACCTAGTCATATGCCTTGCTCATATCCAATTTCAAGGACATAAACCCCTTTTTACCTTTCTTTTTGTGCTGTAAGAAATTAACCAACTCATAAACAATCAAAACGTTATCAGAAATAAAATGCCCAGGTACAAAAGCACTTTGACTCTCACTAATTATGCTTGGCAGTACAGATTTGAGTCTATTCGAAAGAACCTTTGCAACAAGTTTATAGACCACATTACATAAGTTAATGGGCCTATAGTCTCCCATTTTAATTGCACACTTCTTCTTAGGAATCAGAGTAATATGAGTATGATTCAGTGTAGAAGGGAGAAAACCTGAGTTGAGTGCTTCAAGTACTGCTGCAGTAATGTTGTCACCAACAACATGCCAATATTTTTGAAAAAATATTGGAGAAATGCCATTAGGTCCAGGGGCCTTTGTAGGGTTTATTTGATTCAAGCTTCCTTAACTTCATCAGCTATGAACTCCTTCATCAAATTCAGATTCATCTCGTTAGAAACTCTCCCAGACAATGAATCTAAGAAAGCCAAAGAATTAGCATCAACAGATGGAGAAGAGCTTGTGAAAAGAGTTTGAAAATAGTCAAGAATAACCCCATCCCTCTGAGAACCTACTGCCAACAGCCATTATCATCTTGGATCTTTAAGATTTGATTTTTTCTCTTACGCTGAGATGCCTTCATATGAAAATATTTAGTATTATTATCACCCACTTTGAGCCACAATGCCTTTGAACGTTGTCTCGACATGATCTCTTTTCTCTCCAACCAAAGTTGCACCTCACTCCTTGCAAAATTCATATCTTCTATAGGAACCAATTCCAGACCCATCTCCTATAAACTGTGTAGTGTTGTCTATGCTTTATTGAGCTGAGTTTGAACATTTCCAAAGCACCGCTTATTCCACCCTTGTATCTGAGCTCCACAATCGTTAATCAAACCAGAAACAACATCCATAGTAGCTGGACCAGCATACCTCCCCCAAACACCTTTGATAATATCTTCACTGTCTTTCTCACCAACCCACATGGCCTCAAATTTGAAAGACTTTTTAACATAACGGGAAGAAGTTGCACCCTCCAAATTTACCCAAATAGGTAAATGATCTGAATAAGCTACCACACAATGAGTTACTCAAGCATTGGGAAAACTGTCCCACCAAACTGAATTGACCAAGAAACGATCAATCCTTTCCCTAATGCATTGATCCCCAGTTCTCCTATTTGACCATGTAAACTTTGGACCTAAGAAACTCAAATCCCTCAAATTATAGTCTTCAATAACCTCTTTGAAAGCGTAAAGTTGTCTTTCAGGCCTAGGTTTACCCCCACATTTTTCATGAGAATACAATAATTCATTAAAATCCTCCATCACCAGCCAAGGTTCATCATTAGCTCTACATAAAGATCTTAGCAAACTTCAAGTATTATGCCTCAGGTGAGTCTCAAGAAAACCATATATAGCAATTAAATACTAGTGTCTCATCCTTAAATTTGAAT
>QEOT01005141.1:1586-30344 GCA_003123785.1 Pterocarya stenoptera | reverse complement strand
GGGGGGGGGGGGTTAAAGATAAAGAAATGAAAGTGGGAATTCCTTTCTTTATCTTTATATATATGGAGTGCCTTGTGGATGGTAGTGGTAGCTCTAAACTTGGAAAACTGGCAATTATATGGTGCAGAAAATTTTTAAAAGAAACAAAAGTAAAAAGTGTGGAGTTATTTCAATTTATTTAGAAAATTATAGTCGATTTGGACTACATATTTGTACAACGAAAACAGACTTGTAATGTAGGCTATATAGCTAGTTTTTATAAGGCCTATAATCTGTAAGATATCTATAAAAGTCGATTGTTACACACAACCTTGTCTGGTGGGCAAATCACACATGTTTGATAGACCATTACCCATATTTCCTCATTTTTAGATTAGAGAAATATTTTAATCACAAAAGAATTTTACAAAAATAAATGCCCAAACTAATGTAATACGTCTTATTGTAAAGTTACTTTTATTATAAAGTAGATCTATCATATCAATTTATAAGTTTACTTCTATAAAATATCTTTGTGTCTGTTATATCACTTCTCGATAGATTATATTGTTAATTAGAAAGATTAAGGATAAATTCATTATCATGCCACTATCCCAAGCTATTTATCCCTATCAATCTTTTAGGGACATGTATTCCCTTCATCTCATAGATCAGGTAATTTTCGGGTTATGTCGGGCCTTAGGAGTGGCTAGAATTAGTTATTTATCATGTATGTACTTGTTAGAGTTCAAAGACTCAGTAAAAGCTATGGAGAATTCCTCTATATATTTTCTTCTACATCTTTACTATGAAATGGAACAAGTGTATATATATACACGTTCAAGAGTGCATAGGTAGAATATTCACTCACTACAGCAATACAGACAAAATGGAAAATCATGTTATAACGGATGGTTTGTTGAGAGCATCTTTGTGAGTAGAATTCGTATGGAGGATGTTGCTATGCAGTGCAGCGTGGCTTGGACAAAGCCTGCATTTTGTACGTCTGCATGTTTTGCATTAGGGACGTGATCCTTTGCATGATCTGCTGCAAGCTTTGTTTTATGAGGTTGTTGCACATCATTTCCTGCATGGCTTGCATAATGTGAGTGTGGTGCTTTAACAATCCCCCTCAAGTCAAGTTGTGGGATTCTTAAGCATAGGCTTGAACAAAATTTCTGAAATCTTGTAGCTGACAGAGGCTGAGTTAAGGCATCGGCTATTTGATCATTTCCTGAAATAAAGGCCACAGATAAAGATTTGTTTAACACCCTGTTGCGCACAAAGTAGAAATCTATTTCTACATGCTTAGTTCTTGCACGGAAAACTGGGTTCGAAGACAGGTATGTAGCCCCCAAATTGTCACAATATAGAGTCGGTGCAACAGTAAGGTTAATACCTAGATCCCTAGATAAGTGTTGAACCCACACAATTTCTGCAGTGGTATTAGCAAGTGAATTTAACTCAACCTCTATTAAAGACCTTGCAACTATCAGTTGCTTCTTGGATGACCAAGAGATAAGCTTGAACCTGAGAAAATGTAGTAAGCACTAGTTGATTTCCTGTCATATGGGCATCCAACCCAGTCTGCATCTGAGAAAGCAGTGATATTTATTGAACATGATCTTGTGAATTGTAAACCGAGATTGGCAGTATGTTTGAGATACCTCAATATTCTTTTTACTGCCTACCAATGAGCGGCTTTTGGTGAATGCATATATTGGCAAACCTTATTTACTGCAAATGCTAAATCTGGTCTTGTGAAAGATAAATATTGGAGTGATCCAACTGTACTCCGATAAAGGGATGGATCTTCAAAAGTGTTGCCACAATGAGTGCTCAATTTTTTCAAGGTTGCCATTGGTGTTTTGACAGGTTTTGAAGCAGTCATGTTGGTCTTGTGGAGCAGCTCTGCAATATACTTTTTTTGGGTAAGTATTAAACCATCATCTGTGTGGGTTGCCTCAATGCCTAGGAAATAATGGAGCCGACCAAGGTTTGTAATTGGGAACTCAGAGCGTAGAGCATGAGCTAATTCAGTAATGCAATCCATACTTGAGCCAGTGACAAGTAAATCATCCACATAAACTAACACAAACAGAGTTAAGCCTTACGAAGCTTGCAAACATGAGTAGGGTACTGAGGGTGAGAAAAACCTGATGGATGTGTCATGTAAACTGTCTCAGAGAGGGGGCCATGTAAGAAAGCATTTTGCACTTCATATTGTTGGATGTGCCATCTATTTGTCACAGCAAATGAGAGAACCAATCGAATTGTTGTGGCTTTTACCACTGGACTGAAAGTTTGATTATAATCCAGACCTTCTTGTTGATGAAACTCCTTTGCTACCAACTGTGCTTTTCTCCTTTCAATTGTTTCGTCTACAAGTTTTTTTGTTATAAAAACCCACTTACATGACACAACGTTAGTAGCCTCAAAGGTAGGGACTAAATTCCAAGTCATTGGCTAGAAGGGCATTAAATTCTTTTGACATAGCTTGCCTCCATTCTGGAAAATTCTGGCAGTAGAGAAGCATGATGGGGTCTCGAGTATGGTAGAGGATATGGAGATGTTGGCATGTGGTGATGGTGGTGGCCACCAAACGGTGCCATGACGTGGTTGAGGGGATTGAGTTTGGGAGCGAGTAATAATGGGACGTTGTGTCTATGTATCGGTTTGCATGTTTGATGTAGGGGATGGTTCGGAGGTTGAAGACGATGGAGGTGGGCCAAGGATGGATTGGGCTTGATTGTTTTTATGTTTCATTGAATTAAAGAGAGGGAAGGGTACGGTGTTAAGCTCGGTTATGGGCCCAGTTACTTGTTTGTTAGTTTGTGTAAAGGGAAACGTGGCCTCATCATGTCTAATGTCTTTTGAAATGTAGATTCTTTTGGTGGGTATATGGTAGCATATGGAGCCTTTGTGGGCTAGGCTAACACCAAGATAAAAACATTGCAAAGCCCTATAATCAAATTTGTGGGTGTTATATGGTCTTGTGAGAGGCCAGCAAGATGAACCAAAGACATGGATGTTTGTAAGGTCTGGTTCTTTTTTATGAAGTAGGAAAAATGGAGATGATTGATGAAATGACGATGAAGGGATTACGTTGATTAATCTGATAGCGTGTTGGAAAGCATATGGCCAAAAATTTAAAGGTATGGATGCATGTGCAAGTAAGGTCAATCTGGAATCAACAATGTGTCGATGTTTTCTCTCTATGATGTTTGTACGTGCATGGGGGCATGTTATTCGATGAACAATGCTTGAGTTGGAGAGTATAATTCTTTGAATGATCTGAACTCCCTTCCCCAATCAATTTGGAGTTGTTTAATTTTAGTGTTGAATTGTAATTCCACAAATGCCTTGAATTTAATAAAAATGGATGGAGCTTGAGATTTGCTTTGCATCAGAAAGAGCCAAGTAAATCTAGAATAATCATATACAAAGGAGATGTAAAACCGAAAACCATCCTCAGAAACATGAGGAGAGGGTCCCCACAAGTCACTAAACAAAAGTTGAAAAAATGCAACAGACTTTGTTTTTCTAGTAGGTGTTGATATGCTATGGTGTCTTGCCATTGCACATGCATTACAAAACTTCATAGAAGAAAGATGATCAAAAGGTAGGCCATGCTGCAGAAACACATTTCGAGCAAACTTGAATGATGGGTGTCCTAGACGTCAGTGCCACAATGAAATAGATGAGAGTGCACTTGAATGGGCTTGAGGTGACTCAAAGAAGGCCATTATTTGTTGTCCCTTTGAGTAGAAGTGTCCCTGTGGTGTAGTCCTTTATATAGAAATGATCAGAAAAGAATTGAAAATAAACATTATTATCAAAGCAAAATTGTTTGACAGAAATTAGGTTCTTGGTGAAAGATGGAATGCAAAGCATTTTAGATAAGATGAACTTAGATGAAGGTGAAGGAAAAGTGGTTGAACCCGTATGTGTGATTGGCACAAAGGAACCATCACCAACTTGCAATCGGTTGGAAAGGTCACTAGTTATGTGATTTGTAGCTGCCGTGTCAGGGTACCAGGCATTGTCGGTGGCATAGGTTGAGGCAGTATAATGGGCAGAGGCAGGAGCAACAGATGTATATGCTTTGTTGAAGCGATAAATGCATGTAAGCGCAATATGACCCATCTTGTTGCAAACTTGGCACACGAGGTGAGGTTCAGAAGAACTAGTAGAAAAGGAACCAGTTGAGGTGTTACCTTAGAAGTTGACAGGGCCACAGCCACGATTGTTTTGACGTCCCCCTTCAGAGTTCTGCCTGCCACGCAAGGATGAACCTCATCCACAACCAAAAAATTGACTGCGAGCAGTGTAGTTAGCTGATGGCTCCGAGAAAACTGTAGAGTTAAGAGCATGATGTTGCATTCTTGCTTCGTGAGCAAGAAGATGACCAACAACAAGTCAGTAGAAATAGGTTCTAATCTGGTGGTGACTGAAGACACCAGAGGATCGTAGTCTAGACCTAGTCCAGCCAAGAGGTAAGGTACGAATTCATTTGAGGGCAACAGATGCCCAGTCGTAGCCATGGTATCGGCAAGAGATTTGGCACGTCAAAAGTATTCTGAGATGGAGTCAAAACCTTTCTTTAAAGAGGCAAGTTTGAGTTGTGTTTGGACAAGTCTGGCCTGGGAAGAAGAAGCATAGGATGATTCAAGAGACAACCAAACAACTCAAGCAGAGCTACAACCAACTACTTGGGAAATGAGAGACTCTGATAATGAGGAGATGAGTGCCGACATAACAAGTTGATCTTGCTGGAACCATTGTTCATATTTTGGGTTAATGATCTGTTAGGAAGGGTTTCAAGATTAGAGGGAGAGGTTCCATCAACGTATTTATATAGTCTTTGGCCTCGGAGGTAGGGAACGATTTGTACCTTCCATAGAAGGTAGTTTTTTGAGGTGAGTTTCACAAAGAGAATGTGTGAGAAGTTTAAGGGAAGGGAGGTTGGAGTATTGGCTGAAACAGTTCCTAAAGAATTAGACATGATTGGACGACTAGTCCTTGGTAAGCTCTTATACCATGCTAGAGTTCTAAGACTCAGTAAAAGCTATGGAGAATTCCTCTTGCATATTTTCTTCTACATCTTTACAATGAAATGGAACAAGTGTATATATACACGTTCAAGAGTGCATAGGTAGAATATTCACCCAATATAGCTAATACAGACAAAATGGAAAATAATGCTATAACGGATGGTTTGTTGACAGCATCTTTGTGAGTGGAATTCTTCTGAAGGATGTTGTTGAGCAGTGCAGCGTGGCTTGGACAGAGTCTACATTTTGTACGTCTGCATGTTTTGCATTAGGGACGTGATCCTTTGCATGATCTGCTGCAGGCTCTGTTTTATGAGGTTGTTACACATCCTTTCCTAACATGGCTTGCATACTGTGAGTGTGGTGCTTTAACAATACTAACTCTGTACTTTAATTTTAAATTAATATTTCAAATCACAACTTGCTCCTAGTGAGGAAAAATCATCTAACATTCCAGTGTGATCCATGTAGTCAACTTAACACTCGGAAATACAGAGTCAAACTTCGGACCCAAATCTATTCAAATAAGTTCACACGTCTTTCTAAATTTTGTCCTTCCCTTTCATGGATCCATGAGATCAAGGCATTTAAGTTTGAATAGAGTTTGGCTTGTAAGACAATAATATAACCAAATGATTTTCTAAAGAACTTGAGAACCAACTTCTGTAAGGTTTCAGCTTGTCCTAAAATTTGTGTGCATTATTAACATTCACTAACTTCTTAGCAGTCTAAGATTCTGCATAATTTTTTTTACTAAAACACATTCTACAATTCGGAAAGAGAGACACAGCATCCCGACTTTTCTATATTTCATATTGAATAATTTTTCTTATCAACCACTATTCACCTTTACACCCCACACTATAAAGAAAAAAAAAGAAAAAGTGGTGCCTTTATACCCGATTGAAGTGGTGCTTGCCATGGCTATAGACCACTTCACACGCAAAAATTTGTCTAGATTACTCTTGTTCATTGCCCCGCTAGATAGGATACTGTTATTGTAATCCTGAATTAGGGAGAGCCAGCCTCTCATCCCAAGCCCTTCCTATCCATGTTTTTTACTTGGTAAAAAAAGATTAAATAATAATAATAATAATATTATTATTATTATTATTATTAAAACACCTAAGGTTTCCAAACTTTATGACATGAAAGCTCAACGATCCACAGTTCAACGCACTTGTAACACGGCCCTACTCAGGTTCAATTAGTGTGCAAAGGGTGCCACCACATCGTTCGTGTGGATGTGTTTAGGAGTTGCTCATTGGTCTATATGAACACAAAAAGTTGATGAGTCCTACTACTACCATATACAAAGTCTGTGTAAAAACACTACTTACTAAGAGGTCCATTACAACAATAAAAATGACAAAACACATACTATGTTTGTGATAGCCGATGTGACATGCTTTCATATTAGCCAGATATTCGATGTCTAGTACATAGGTTTGCAAATTTTTTTTTTTTTTTTTTCAAAATTGATTAGTTTGAAATGCTCAAACAGTCAAACTCCAATGTATAAAGTGAAAGATCAACAAGTGGCAAAAAGCAAGAGGTCAAAACATAAGCGAGGTTGCTGTTGCAATGCCGGGGCTCTAATTTCCAACTCTTTAGTGTGCATGTCTACAGACCAATCGTTTATAGATGAATATGATATTACAAAAAGGAATTAATGCATTATCATTACCAACTCATCGATGCAAATGTAGTTTTATATATCATATGGCCAAGCAAGAGCTCTCACTTGAGGTCGACGACTCACCAAGAAACTCTGATCGCAACTGCATCAACAGCCGGCCAAGATAATTTAGGCCCTCTCCATCCCGCCCTCCGCCCCAAAAAAGATCATGCGGTGAAGCTTCAACTAGAACAGAGCCAGCAGTAGACAGCAACATAGAATTCAAATGAGGGTAAATTGAGAATTTACATTTCAGTGCCCCGTACATAACGTCAATCTTGACAGTGTCCCAATCTGATCTCACCTGAAAGACACACAAAACACGAGTGTAAAATCCTTTTCCCTGAGCAAAAATAAGTTTGGATAAATTGCAAGGCAAATGAAAAAAAAAAAATCAGTATGTTTGATGCATTTTTCATGATGAGATATTGCACGATCACTTTTCAACAACCTTTAACTTTCTTCCCACCAGCCGCGAATAGAAATGTCAAGTGAATTTTCTAGAAACATATCTTAGCTGTGGTTCATTTGATAAATGCTTTTAAATAAGAATCATCACACCATGGCCATTATAACAATACATGGCACTAGGACTAGATCTTGAAGGTCTAGAAACATACTTGTGCCAACTCAATAGACTCACTTCAAACAAAACTTATAAAGAGGAAGCTAGATGGGTTTCTCAAAAATTACACCAATCGAGAAGCAATGCAATCTAGGTGGCTGGTCACTCTAGAACTATAATGGAAGAACAATAATGGAATGAAGGTCCATAAACCTGAACAAACCTAACTGAAATTGGTAGGGATCATAAGCTGTCTGTTTGGGGTTTGCCGGAGACTAGAGTAAATCCTGTGAGTGTGAATTGGGTTTTAAGTGCAATTTACTGTAATTGGAAAAGCTTTGGCTCTAGGAGAATACGGGCATGCTGGGATCCTCAAGAAATTACAACCTAAAAAGCAGAACTTCTCAGACCAAGTTATGCCTAGTAATATAGCAGATGTTGACAAGAAATAGTGTTGGCCTGTATCTATTGTGTATGATGATAACAATGCAGCCAAAAGGAAGGATCTTTGGAAGAAATATCAGGCTGCCTTAACTGCAAACATCGTTTGGTTGTCCTAGTGAACTTAAAAGCAACTCGTAGCAGGAAAGGAAGACGATTAGGCTCAAAGACTAGTGCCTCCTTGAATAAATGATCTCCATGTTCTACACCAATTGGTTGAATTAAGGATCTGAGGTACATCAGGATGCATTTGACCTGATTTAATCCCAAGCCTAAGAAAGAATCCTAGATGGAGACAACTTGAAAAAATGTTAGTCAATGAGCAAAAGATGGCCTGTCACTTTGGCAAGATTCTTACCTGCAGGTATATACGATCAGTCTCCCATTGTCATTAAAATCGGTGTCAGGAAATCCAACTCCAAAAAACCATTTCAAACTCTTTGATTTATGGAGTGAGCACCAAGTTCTTTCCTACTATGGAAAAGGTATTCAGTACAGTTGTGAAAGTTTCTCCAACGTTTCAACATGTCTCAGAAGTTAATGCTACTGAAAGTTGAGTTGAAGATGCTAAACTAGAAGAGAAGAGATGGATGAGTTGCAGAGAAGAAGAATCCTAGAAACACTGACCTGCTTGCTAGTTAAAGCTGTGCAGTCAAGTTTTACAGCAAAATGAATACAGCAATCACCTTTTAGAACAAAAGGCCAGAGTTCAATGCTTACTTGGGTGATCAATGCACTAGATTTTTCTTCAAAACAAGATTCTTTCTTCTATTAAAAAGCTTTTTGTGGCTGGGGAAGCATGTCCTTTCAACAGATTAGAAAAGACTCTACTCCCCAATTGGATGAGGAACAGCAAGACCGGCTGAGGTAAACAGTTACAGAAAATGGAGTTGAAGAGCTCATAACTCTCTCAAAGACCACAAAATCCCAAGCCCAGGATTGTGTAATACTTATTTCTTTAAGAAAACCTGGCAAGAGGGAGAGCTTTAATTGAAGCTTCCAAGTCCATTTACTTCAGGCTAGTTGTTGAAGGTACTCAACGCCACTGCCATCTCACTGGGTCTGGAAGTTGCTAATCCCACTATGGTGACTGATAATAAACCTATTTGTTGCTGCACCTGGTATGCATGATATTAAGATTACTGCAAGAGGATTAAGAATTTTTTGCCTGACCATGTAGAGAAGCTCAAACAGCCTTGTGAAAAATAGAACTGGATATGATATTTTGCTCCCTCAAAAACTATTTCAGAGCTACCTTAGAAATGCTGGTACTCCAAGGTTTGGTTTAAAAGTAGACCTCATGAAAGCATGTGGCACTGAAAAAATGAAATTCTAGGGAGGTTGACCAAAGGATGCCTTCCTAGTAATTGATGGTATGAACCATTGGAGTGTCATTCCCACCATAGTTTTGTAAATTGAATCCCACATGGGCAAACTGTCCAGAAAATGGAGCCTTTATTAGTAATGAATTCTGTTACGAAAATTGAATGCCACATGAACAAAACAGAAATGTTTAATTTAAAAATTGAATCCCACTGACCAAAAAATGGACCCTTCACCGAATATTAATGGATGAACATTTTAGTCATAGATTGAGCATGAAATGATTTTATATATTCAAATATATGATAACCAATAGTAAAATAGTTCCAGTTTCATAAACAAAATTCTGGCCTACTGTAATAAGTCCATTTGAACTGAAATGCTTGCAGGAGAACTTCCCCCCTACGATAAGATACATAATATACATAAAATGCACAATAAAATTCTTAGAGAAGATGATCCGAAAACCCATAAAAAGAATATGATCATTTGGGGAGTGAGGAAGAAACCTGTAGAAATCAGTTCGGCTCCTCAACAAAGACTGGAAGAAAGACGGAAGAAGTAAATGAGTTTGAGCAACAGAGTTGAATGTGTTTGCTCCAGATGCGACGGAGTGGATTGTGGAGGTGGTGAACATGGCGTCAGTGTAGGGCGTCAGACTGAGGAGAGTCGAAACAGAGAGCAAGAGTGAATTTTGAGGATTAGGGTTCTGATTTCACAAGGAAGGGGAAGAAGTAGAAACAGGCTGGAATTCCAATTTTGTCCCTCAGTTTTCAGGATATTTACGAGAATGTCATGCACACAGCTTCCGGAATGAAACTCATATCTCGGCTGGAAAACCGGAATTCAGCCGGGACAGACCGAAACGGCCAAAATTTGACCAGGTACTGAACAGGGGGCTAAACCGTGCCCCCTACTGTTCTGGCATGGAAAATTCCAGCCATTCTGACCGGAACGGAATGGAATGGAAATTAAAACCTTGATTCCCATTATGTTTCTTATTATCGTAAATGGTCTCCTCATTGCTGGCAAAATATCGTCACATGGACATCTCAAACTTATCCACATTGTCCACAGACTCTGTGCAGCACATTATCCTCGGAAGGAGAGTAATTCAAGAGTTTTCGGTGATAAGGAGTAGCTGCCTGAGAACATATTGCATGCAGTCAGGAATTGTGTGAGACATAGGGCTGTGTTAGATGAAGAAAGAGCAGAGAAATGGCCAGAAAAAATTGGCTGTAGACTTCTTGGAGACTTCCAGTTTTAATGTCTTGGTTCTTGATACTTAAATGTAACTTTAGTTTAGGGCTCTGGTTAGCTGTAATACCATAGCAAAGCAGCTATGATGCTATTTTCTTTTTCTTTTATTTTAGTTTTTTCCACTTCACCTTACTAACCGGAAAAAAAGGAGATTGATCAAAAGTACATAGAAACAAACCAGATGACGTCGTTGTCTCTGCATTGACCTTCCTATTCGTGCTGCTTCCTCGGGACTTTTTGCAGATTTTATATTTTCAACCAAATCCCGTGCCAAGGGATCATCCACCTCAGAAAACTTGTGCGCCTACAATTTTATGAAAGATTGTACAAATTCTACAAAGTCACAGTGCACAAAAAGAAACCACTCAGAAAAGGAAGTACCTGATAATAATGTTCTACACTCAACCAAGTGGCATAATCACCATTCTTATCAGGCATTTGAATTGGATGAGGAGAAAAATTTGAAAAGGCACCATAAGGATCCCACGTTTTATAAAAGAAAATTATGCTTGATTCATGTGGAGTGACAGTAGGATCAATTGCAAAGGTTTCATCCACAGATGGGATAACAGGTGTCACATCTGGTAAGGGCTGAAGGAATCCACTAATTAGCATGTCAGGTCCAACCTGTAGTTCATGTTGCAGAAGCAAAATGCAATATCAATCAATGTCCTGACAGCAGAAACCCAGAATAGTCTATTTCAAATAAGCGCTTCTGTCTTCAACAGAGACCATAGAACTTCATTTTTTTCTCTGTCAACATCCTTAAGGTTGACCAATACATCAGCAGGTAAAAATAAGATCTTTTAGGGCCATTTTTCACGTATTCTACAGATTATTCAAAACAAATCAGTTTATGGAGTGTAAAAATTGGGTAATCAAACCTTGGATAGGTTTTATTACTTCTCATTATGCAATATAGCCTTTTTTTCCCAGTATGTTAACAGAATCCAACTACACCAGAATAGATGGTAAAATGACCTTCATCCTTCATACCTTGCAGAAAATTCCAGCTATGAAGAGGACAAGAGGCTACTGGACTACAAGAAGAAAAGGTAATAGAATCGACATTAATGTCATTTAACCCCTCAGCAAAGAGGATAAAAATTGCATTCAAATGAAAGGCTGTCTTTTATCCCATGGAAATATCTTCAATAAATAATTAAATCGTGAAGTGGGAAGTGGAAAGGACACTAATCATCAAAACAATTTCCAATTTGTCCAGTTTCAATGGAGTAAAGCTATTTTACACCATTATTTCTCCCTATAGAACACAAACCAACCAAATTACAAGCGATAATGTCAAGATTGATTAAACTTTTTGCATATTCTGTTGATTTCTACATATGGGTCACTCCCTAAAACCAGTCCTTTTATCCTCAAAGAGGTATGAGGTAAGCCTCAGAAAACTTGTAGACAACCATATGATCTTATTACCAATGGATAAACATACAATGTCACAAACCCCCTCAAACTACCATCCGGTTTGCAATCACCTTCCAAAATCTCAAATAACAATGAAGATTTTCAAAACTTACAAAACATATAAAAGATTCAAAGAAAGTACTTTCAAATTTTTAAGAATATTACTTCAAAAATATTTAATTAAAAATTACACATCTTATTAAATAAATTAATTTCTTATTTTAAAAACATTTTTTAATTTATCAAGGGCATTTTTTCTTTCCTTTTTTTTTTTTTAGAATTTTTAGGAGTGGTTGTCTTTTTAATGGTAAAATGGAGTACATTGAATTTTCTGTAGTTCGAGAAAGTGATTGCCAAGATTGATACTTGAGGGGAGTGATTGTAAATTGGTTAGTAGATTGAGGGGAATTACAATATTTCTGCCCATTTAGAACTAAACTGACAGATCCCACTCCACTCATAGACCCACATTCTTCTCCATGTCCACGGGAGCCCTCATTTTCTTTTTTCGACCTTTTAAATGCAGTTCACCATTAGATAGTAACAAACTCAAGGATTATGTCCACAAAAAAGAGACCCAAAGCAACCAAAAAAATTATCAAAACCAACAAGAACGAAACTACTTTGAAGAGCATTAGAAGATTTCATAGCACTAGGACACTCATGGCAGCTTTCTTAAGTCATACCTATTCCTTAGATTTAGATAAAAGCTCCAAAAAATTCAGCTCCAACTGCTACAGATTCCCTAAATTTCCATTTTGCTACAATATCACCCTAAATTCGGGTAGCACTGTAGCACACCCCATTAATGTTTTCTTTTTGGATAAGATCACTTTTATTACTGAGTAAAAAAGGTGGTATCCAAGTGCACAAGGAGTATACATCGGATACACCTAGATTGAGAAAGCAAAGAGATCAAGAAATTTGTGGCTAAAACTAGAGAAACATAATTGAGCAGCCATCTAGTAGTGGAGTGTATTAGGAAAAAAATATTTGAGTTCCTACATTGTCCTTGTACTGTCTTTGAAAATCAAAACATTTCTTTCTCGCCATATCCACCAGATTAGACATATCAGGACCATCACCACAAGAGACTGCTGTAATCATTCTCAAATTTGCCCATCTAGCAAACTAATAAATCATCCACCCATCTCCTCAGCCTTGGCCCTCACCTAATGCAACCTGGAGACCAAAAACTGCTTGCCATATTGTACCAGCTATCTCACAATGAGTAAGAAGTGATCCAAGATTTCCTATCCCTTCTACACATGCAACACCACTCCAATACCTTTACATGTCTCCTCTGAAGGTTTCCAAAGGATCTTTCTTAGTGCCACCATCCAAACGAAGAAAGCGGCTCTTAATGGGGCCCCAGATGGACTTCCATAAAAAGCTAGTACACTCATGAGGGATCAATCTATTATAGTACAACTTAACTTCAAACACCCCTCTCTTGGACATGGCCCATCGCATCTTGTCTTCCCCCATCTCGTCTCAGCCAAGCAGAAAACAACAGGATCCATCTCCTAATCCAGTGCTACTCCAATAAAGTCAACCGCCAGTTGAGATGATCCATTTAGAAATTGCAAATGATCCGCTACCGATGATTCCTTAGCCCAAGCAACAGGCAATAGATGCAGAAACACCACTTCGAGGCTTCAATCTCCACACCACACATCGTGCAGAATTTTATCACCAATCCATCACTCGCCTCATCTATAATATGCCATGAACACTCCCCCAACCCCTTACAATATTTTTCCGTTATCAAACCTAATAAGATTCGTTCATCTCCTTAGAGCTCCATCTACCCCAAGCACAACCATACTTCATATAAATCACCGCTCTCCATAGGCTATCTCTTTCATTGGCAAAACACCATAGTCACTTCCCCAGGAGAGTACGATTGAATGTAATCAATTTCCTATTCCAAAATTTCCTTTTGAGATTGAAGAGCGCACTTTGGGCCAATTCACACGATCAAATTCAGCTCCTCTCTCATACCGCCCCATAAATAATCTCTGAAGCTTCTCAAGACAGTTGGGTACACTTGCAAGAAGGGAAAATAGAGGCAGAAAGCAGGCACGAAAATTTTAATGAGAACTCTTCATTAGCCTATTTTTGCACCCTTAGATATGTACAACCTCTTCCATCCTGCTAGCCTATGTTCCACCTTCTCAGCAATGCCTTCCCAAATCGACTTGGTTTTAAGATGTGAACTAAGTGAGGGACTACAATACATCATAGAAAAGGACATAACACACCCCCATTAATATTAGAAACATAAAACCATATCTCTCTTCTCTCTCTCGTTTCTTTATTCTTTTGTCATCCTTCTTTCCTTTCATGCTCTTTTTTGCCTCATTTTCTCTTTTTCTTCACACCTGAAGTTTCTCACCTTCTTCCCAAAATGTTGTAAATAATGAATAAACTAAATTTTTCTAGTGAAATTTTCTCCTAGTTCATAGCTTGTGTTATTTTGCAGCAGACTTTTATGCGATAGAGATTCACTGTGTACATTGTTCAATATGCGATGTTCTAACGTCAACAAAGCATCTATCTTTGTGGGAGGAAAATATTGATAAATTATACAGTTTTGGCCCATTCATAAGTTTCTTTTCGTGTGCACATGCACATGCATCTTTAGCCTTTCTGTAAACCATATAATTAGTTTAAACACCTAAAACTTTCTTTTCTTTTCTTTGTCTTTCTGACAGGTAAATGATTATATTATATTAATGAGAATAGGCTTAGCCCAGGTACACAGTGGGTATACAAGAGTTAAACCTATCTAAGAAGGGAGGGAAACAAGAAAATCTAGGCCATTAAAATCTACAGCAATGGCCCAGAGAAACAGACTTCTAACAAACAATAATCTAATCTCCTTCTATGATCTCTCTCTGTCTTCGAAGGCCCAGTCATTGCGCTCCTGCCAAATACACCAAAGAATATAAATAGGAATCATCTTCCACGCAGCTGAGATTTGTGGAACACCGGCCATACTCGACCAACATACAAGAAGTTTGACCACTATTACAGGCATAACTCTGGCTAATTCTACCCTTCTGAATACATCGATCCATAACGCTCTAACAATCTCACAATGTAGCAGAAGATGGTCCACTATCTCACCACTTTGTTTACACATGCAGCACCATTCCACCACTATCACCCCCGGTCTCCGTAGATTATCCATCATCAAGATCTTTCCTAGAGAAGTTGTCCATGCAAAGAATGCCACTCGAGGAGGGGTCTTGTTTCTCCAAATTCTTCTCTCTGGGAAGTGATTATCCTACGTTTGTGTGAGAGCCTTATAGAATAAACGAACTGAAAATATACCTTTGCTGGCCGGTTTCCACCACAACGCATCAACTCGTTGTGTGCTCGGACTAATGGAGTATACGAGTTGGATGAAGTTCACAAAATTGTTGATTTCCCAATGTTGGGCCGCCCTAATGAAGTCCACATTCCACTGAAATACATCACCATCCATTTCCATGAGGTCTGCCACCGAAACTTCTTTCTCCCGCGCAAGTGTGAACACTATAGGGAATGAGTGTTTGAGAGCGCTATCTCCACATCATAATCGCGCCGAATTTAATTATTGTGCCATCTCCAATCACAATTATGGTANACATACCTCCATATTTATAGTCTATTACCAACTTCCATAAAGCTTCTTGTTTTATATTATATCGCCATAACCATTTCCCAAGTAAGGCCTGTTAAACACCCTTAGATTTCTAATTCCCAAACTGCCAGAAGAGATTGGGGAGCATACCTTATCCCACTTGACTAGGTGGAATTTGAATTAATCCCCAAGTCCACTCCAAAGGAACTCACGCTGCAGTTTCTAAATAGGTGTCGCCACACTTGAAAGAATTGGAAACAATAATAAGAAATATGTAGGTAGATTAGAAAGAGTACTTTTGATTAGAGTAATCCTTCCACCCCTTCGAGAGATACAATCTCTTCTATCCTGCCAATCTTCGTTTTATCTTCTCAATTACTACATCCCAAATAGTTTTAGCCCTAGAAGCCGCCCCCAAGGGAAGGCCAAGATAGTTCACAGGGAGAGAGGAGACCTTACAACCAAGGACGTTAGCCAACATCTGGATATTAAGAACGTTGCCAACTTTCTACTTAGTTAATGAGCTTGTTCATATCTTTTGCATCCAAGTTTATAGATCTTGCTTGGTATTTGTTCTTACTGAAAATTCTATTTAAATGTGTAAACATGTGGATTTCTTCCATTGAATATGCAGGCACTTTTAGAAATTTAAAGTAATCATAAATTTGTTGCAGATACCTTTCATATAATATGATCAATTAGAAATAAAGAATATGACCGCTAGAAAAGTATCAGCTTAAAAAGCATGACCGTTAAAACAAAATATATAGAAATCATAAAAGAAAATAAAGAAACCATAGAGGAAAATAAAGAAAGAGTAAAAAAAGGAATAAGGCCCGGTTTGGATAGAGAGATGCTTCCATCTCATCTCATCTCAATATTCAAACACTACAAATACAAACACTTTTCAATTTCAAATTTTCAATTTTTTCATCTAACCATTACCTAATTATTACAATTTTCCCAAACTTTCAAACAAAACACAAAAAAGAATTCAACTTTTTTAAATCCAAAACAAAACTTATATTAAAAAATTATATTCTAACAAATAATATTAAAGAATTAACTCAAACCATTTCACTACTATTCACAAATCATCTCACTACTATTCACAAATCATCTCAACTCAATATCCAAATCAGCCTTAAGAGAGAGCTATTATGGAGTCTATTTGAATAGGGAAGTAAAAAGTAACCCGATTCCCTAAATTTGTATGAAAACTGGTGTGAGTTCTCATGTTTTTCTTTTATGTAGAGTGCTCATGTCATTCTTGAGTTTTTCTTTTATTTCTTTTTCATATTCAACATAGGACAAACAAATAGATAAATTTTTTGATCGGTATGGACAAAAAAATATGTATATCGTCGAAACATTTAGAAATTTATTTTATGACAAGCTAAAAATCATCTTATATATGAACAAAGAAACAACTGTTTGTTGATCTTGCAATATGTATATAAAGAAATGTTATCTATCAAAAAAAGAATGTATATAAAGAAATGTTTCATCTACAAAAAATCTCACAAAAATAAACTCGCAAACCGATATGGTTTAATGTGGTACACTAGATTATAAAGTTTTTTTTACTGTAAAATAGATCTAACGTATCACATCAAGCCACATCAGTTTGTGAGTTTATTTTTGTTTTTTAAGTATCAATCTAGCACTTATCAACTATATAATACTGTACTATCACAGCGTTGTATTCATTTTCTCAGCCCCAACCCAAATTGATAATCACATAAAACACACCATGGCCAGATGATTCATCATTATTCCTTTAATGTGATGCTTAAGTCCATTTCAATGCATACACAGACACGTGTACATTCTTTATACAAAGTCACAGGCATATGCATTATTCTTATAGCTCATCCAAGTGCATATATAATAATGGGTGCATTTATTTAGGCACTAGCAAAATTAATTCCGCGCTTGAACTATCAGACCTTAATAAGTTCATCTGCATTTGAAGTGAACACAGCACATGTCAAGACAAGGCCATTGCCTAGTGCTAACCAGGCCAATACCAGATCCTAGGGAATTCACTTTGATACTTTTTTTTATAACCTTCAGCATTTTTGGCAAGAAGAGGCCACCATACAAACTCATGCACCTATGTTTCACAGCTCAAGACTTTTAATATTTTCCCAAACAGAAGCTCCTATACATCTAATATAATAGAACATTTTAATCTGTTACACTTGCAACGATATAAGGTCTCCAGTCTTTCATGGAGCTAGGAATGCTCTATAAGAATAACTTAGTGACCAACAATTAATTACACATTGAAGAAGACATAACATTAGAAAAGTACTAAGCTGGAACAAATATCAGCTTAAGAGGGAACACAAAATTCTATATTTACGATTATGAGAACAAACTTCAGCCAACAGCAAGCAATATTTTCCATAAATTACCACAAACCTGCTCATAGCAAACATCAAGCAAATCTAACGCTTGTGACATCTCGACCATTCCAAGTTCAGCCACGGGAGATGGTGCATTCTTTCCACCAATAATTTTAGGAGCAACAAATGCAAAGACCTGGAAAATAAATTCATTGCTTGTGAAAATCCATAAGGTGAGCGTAAACTATTCTAAAACAAAACTAGTCCAAAGAGAGATTGCAATTAGATGAAATTATATTCCCCTTGACATCCTTGTACATTTTCTTGTATTGTACCAGACCAATCGGTACAGGTTTAACTTGAAAGAAGAAAGCTTTTCTATAAGAGAATGCAATCCAAATGAAGTAACTGTACTTTGGAGTTTCAAAACCATAGGACATCTCAAACAGAAGATACAACCACGGTTATGCTCACAAGAAAGTACCCAATCCCACATGTTGAGTCACCATAGATATATAACAAGTACATAGAGTGCAATAGCAGATTAAAATGGCTATCAGTAACTGGTTGTAGCTCATGATAACTGCAACTTCATCTGTACATTAAGTATGGGATACAAGGCATTCAATACATAACAACCGTTTTAAAAAGGAAAAATCTAAGTATTAAACTCACGATGGGAAAAAGTGGAGGGCACCAAAAAGATTAAAAAAATTATTAACATATAATTCAACACCCCACTAATGAAAACAAGCCTGAGTAAGAAAATCATACACGTTCATGCCATTAAAGTATTACAATCGATCAATGGAATAAAGTGTAGATCCAATTTTTCTCCAATGTGAAGTGGTAAAGGTTCTGTGGGATGAGATTTTTAATAGGCTTGGGATTGCATGGATGATGCCAAAGAGGGTGTTGGATCTATTGGATTGTTGAAGAGGAATTTAGGGTAAAATTGCTGCTGTTGGAAGATGGTGCCATTATGTCTTATGTGGTGTATGTGGAATCAAATTAACAATTACTTAGATAAGTTATATTCAGCAGACAATTCACCAATGTGTAAAATCTGATACAATTTGAAAGATGAGAAATATTAATAACTTAAAAAACAAAAACAAAAAAAAACAAAAAACCTTGTGTATCACTCCAGCTGAAATAGCAGATGCAGCCAGTGTACCCCCACATTCCCACAAAATTGAAAGATACCCCCGATCGTGAAAATATTCCATAACGTCTCTTGGGTTTAAGATGTCAAACTCCACCACTTCTACTCCTTTAGAAGCAAGCAATTTCTGGAAACTTCTCCGAGCACCCCTTTGTGTTACAACTATAGTTGATACATCAGACACATCCCAAAGGTTAGCTTCCTCAGGAAGATTAAGAGTCTGTGTCATTACAATGCGTACGGGCATGTGCCCTCCTCCATGTCTTGCAGTTAGTCTTGGATCTAATATGGAAAAGAATTAGAATATAAAGCAATATCTTGAGCACCTGCAACTACTGCACAAGAAAACAATCACATAGTTGCACGTAATGAAGATACTTACTGTCCTTGCGTACGGTATTTCCTCCAACAATAATGGCATCACTTCTACCCCGCAGCTCAAAAACTCGATTTCTAGACATTTTGCTGCTTATCCATGCTGCATGTCCACTACTAGCAGCAATTTTTCCTGTTCACATCCTACAAAGTTATACAATTCACCCTCTTGAAAGAAATACTTTAAAATTAATCCACAAATTATCAAAATCAAAATGCTCACCATCAAGAGTCATTGCATACTTGAGAACGGAGAAGGGAACTTGCAAAGCGGCTCTACATATAATTGGGGCATTGACTAGGAGGCATGTCTTTTGAGCTTCCTACAATACAATATTCAAACATGTTAGAATATAGCACAGGAATTTACATCGGTAAATAGCTTGGGTATGACTCACTATAAGCTATGACTCACTACAGTGATCTAACACAAAAAGATTAGCAAGCTAATTAAAAAAGCATACAAATCATATTCCGGGCTACAAGAATTAAGTGTCAGTACATCATCCTCTCTTAAAAATCATTAAAAATCTCTGTGGGTCTTGCTTTTCATCCATCTTGGAATCATTTGGACCATATATCAGCAGCTGATCTCTCGAAGTATTGTTTCAACAGTCTCATTGGCAACACTTGGCATTAGGCATTACTATGTAATACCCCTGTATGATTATGTATAAGAAGGTTGTGAGGATTGTGCCAAAGCAAGGGAAGAGGTCCTCCTGGGGGCAAAGGGCTGGTGAATAAGAGGCAACAAGCGGCCAAACCAAAAGTAAAGGCGAGTAGCACATTGTAGAAAGCCTGACTGATACGGTCCAGCACCAGGTAATAAAGGACTTTTCAACCAATGACAGACAGGCAAATATTGTGCCCACCGTACAAGGGTGAGAATGAAAAGCTGAAGAGTTTGGTAGTTCTAGAAAAGGACGGCTCATATTACAAGGACAAGCAACGGTGAAGGACAACACCAATACAAACATGAGAGCTCTCCAAGACAACATGAAGGTACTAAAAGGAGGCAAGTGTCATACACAGAGGCCTATACTCCGTAAGAGATGTCACATCTGAAGTGAGGCCGCGGAAAAAAGATTACGAAGCTACAGACCATATCGTCTTATATTAGAGGTATGGTCCAGTGCCACTTGGGAGACCCTCATTTGAGGACAGACTTCAAGCTTTGACTGAAGGCAAACTATAGAGGATGTGCACACCTTGTTTCCGTTAGTCTCTGCCATCCTGCAATGCTAGAGAGCAAATGGATGGACGAGATCAAAGATCCCCTATTCAAGCATATATGGAGTCAAACGACCGTCAGAGATACAACTGATAGTTCCACAGTTTAAAAGGCATTGTTAAAAGCCAAAATCTCACTTTTGTGATTGTTAAGTGTTTACCCCTACATTCGGTCCAAGTCTTCAAGAAAGCAAGTGACTTCAAACGGTGGGATGGAAGGAGTAGCGCCAGTGCCACTGTAGTAATAGAAATATTGTTAAGGTAGGTTAGCTCCTACGACCAAACTGAGAATACAGGGTAAATGTTTATGAGTATGTTGTAAGATTAGGCTTTGCATATTTTGTAACTCACCTCTTTCTACATAAAAATAATATATATCTTCTTCATTATGTTTATTGTTTACCCTTACGCTATGAATTTGAGATGATAAGTTTGAATGATGCGGATTGATGATGTTGTGGTTTCCAAGTGTTGAGTCTTATCGAGTGTTGATCGTCATGGACGAGTTGAAGAGTCCCCGTGCCATTCCTATAGCACTTTGCCATGAGTTTCATATGGGTATGTGATTCCCCGTGATGATTGGGGTGGAATGTCTTCGTATTGGCCTCACTTGATAATGCAGGTAGAGAAATTCCCCGGGTTAATCATGTGTAGTGTCTTCGAGTCGGTTGACCGAGTTGATCATGTGTGTTGTCTTCGGGTTTGTGGACAAGGTTGAGTGATTCCTTGAGTCGATGGGTTTGGACTCGGTGAATGAGCTCACACATTGGCTGGATAGACCGAAGAGTGAGTCACCAAGTCAAATGGGTGGAGTAACTTCCTACCGAGATTTATATGATGAAATATTGTGGAATTTATGAGCTTTGATAAGGGGGTGATTCCTCACCTTGGTAATAATATGCATACATAAGTTTTGCTAAGAGGGTGATTCCTCGTCATGCTTATATATTTGAGTTTTATTTAGAAGGTGATTCCTCACCTTGACCTAGGAACACATGTTTTTTTTGCACGAAGGGTGATTCTCTACCATGCATAAATATGCATTCACTGATTTATTTACAGGAATTTGTGGATGCATATTTATCATCATTATCTCTCATTAATAGTACTATCATGGGTTCTAACCTAGTGGGATTTCTTAGAAGTCTCATTGTAGTGGTCCCAACTGTAGTTTCATTTACCAAAGTCATAGATCTTTATGCAAATGTGGCCCAAGCAGAGTTCCCCAAGGAAGAAGGACCGATCCCGCTCGAGTTGTAGATACAAAAACTTGTCTCCGATTTTTTTTTTTTTTTTGATAATTAATAAGAATTTTATTACCATGAATAGGCATAGCCCGAGTACACAGGAAGTATACAAGAGGAAATACCTACACACAGCCACTAAAAATATAGAAAAACTAGAATGACTCCAACAATTCATTACATTAGCCTTAGCCCCATAGACATAGAGTTTGAAAGAAAAATTCCCTAATTTCTTCTATCGATCGTTCCTTATCTTCAAAACATCTCTGATTCCTTTCTAGCCATAGACACCACATCAAGCATGAAGGAATCATTTTCCATATGACTGCACTTGGTAGACTCCACCTAGCATACCTTCAACAAGATAGTAAATTCACCACATGCTTTGGCATTATCCAAGAAATACCCATCCTTCCAAAAATGACATTCCACAAACCTCTGAAATTAATTATTTGTATTCGTTAAGATGTATATTTTAGTTAGGGAGGGCAGGAGTATAAAGCCTTCTTCCGTCCTCGTAGGATCATTCCGGTGGAGTATTAGTCTTGTGGGAAACAAGAGGTTGGGGTAGTTACTATTATTTGCTTTGCTTTAGGGAGGCATGTTTTGTCCTAGTCGGGCTTGGTATATATTGGATAGGTTTCTAATTTCTCCCTCTTGGGCGATGTTTATTAGGGGCTCTCAATTATGGGCTAAGTGTTTTCTCTTGTATACACCTAGTGTATTTGGTTACACCTATTGATGTTAATTCATTTTTACTTATAAAAAAATATACATATTTTAGTTAGGCAACGAACCATGTTCGGCTCATTGTATTTAGACGTAAGTGATGAACTGATGACAGTGTATAATATTATTTGGGAAGAAGTGACATTTACTTATGTATATTACTATTATTAATGGATGAGTTTTCTCATTGGTATAAACCTCTGGTACAATTAGTTTAGTCTCTGACTAAACCTTTACTTATTTCGCTACGACTTATTTCGCTACGACTTATTTCACTTACCACGTATTTGATCCATGATTACGCGCCTAGACCTGACAAGAACATTTGGAGTATTGCCCACCAGCTGGCATCCTTGGAACCATGTATCCTCACCATGCTCTTTACCGAGGAACAGGGGCGCCACAGAGGTGGTGAATGGAATCTCACATTGCTTAGGAGGGAGAAGTTCAAGCCCTTTATAATGATTCAAAGAGGTTCCAATTGTATCATTGACTAGTCCCTTTGGAGCATGGGCCCACACGCAGCTTAGGCCTTCCATGGGTCATTACATACAAAACCCCAATCTAAATTAAGACATTCTCTATCTGGCCTCCAAACATATTTCAATCTGCAAGTCATAACTAGAATCAGTTCTCCGGTAAGCCATTACTATAGTCACCCTTCCAACGGTATTTTCAACTTCACCGGGGTTTATAGTTCAAATTTGTTGCACTCTAAGAGAAAAATAACTACTGTCTTACCCAAAACCCACTCACATCTTTATTGTTCAATAATTTCCAGCATCTACAAGTCTATAAGTTTTTTCTCCACAAGTCAAGAATGATTCCTTTGTGTTTAATTTTTTTTTATAAGTAAATGACTTGAAAAGTAGAGGAATGAAGGGTGAAAATTCCTTTGTGTTTAATGTGGTGTTTATGGCTGGAAAGGAATGGGAGATGTTCTGAAGACAGAGCGTTCTTTTGAAGATCTTCGAAATTTTTTCTTTTCTACTTTTGAGTTTGTGGGCTAAGATCTTTGTAAGGAATGATGATAATGTACTGAATCTATTTATGTCTTAGTTTCCTACTTTCTAGAGTGAAATAGGTATTTTCTTTGTATACATCATGTATACTTGGGCTATGCCTATTCTTGGTAATAAAATTCTTATTAACTATAAAAAAAAAAAAAAATTAAGTTTTTTTTCCACTTTTATCCCGAGCTAGGCAATAAGCTCCAAATATCTAAATAATTTGTCAACCTTCACAGTTTTTGGAGCAATATGCTTTTCTTTTTTACCAATACTTATGTTGTATAAGCATATGCGTGCATATATAATTAACACCAGCAGCGAGAGTTTAAGGCCAGGCCATGCTGCACTTTGCAAACAAAGCCTTTCTTTTTTTTCCCAAGTTCAAACAGAAAACCCAAATGGCCCACGTAGACAATGGAAACACTTAGCAAGTCAGAGCCAAATCCAATCCATCAATACTTGTATCCAGATGAATCATTCTAATGAATAACAGGGATTAGAAAGGATTCACACCTCTGAAGTTTTACTCTTTAGATCCTCCCCAAGAACATCAACCTGAACCCCTTGACTTCTCAATGCACGTATCGAGTTGCCACGGAGATGTTGCAAAGGATGCCTCATTCCAACCACAACTCTCGAAATCCCTGCCTAATCAACATAGTTGTCAATTACACCAAAAAATCAATGAAATAATGTAAGGAGGAAAAAAGGAAAAGAAAGAAGCCAAAGTTATTGACCAAAGCAAAACATTGTGATTGAAAAAAGAAAAACAACAACATAAACGTTAAATGAAAGCAGAATTCTGTGAAGCATTTGTCAAAAAATAAACTGAATAATTATTTGGCTGAATTATAATGAAAAAAGAAAAACCAAAAAAAAAAGAAATTTCAAGGTGGCTAGAACTGAATATTGTATCCCCAGAGCGTCAGTTATCAAACATAGAAAAGAATACAGCATACAACTAGTGGGCTCTTCCAAAATCATGTTTTCTGAGACGCGGCCAAACCTGGACAAGAGCCGAGACAGCCGAGTGGTCACCGTGGCAGTCCCCGGGCTCCATGTTGAGATATGCGGTGGCGAATCTGCTGTCCGCGCCGGCGGCCTCCACGGCCATGACCTCGGCGGGCTTGGTGCCCTGCGCGTAGAGGTAACCTTCACCGGCTACCTTGCCTTGGGCGGTGGTGATTACGCACCCAAAGTTGGGGTGCGGAGAGGAGAAGCCAGCGGACCTATCGGCCAGCTCTGCGGCACGTCGGATGTACGAGGCCTCGAGCGAGTGATTAGTGTTGTTGTTGATAGTGGCCTTGCAGAGTATAGGTGGTCTGTATGTTCCTAAAGAGAACGCCATAACTGTGTGTGTCTCTCTCTTCTATTGGCAGAAGTGCTAGTACATATAAAAGAAAGTGACCAGGTCAGAGAGCTGGTTCATGGGTCACGGCCTGGGAAGGGACACCAAGAAAAGAGAAGGAAAATCACATCATAAACAGAGCACTAAACAAAAGAAAATTCAGTACATGCAAATACCCAATTTAAAAAACTGCAGTACAGCAACACGAGGCACTGCAGTTCAAGCTTAAAAGCCTTGACAACCCTTCACATACCAATATCTACAAGCCATCTCAGATCCAGACCCACTTTTAACACGCTTTGTTCCTCATCTTCTTTTTCCTTGTTAGTTACCAAGAAAAGTGAGAAATATGATTCAACAATTTGAATCTCTCATTTCCTTCCCTAAAGCTGTACATCAAGCATGAGATAGATACCCAGTGACGAGGTTTGGGCGTCGCATTGAGGTAGAGAGAGAATTCAAAAAATACCCAACTCCGGGAACCGAAGATAAGAGTGTACCTGAAGTTGTGATCGGCTTCTTCTTCAAAGTGAATCCTTCGAATACAAGGATGAAAGTTTGGAGGAATGGAAGCGAATTCAAGCACAAGATTTCAAACACGATAAGATATTGCGAACGATACGGTTTGATACTTGTTTCCTCCGTAGATAAATAATGAGGTCCGTTTTGCAACGGTCGAGCTAATAAACGCCCGAGAGCAGCCCTCCATCGAGGAGTTGCCACGTAATGAAAAACATAATAAGATAAATAGACTTCACCACATAGGAACGATTCTAAGCACCCATACGGATTACAGTCCTTCTACATACAACCGCCCTTTGGGGAACCTGCGGCATCGTGGCTGATGTGGCATACGTCGTTTGCATTTTCCTCGAAAGCAGAATGGTCAGTTGGCCTCCTTCCCATTTTGCCTATCCCCACGAAAATTGTCCTTTTCACCCTCTTCATTTTTCTTTCTCGTGCATCCTGCAAATTCGACGAAAGCGAGTTTCAACGTAGCACCACCACTCCTCTGTAGACCAGTAGTCTCGTCACTGCCCAGCTCTTGCAGCACCATTCCAAGCTGCACATCTTCCACATGTACAACCTGCACCACCTTGCCGAAGCCAAGCCTTACGTAACACACGCAAGTCGTAGGCTCACGTCCGCAGCATGCATGCTACACCTCCACGTCATCACCATCGGCAAGGTTCAAGCCACAGCCCATGGAACCCCATGCACGGCAGCTCAACCAGTCCCACCTTCAGGCTGCGTCCTCACCGCTGCATGTGAACCCAGCAAATCGTGAACCAAACACCTCCTCGCCGTCACTCCTGCACCATCAACACACACATACGGCCTCCACCTCACAGCACAACAGCCTAGCAACGTGACGAAACTTCCCTCACATGGCAAAAGCCACCAACACCACCATCGTTCGCCACCCTAAACTCATCACGGTGAGCCCCTGTTTCAACCTCCAAAAAACAGAGGATTTTCGTAGCCACAACTAGCCAGCCACGGCGCCAGCTCTCTCTCTCGGCGTAGTCATTACCTGCCCAGGCCGACCGTCGCACCCACTCCCTCAGGTTAGCTGCTGCCATCGCACCCTACCTCCTCTCCCTCTATGTTACTCTCGGTTTCCTCCCGTAATCTCTCATAACGTTGCCTCTCTCGTTCACTCACCACTCTCTCTCTCTCTCTACGTAGTGCGTAGCCTGTCATTATTTACTAGTTAATTATTCTAGTTAATTACAGAGAATATGGCGCTGAATTTTGACCATTATTTGTTGCCATATCTGAAAGTTCCTTCGAATGGCCTCATAAGTGACAGGAAATGGGGAGAAACGTCATACCTCAACCACTTGTGCTTCAACAAAGGACCCACTTGATGTCGAAAATGCCATGAATTTTTCTAGATTTTTATTCCTCTTTTTTTCTTCCATTTGCTAATTTCTTCTCTAATTTTTGGGTATGAGCTGTTGTCCGCTTTGTGGGTTTGGAGAACGAAAGAAGTCTGAAATGATTGGAAGAAATGGGGAGAATCGCAAGTGGGTAACGTTGCAAAACCATGGCTCTGTGACTTCATGGAGAAGATGAAGACAGTGACTTCGTGGAACCATGGGTTCGTGGGTTCGTGGCCAGTTCGTTGGTTCCTCGAAGACTGATTGTGGAGAAGAAGAAGACTAGGTTGGTGCGGGCTTTGGCTTCGTGGGGTGGCGACTTCATGGAGGACGATAGGGCTTCGTGGATGTAGAAGAGAAAGAAATGAAGATGTTGAAAGCAGTTTTCGTGGAGATGGGAAAAATGGGAAAAGGCCAACCGACCCCTTCTGTATTCAAGGAAAATGCAAACAACGATGTTTCATATATGCCACATCAGACAAGATGTCGTAGGTTCCCCAAAGGGTGGTTGTGAGTAGCATTTTTCGGGAAACACCTTCTCTCTTTTTTTCCTGTCTCTCTCTCTCCCCCCTCTCTCTCTGTCTCCTTCGTTGGTTTTCTTCTTCCCGTTTCTTACTTTTCTTTTTTCGATTTTCTGGTCTTCCTTCTACTCTCTCTCCCTTCTCCTTCCAAGCAACATCTCCTCATAGCCTCGCTGGCTTGTATATATCCTCACTATGACACTTTCCCACCCACGCAATGCAGACGAAGCAAAGAAGACTTGTAATTTTTTATTTTTCAGTAGACTCCCTCAACCATGGTTGCTGGCAATCCCAGTCCACATCTAAGACTGATTGTGATCCGGGAGGTCTAGGCAGCTAACTCAGACTCTGATATTGGTTAAGAAATTTTTCCAAGTTTAGCTTAGGAAATTTGATGTTGGTTTTTGAGGGGCTTTTATACAGTTGAATCAGATTTGAATGTCTTTAATGAAACATTGATTTCTTTGGGTCTTTGTATTCAGGGTGTCCAACTTTAGAATTTTTTTTGGAAAATAATTTCGATTTTGGACTTCTATCTTTTGAATCAAAGTTGATAATTCTCCAGTAATGGTCATGTCCATGGCCATTACCTGTCTCTCTCTCTCAATTCTTATGTCTCTGTCTCTCTCTCTATGACTATCGGATTGCATTTAGGTAATTTTCTCTCTCTGAAAAGGACTTTTCCTCCCTCTATGACCTTTTGCAAAAGACTCTTGAACCAGTTTTCAAAGGGGTTAAAGTTAATGGAAGTCATTTGGGTAGATAGTGGAAGAGGGTTTAGCAAAAGGTTGAGAAATGGATGAAGAAGGTGAGAAGAGAGTTTTTCCTAAAACCTGAAAACATGAAAGACCATTGAAAGCCTTAATCTGTGCACTAATGCAACAGGTACATGCCATGGTGTACCTTTGGGGGAATCGGCTGATGTGGCAAGATATTATTATTAAGAAAAAAAAAAGATTGATTTCTCTCAAAATGTCTCGCCAGTGCCAAAATTTCACTTGCAAGAAATTGAAAGTGCCGTCTGCGGGAGCTACTTCGATTTCTGTCCGTCATCCGTGAAGAAATGTCGCTGCTGTGCCATCGAACCAATTCTTGCCATCGAACCCAGATCATGCCGTCGAACCCAGACCTGCGCTGGTGGTTTCTGTGTTAGGTGCTGTGGTGGGTAAGCCTCTGTTTTGCCATTCTTGGATTCTTGAGCTTCGGTTTGATTGGGAAAGGGTAGACCCATTTGATTGTATTTTGCTCATTTTTGAGTTTCAGTTTGTCAAGCTGGATTTTGTTAATTTTACGCCTATAGCAGTAGTGGGGTTTGAAAGGGATTACAACGTTGGCCACTTGTGTCCTCCACAGCAGGTTTTTAATGCCAGTTTTTCATGCTTTTTTTTTCTTTTCTTTCTAGTGGGTAATTGGAAAGTTTCCACTGGTTTTTCCTTTGTAAGAATTCACCACAAAACAAGATCACGAAAGTTTCTGATTAAAGATATTTACTTTAAATCATAGCCGTGCATAAATATGAGCTTTGAATTTTGGATGGGCCATTCTC
>QEOT01005139.1:102722-173976 GCA_003123785.1 Pterocarya stenoptera | reverse complement strand
TTTTTTTTTTTCTAAACTAATTTGGATGTTTCTTGACATTGAAACACAACTCCAATATAAATATTATGATTTGGTAATGGGTCCTTTTCTTTACCATGAACACAACTTGTCTCCATTGCAAGGCTTGAAAATTGGAATAAGGTTCAGAATTTTATTTTTTAATGGAAAATCAGGTTCGGAATTAGGTAAGTAGCGATTCAACAAATTGAAACGGATATTTGAATGTTAATAAAAAACATTAAAAATCATATTTGATGCAATTCAAACATTTTATATCATTTATAAAAAGTATAAAATATAAATTCAATAACTAGTTTCACTAAAAAAAATAATAATAATAAATATGTCATTTATGTATTTAACCTCAATTGTCAACATATTTTTGCCTTATATATGAAAAAGATAACGACCACTAAGTTATAAAACATGGCAAATGTAGTATTTTATGTACAACCATAAATATAATAAAAAATATTCATTCATTTCCTTAATTTTTGTTCAACTAAAAGAAATAAAAAAAACTACATGTCTTATCTTTCAATTTTTCTACGATTCTTATTGAATACAATGATGAAAAATATACTATATATATATTCATTTCTATCATATTTTTGTTAAAAAAAAAAACTAAAGGAAAAAACTCAATTATTAGACAATTTAAAAATAAAAAGGAAACATCAAACAAATATAACTGGCCGAAATCAACAAAGATTCTAAAGCACACTTCAAGGCAGACCTCTAGCATAGTGGATGCAACTTTCCTGACAGAATCATGCTTTCTTGACTTACCATAAAAAAGAAAAAGGAAAAATAGGATGTTTGTTGACATTGACACACAACTCGAATATTAATCTTATCATTTGGTAATGGATCTTTGTCTCTACTATGAACAAAACTTGTCTCTATTGTAGATAAATTCCTCTGAAAAAAGCTGCATCTTTTTTTCTTTTTTTAATGATGAAGTTGTCGAGGTGGGCTTTCAAGTTTCTAAAGCGGTTTGAAGTAATGCTAGTAGATACAGTCTCAAGCTATGAAGTCATGCGCACTCTCTCTTTGTAGGATCTACCATTAAAAATTTTAATTTTTTTTTAATGTGATTTTGATCTTTATCTATTTTTTTTTTAAAGAGAATACGTGAGATATGCATACCCTAGATTGTAAATGGTATGTCTCTATAAACTTTTGGAAGGCCAACTGTGCCTTTGGTTGTCTGCTGCAACTCTATTTTGTTTCATTAAACTACAAAAATCACATTGTTAATGTTGTGTATCGTACACTTGGACTAAGCTCCAGCAACCCGGGCCGAGATCTTTCTACCTACAATCACAGAAACATAGGTGGGTTCGGTGGTGGTCCAGGAAGCCTCTAATGCTAAAGTTAGTATTTCGTCTAAGACAATTGCAGAAGAATAATAACGTTCAAAGAGAATTCTTCGTACCTGCAACATGGCTTTTATACGAGGTTTCAAGAGAATGTTCCGTACCCTATGTCAAGGGCTAGCATCACGCCCATAGTTGCTCCAGTCATGGCTTTTAATGCAGCATTGCATTTGAGGTGGCACCATTAATGCGATGTGGCTTCCCAGGTGGCGTTTCGACAATAGGTAATCAATGTGGTCACTTCTTGTTCCCATCGTTAGAGAATTGAGGGTTGATTGTGTTCTTTGTTCACTTGCTGGCGTAGATTTTTTAATATTAGGTGTCACAGGTGGGCGTCAAGGTCAATGCGTCCCGTCTGTCCACCCAACTAGTTTTCCAGACGATGCATCCTCTTTCTGTTAACACAGTTTGTGGACTAGGCTCTTTTTGTAATTCTTGAGTTGTAGGAGGGTGAGACACTGAGATCTGAGTCGAAATGGATTTCAATGTCTTGCCTAGGCCCAACCCACTTGGCCAAGTGGGGAATATCCCTTCCACACATCTTTGGCAGGAAAGAAATACAAGAACAAAATGGAAACTCAGCCATATTTTTGAAAGAGAGAATATCGATATTGCAGCACTGTATAGGCATTGGATTGAACCGTTTTATCGTCATTTCATTATGCAGATGTTGTAGTACACATGTTAGATGAGTAATAAACCAGATGTTAAATGGCATTAGATCCTTCTCAGTTCTCAACCAAATTTACAAACAAAGTCTGGATTAAGACTTCGGCCTCATCCTTTCAGAAGCAGTAATTAAAGGTTTAAACTTTGAGGTTGACTCTTATTTAACCGGCAGAGGGTTGGAATCAAGTTCAGATCATGTTTTCTTCTAACTGCAACGCCGAAGAACTCAGTCATGTCCAGGTCCTCATGTCTCATTCCATTGGGAAGTTTCCAATCAAAATGATACAAAAACAGTGCAAGTGGGAGCTCAACATTAATCAGCCCAAATGCAATGCCTGGACAAAACCTCCTCCCGGCTCCAAATGGGAGATAGTCCCAATTGGTCCCTTTATAGTCGATAGAGCTATCCAGGAACCTCTCTGGATCAAACCTCTCAGGCTCACTCCAATATTTGGGATCTCTTCCTATCGCCCATACATTAACGAGGACTTTAGTTTTGACAGGAATTTCGTACCCATTAATTACACAACTCTCGCTACATTCTCTAGGAAGTAACAGGGGTCCCGGAGGGTGTAATCTCAGGGTCTCCTTAACAACTGCCTTTAAATATTTCATCTCGGTAATGGCTGTTTCATCAACCCCCCATTTCCTATCAAAGACTTCTCTCACCTCGTCTTGTGCCGCCTTCATCACCCTTGGATGTTTTATCATTTCCGACATTGCCCAATTCAGGGTTGTGGCTGATGTCTCACTCCCAGCGCTGAAAATGTCCTGAAAGGGGTTGATGAAGTCTGTGTTCAGTATTTACAGGTAAAAAAAAAAAGAGTAATTCATTTTACCCTCCCCAATTACCACATTTTCTCAAATTACACCTCAAATTACTAAAATAAATTCCATTTTTTTAATTTCCCCCCCTCCATTTAAATAACCCTTTGATGTGAAAGAGTCTTAAAAACTTTGGGGGAATTTTGTAGAATACTATTGCTTAAGTTTGATAAAATATAAAATCAAAACTTGAAATAACATTAAAACTAAGAAGAGAAATTAAAGAGCTTTGTGGCCACCACCAATGCCATCCATGGTAGGCATTCACTCAAAGTATTAGGGTTATATATCATATTTCAAGTACCTAACGGACAAATTGGAAGGAGGGTGCAAATTGAAAGAATGGATAGTTGGGAAATTAAATTGTATGTTTTTATAACTAGAGGTGCATTTTGAAAACAATTAGTAATAGTTCAAGGGTGCAAAATAAAATTAGCCCAAAAGTACCTAGGAGGGAATTTTAGGGATCTCTATCCGACAAAAGAATGTCTTCTGCATGTTGCGGGCGAGAAGGAACAATCTCCATTACTGACTCCAAGCAGAATCTGAGAACTCTGAGATGTTGACCTTTACAAACTTACATTTAGCCAATAATTATGCAAAACTAATACGCGAAATTCTATGGAAGGACAAAGGCATGATATCAGAAGAACGTGATATATGGAATATTACCAAGATTACAGCTTTGATGTTGTCGGTAGTCAAGGAAAACTCACTATCACCATGCTCCTGAAATTTTAACAGAACATCTACCAAATCTTCTGCTGTTGCAGCCTCTCCTGCTTTCGTTTTTGCCTTTGCCTTGTGTTCATTAATGATGTTTTCCATTATCCTGTCAGCTTCTCGATGCAGCCTCTCAAGTTTAGTCCTCACCCCACTGATCAGATGAAACAGTTGAAAAGAAGGAAACAAATCTGCAATATTGAAACCTCCACCCACCTCAATTGCTTCCTTCGCAACAGATATGAATGTTTCTTGTTCTTTACATTTCTTACCAAAGGCCGCTCTTGAAATGATGCCGCTTATTGTTGAGGAGACTTCCTCGGTGAGATTGATTGGAGATCCTGCTTTCGAAGCAATCCATTTGATGAGACTCGATACCTCTTCTTCTCTAATTGGTCGGTAAGATTCAACACGCTTTAAACTTAGAAGCTCTAGCGTGCAAATCTTTCGTAGTTGTCTCCAGTAATTGCCATATGGTGCAAAGGCAATGTTTGTAGAACCATATGACAGAATATTTGTAGCTAGAATACTGGGTCTTGATGCAAAGATTATATCATGAGTTTTCATCACCTCTTTGGCGAACTCTGGAGATGAAATCACAATGGTGGAAACTTCTCCAAGTCGAAGGTGCATCAGAGGTCCATTTTTGTTTGACAAGTCTCTTAATGCACGATGGGGTAGAGAGCCAAGAAACTGGTGCATGTTTCCTATGACGGGCAACTTCCATGGCCCTGGCGGTAGATTTATAGTTGAGTGGTTTGTTTTGGATTTCTTCCTCATTTTCAGTACCATAAACATAAAGATCAAGAAGGTGAACAGGGTTGGGAAGGATAACACATGGAGCTCCATGTGGAAACTGGATTAGTACAGTGAATCTGAGGGTCACCGATTAATTGGTGAAGTTGTATCTCAATCATATTTCCCCATAATATGCAGCCTTCGAGCATATTTTATGAAATAATTTCTTAATTTATGTTTTGTTTTCCACTAGACTGGCATCTTGATATTGACAGAAAGAGTTGCTTAGTGTTGATGCCATCCCTTAGATACAACCTTAGATCATCCATCGGCTGTATCTGCTGTTTTCAACCAAGCATTAGTTGAAACCTTTGCCGAACAAATACAATGGAATACAATAGGTTTCACTCTTACAGAATTCACATGGGGTCTTAGTTTTTCTTTTTTAATTGGGGTCTCACTTTGTGTTTATCTCCAAAATGCGTTCTAAGTCTAGAAAAATAAAGACAAGACACTAGCAAGTAGACAACCAAATTAAGACAAACATTCAGACATCATGAACATGATTAAGGGGCCCGTGGGTAGTTGGAAGCAAGAACTTTATGATTGGAGCTGTCTTGTGGCAATTGTTTTTCCCTGGCATGTAAACTGTCAGTAGCACCTCAGTCCTATATGATTGAAATAGCCTTTAAAAAGAGGTGCCAATTGCGGATTTTTCGAGTAAAAATTATTGTCCATTCTCGTGAGTAAGTCAAAAGAAAAACTTAAATGGTAATCATATCAACAGGGCCGAACGTCTGCTCATAATCCAACCCATATTTCATTTAAGAGTGAACCTATTTGTTTAGAAAGATGATTTTAAAGGTCAAAGGAGAAAAATAGCAAGCAAGTTGGAGTTGCTCTACCCAGTTTCACTTTTTGTTCTGTAGTTTTGCATGAATAAGTTGTTCTTACAAAGAAGCTACTCGATCTCAGTTGGATAGTTATCTTACCCTGATATGTGAAGGAGAGATCGAAGAAGATAAACCTAGGGGCCTGATAAACCTACCGTGAAAGAAATCTAATGCCACTTACACATTGCATTGGATTTTGTGCACAAACATCCATGATATGTATAGTACGCAGAAGATCCAAAGAGAGATGAAACATTTTCGATGTAGGGCTTATTCAACTGGAAAGGGATTATTATAAGCAATGGGAATCAAGTGCAGAGGGTCTTTTCTTCTAGCTGTAAGGCCATAGGTCTCAGTCATGTCCAGGTCTTCATGCTTCGTTCCATCGGGAAGTTTCCAATCAAAATGATACAAAAACAGGGCAAGTGGGAACTCAACATTGACCAAGCCGAATGTCATGCCTGGGCACATCCTTCTTCCGGCTCCAAATGGGATGAACTCGAAATTTGTCCCCTTCAAGTCAATTGAGCTATCAAGGAATCTCTCTGGATTGAAACTCTCAGGTTCAGGCCAATATTTGGGATCTCTTGCAATTGCCCACCCATTAACAATGACTTTTGTTTTGGCAGGAATTTCGTACCCATCAATTTCACACCTCTCCATTGATTCTCTGGGCAGTAGCAGAGGAGCGGGAGGATGTAGTCTCAGGATCTCCTTAACAACTAACTTTAAATATTTCATCTCGGTAATTCCTGCTTCATCCACCCTCCCTTTTCTATTAAAAACTTCTCTCACTTCGGCTTGTGCCTTCTTCATCACTCTTGGATGTTTTATCATTTCTGACATTGCCCAAGTCAGGGTTGTGGCTGATGTCTCACTCCCAGCACTGAACATGTCCTGCAAAAGATTAATGAAGTTTGAGAGTCGAGCACTTGAAAAAAAAAAGTCCCGTACAAGCTACACACAATCAAGAACAATCTACGTTCGTGACTCCATGTTGGTTCTGAGATCTGAAAAAGGATCTCCAAATATCTATTGCAGTAAAAGGTTGCTTAAGGAGGCAATATAACGTGTGATATTCGTCGGAAGTATGCAAGATTTCGGCAGAAGGTGAATAAAAAAAATTACCAGGATTACAGCTTTGACGTGGTCGTTCGTTAAGGAAAACTCACTTCCACGATGCTCCAGGAAGTCTAACAGAACATCAACAAAATCTTCCGTGGTTGCAGCCTGACCACCTGCTTTTGTTGTTGCCCTGGCCTCTTTATGCTCTTTGATGATGTTTTCCATTATCCTGTCAACTTCTTTATGAAACCTCTCAAGTTTTATGCTCATACCACTGATCAGATGAAGCATTTTAACAGAAGGAAAGACATCTGCAATATCGAAACCTCCAGCCAACTTGAAAACTTGCATCACAGCTGAAAGGAACTTTTCTTGGTCTTTGCACTCCTTACCAAAGGCCGCCCTTGAAGTAATGATAGACATTATGGAGAACAGTTTCTCAGTAAGATTGATGGAAGATCCTGCTTTTGAAGCAATCCATTTAATAAGGTTTGATAGCTCTTCTTGTCTAATCGGTCGGAATGACTCAACACGTTTTGAGCTTAAAAGCTCCAGGATGCAAAGTTTTCTTAGTTCTCTCCAGTAACTGCCATATGGTGCAAAGATGATATCTTTAGAACCATAGGTCATGATCTCTGAAGCTAGAATACTGGGCCTTGATGCAAAGATTGAATCATGAGTTTTCATTACCTCTTTGGCGAACTCTGGAGATGAAACCACAACGGTGGAAACTTCTCCAAGTTGAAGGTGCATCAGAGGTCCATACTTGTTGGACAAGTCTCTTAATGCATGATGGGGTAGAGAGCTAACAAACTGGTGCATATTTCCAATGATAGGTAGCTTCCATGGCCCTGGGGGTAGATTTCGAGTAATTGAGTGGTTGGTTTTGGATTTCTTCCCTATCTTCAGGACCATAAACATAAAGAAGAAGGTAAACAGAATTGGGAAGGAAAACAAATGGAGCTCCATGAGGAAAGTAGACAAGTACTGTGAATTAGAGAAGTACTACTGCTTTTGGTGAATTTGCATCAGCATCTCATCCGTATTTATGTTTTTTTTTTTTGTGATCTATTTATGATCTGCCTCCTTCAATATAATATTATCGTTTACCTATAAAAAATGATCTACCTGCTTTGAGTTTTGTTTTCTACCTTCACTAGCATCTTGCCAATGTCAGATCCACAAGGCAGAAGGATCCCTAACAAACTATAGCAATGTTTCAGTCCAACCGCATCATATTTTTTTCGCGCTTCTATATTTTCTACGAAGTTAGTCCTGAGCATAATATATATAAATATATATATATATATAAATATTTATATATTTGTTTTTTGTCGTGGCATGACACCCTTTGGTGAATTTGTCTTACGGCACAACACCTATATATTTATCGTAGTGCCGATCTTACGGCATGTAACCACATATCGAGGAATCTCAATTGTTGGATCCCCTTCCTATATATTAGTGAATTTGCATCAGCAATGACGCACTTGGGTACGTGAGGTATGAAAAGGATAATACCGCTCTAGTTTTTTATTTTTTACACACATATAATATATATTGCTATACATAATTAGTTTATATACAAAACTGAGTTGCGTAACAAAGGAAATTTACAAGGTATTCAACAATGGAATATAAGAGAAACTGAAACTGCTCCTTAAATTAAGCTTTGCACCAAATCTGGAGGGGATTTATGATTTCCGTTGAATCTAAGTTGGCAAAGGAATATTTGCAGTATCTTCCTTGATACACCCCCGCAAGAACAGGCTACCATCAGTGAGGCCAATCTTGTTTCTGAGATGATTTGTACATTGACGTGAGAGTGGCTTGGTTAGTAAAACTACAAGTTGATCATTAGTATGAACATGACGAACAGTAATTGCATTTTTTTGAACCAAGTCTCTAACAAAGTGAAGATCAATTTTAAAACGCTTCATCCTTGAGTGCTGTACAGGATTAAAATTGAGATGAGTTGCACCCAAATTGTCACACATCAGTATCGGTTGTTTTGACAATGAAAATTTCATTTCTTGAAAAAGAGACAGTATCCACATGGACTCGGCAGCAGTAGTGGCTAGAGCTCTATATTCAGCTTCTATGGACGACTGTGCAATGGCTTGCTATTTTTTGGAGCTCCATGAGATAGGTGTTGTGCCAAGTAAAATTAGATAGGCAGATGTGGAGCTTCTATTATCCAAATTACCTACCCATTTCGCATCGGAGAAGCATGTAAGTGCTGGAGTAATTGTTTTTCTAATGGTTATGCCATGAAAGATTGTATTCTTCAAGTAGCGCATCAATCTTTTGGTGGCAGTCCAGTGAGTTGTTGTTGGACAGTTCATAAATTGAGAGAGTTTGTTGACAACAAACCTGATGCCAGGCCTAGTCAACGAAAGATACTACAAGGCACCAATAACTCGACGATATTCTGTGGAATCAAGCGATGACGAACCATCAACCAGTTTTAATGGAACTGATGTGGATAGTGGTGTTGTGATATCCTTTGCACCATCCATACTAGTTCGAGTGAGGAGATCACAGATGTATTTGTGCTGAGTAAGAAACAGTCCATCTCTTGTAGGAATAACTTCAATGCCGAGAAAGAAGGGCAGGCCCCAAATCTTTTAGAGAATTTTTTTTGCCAAGTTGGTCAATAATACTTTTCACAAATGCCAAGTCATTCCCTTTTATAATCAAATCATCGACATATACCAAACAATAGACAAGTATTGAACCATTATTGGAGGGGACATCTCGACCGATTAGCCCCAAGGTGGGCCTGGGCCCTTACTTATGACTAAAGCCAATATCATTACCGAGAAGCCCAGCTCAACACCAAGAGAATCCAGACCATAGCCAATACCGGCTGGATAACTATCCAGTCGATGGCAAAGGATAGAAAGGGCTATCATTCAAATCTACTAAGAGATGAACCCTCATATCTAAATTTGAATTCAAATAAAAGATAACTATTATCCGATAAGAGAACAAAGATAACTCATGGAGCTCTATATAAAGGAAAAACTCAAGTAAGTAAAGAAATCGAATTGTTTGTTATTATTATTAGCTAAAAAGTCACTAACTTAGGCATCGGAGGCATTCCCTCAAACCCCCAAGCTCTCTACTCTTTAGTTGCAGGTGATCGTAAGGTGGTGGCGGTGAAACACGTCCACAACAATTATGATACACAAATAATGAGGAATCAGATTTAGCATTCACAAAACCAAATTACAATAAGGCTTGTTTGAGGGCTGAGTACCAAGCACGAGGTGCTTGTTTTAGACCATATATTGCCTTTCGAAGGTAGCATACATGATCTGGTGTTTCTTGATTTCGAAATCCCGGTGGTTGTTTCATGTAGACCTTCTCCGTAAGATGACCATGAAGAAAGACATTGTTTACATTGTGACCAACCCTGCATCACAGCAAGAGATAAAACTGTGCAAATTGTAATTGGTTTGACTACCGGACTGGGAGCCTCTTTGTAGTCAAGACCAGGTCTTTGATTAAACCTTTTTGCCACAAGTCTCGTTTTGAAACAATCAATTGAACCATCAGCATGTCTCTTAATCCGAAAGACCCACTTGCATCCAATAGTATTGCATCCTTTTGGTGGTGGAATCAGTTGCCATGTATCATGGCGCATAAGGGCAGTTAACTCAAAAGATATGGCATCAGGCCATCTAGAATCAAAAAGTGCCTCATTTACAATGGTAGGTTCCAAGGAAGATAGTATTGGATGCTTGGTGACCAAAAATGATTTTTTTTTTGTTTGTAAACATTATTCATGGAACGAGTGACTATACTGTGTGTGTGCACTTCAGTTTGTGAAGGTATCATAGATTCAGGAATTTCTGAGTTGTGCAATGGTGGTATTTCTTGCGAAATAAAAGGAGAGGAAGAAGAGGCACATACCTGAGGAAGAATTGGTGTAGGGGAGGACTTTGTCACAAGCGATGTATAAGACTCGGTACCCAATGCTGGAGAATCATTTGCTTACAGCGGTGCAGATGGGATTTTTAGCAAGGAGATCATCACACCAGGAGGCTTGTCACCAGAGCTCAAAAGGGAGTTTGATTTGTCTGGAAGATTAGGGCAGGAGTTACTGAAAGGGAAAGTCCCTTCATCAAACAATACATGGCGCAAGTGATAGATACGGTGCGTTTTGGGCTCAACGCATAAATAAGCATTTTGAGAAAGAAAGTAGCCCACAAAGATGCACAGCTTGGCTTTGGGCTCAAGTTTATGATGATTTTAGGGCTTGGTTAATGGATAGCATAGACATCCAAATTGCTTGAGTTTCATGTAATTTGGAGTTTGCTTGAACAACCTCTCAAATGGAGTTTGTTGTTGCAACGTGGAGCATGGCATCCTATTTATGAGATAAGCAGTGGTTTGAAAAGCGTAAGGCCAGTATGAAAGAGGCATATGAGTATCTGTGAGAAGGGTGAGCCGGGGTTTCAACAAGATGAAGATGTCGTCTTTCATATATGCCATTTTGTTGTGGAGTGTGAGGAGCAGTTGTGTAGTGATTGATGCCATGAACATATAGGTAAGATTTTAGCCCAATATATTCGCCACCATTATCTGAGTATATGCTCTTGATTTTAGTGTTAAATTTATTTTCTACAAGATGCCGAAATTGAGAAAAAATAGTTTGAACACTTGATTTATTAGGCATAGGATAGAGCCATATATATTTAGTATAATGGTCAATAAAAATAATGTAATATTTTGAACCATCAATACCAATATTATGAGAAGGGCCCCAAACGTCTGTATAAATTAATTCCATATGAGCTCTACTAGTTAAACCATGAGAATGAAACGGTTGACGATGAGCTTTATTTTGAGAACATGAAGTACAAAGATAGGAATGTCCATTTTTATTTGTCGTTAATGAAAAAACACTAATAAGATGATGGACAATTTTGAAAGAGAGATGACCAAGCTATTTGTGCCATCCATCAATTGTGGACCGTGGTACGTTCATGAACATAAGCAACAACATTTTTGGAAACCGTAATCAATGTCTCCGGTAAAGGTACACGCCATCTTCACATGCGCCTTTGAGTAGTGTCGCCCCAGTGATCCGATACTTTACCAAAAAATAAGAAGGGTGAAAGTTTAGATAAACATTATTGTGTTTCGTAAAGTGATGAACGGATATGAGATTGTTTTTAATAATGGGAACACAAAGAGTATCACGTAGGTGAAAGACACGATTAGGCGAGACAAAAGATAATGAGCCAACATGAGATACAGGCAAACCTGATCCATCACCAATTACCACATTATCAATACCATCATATTCTGAATGAATTGAAATATTTCAGAGATCAGTGGTCATGTTGTGAGATCCAATAGAGTCAACAAGCCATTTTTTATTTTTGCCTTGTGAAGATGTTGCACAGTTTGCTGTGAGATCATTTGAGGTCAACTTGGAACAATTTTTGGCCGTATGGCCCATTTATTTAGGCTTGAATTTTCAAAAGCCTGAGTTTGAAAACCCCCGTTTATTGTTGCCACGACCCCTGTTTGAAGATGAACGAGGCCCCTGTTTATCGTTTTCGGAATTTCCTCCTTGCCGATGGCTATAGCTTGCGGTGGCAATCAGGTTCGATGCAGATTGAGTTTCCATCCGACAAAGATAGTTTTCATGACCAACCAGTAGATCATAAATTTCTTCAAACTTCGTTGAAGTTTCCCGAGCACGAATAGGGGCAGCGATGTCTCTAAACTCAGGACCCAGATCATTTAAAATGTAGAGGGTCAAGTCATCATCCGAAACAGGATGATCAATAATTATAAGCTCATCTGCAATTATTTTCACAGCTTGGAGGAATTCAATGACAGAGTGGCTGCCACGAGTGCTCAAAGTGAGATCCTCCTTGGGGTAATTGCTGTGGAAGTGGAAGCCAGGGTGGCATGAAGGATTAATTTATCTTGGCGAATCTAGTGGGAATTAACTACTTTGGAAATAACAGACTATGCTTCATCGATGGCAGGACATTGATGTATGCTGGTGACAAAACCAATAAGGTCATAACCAATTAGCATTGTTTCAAATTGGGCTCTCCATCGAAGGAAGGTCGCAGGAGTGAGCTTTTCATTGATGGTGGTGGTAGCCTTAATGGTGATGATTGGAGTAGCAAAGGATGAAGAAGGGATAGCAGCCATTTCGAAAAGAGAAAGGAAATAAATCTCGTTAGAGGTCTGGCGCTCTTGATACCATGAAAAGGATAACACTACTCTGGTTTTTAAGTTTTGAACACACTTACATTGCTATACATAATTAGTTTATATATTGTTGCCTAACTAAGGAAATTTACAACGTATTCAACAATGGAATATACAGAGAAACTGAAACTGCTCCTTAAATTAAGCTTTGCACAAAATCTCTCCTTGAATCAAGCTTTGCACGAAATCTGGATGGGATTTATGATTTCCGTTGAATCTGAGTTGGCAAAGGAATATTTGCAGTATCTTCCTTGAAATGGTATGTAACCTTCGTGAATCTGACATCTATCTCCATTATTTTCTCATGGAATTAAGAAACAGAGGAGTTGTTCTAACAATCATTTAAATTTGTGCACTAGGTTTATTTTTTGAGGTGAATGAATATTCAATTTGGGCATTCGTGTTTCTATTTCTTTACATTTATTCATGGAACGATTTCAGATTTAGGCGTATATAATGAGCTGGGCCGTTTGAATTCACAACTCATCTAAACTTATCTCATCTTCATCAATACAATTTTATCAAATTTCAACACAAAATATAATAAACAATTCAATTTTTTTAAATCTTAAATCAACTTTTTTAAATTCACACATAAAATATAATAAACAATTCAACTTTTTTGTATCTCAAAATAATGATAATATTTTTTAATATTATTTCACGAACTATTCCAACACAACTTCGAATTCAAACGACTTCAATTCAGACTGACTTGCCACAACTAAAGCATGGCTGCTTCTCAATGACTGCCAAAGCAAAGTAGAAACAGAGATCTACTAATCACTAAACAGTGACTAAAATGTCTCCCAAAGCATATCCTAGCAGTAGAACAAACAAATCACTCAGTCATGAGGAGTGATTCCCATCAACATACCTAGTGACCCAGTGGCATTTCTCTCTCTCTCTCCATCTCAGTCATGAAGAATGATTCGTTGAAGACATCGAAGAGAAAAGAAAACGCTAATCAATTGATCTTTTAAGACGAGATGGGTCAGACCATCAATACAGTGCACCGAATTCTAGGCTCGAAAATTAGGTAAAATATAGATCTTGGATTCACGAAATCACATCCTGATCACCAAAAAAAGCGGCAAGCCATATCCCAATGACAAGAACAAAACAGATTATATTGCAGCACATCAGAGTCATGGCAGCTCATAATATTACAAACACAAAAAGCTACTTATCGATACACATATTAGCTTCAATTCACCCTGTTTGTGAATAGGAGAACTTCGGTTCTCACTTGTAACACAAAGAAAGAAGCCCCATTTCTAAGAAACTAATCGAAGTACGGAAGCAACGCAAGTAAATATAGGTAAAATCTCTAAATAACATAGTCAGACCACTCTGTTATATGTGAAGTATGGTCCATGGTAAAACTAGGAATCTTATCAAGCTTAAGTGGGTTGTTCTTCCCTCCAACCAACCTAGCAGGGTTCCCAGCTGCAGTTGTCCTTGGTGGCACGTCCTTTAGCACAACTGAACCAGCCCCAATCTTAGCCCCATCCCCAATCCTAATATTCCCCAAAATACAAGTCCCAGCCCCTATCAACACCCCATCACCGATCTTTGGGTGCCTGTCCCCAGATATCTTCCCGGTCCCTCCCAAAGTCACGTTGTGCAAAACCGACACATTGTTCCCAATCACCGCCGTCTCCCCAACCACAACACCGGTGGCGTGGTCGAGCAATATTCCCCGTCCGATCCTCGCTCCCGGATGGATATCCACTGCAAAAACCTCGGACACCCTGTTTTGAATCAACAGTGCCAAAACCTTCCTGCCTTGTGACCACAACTTGTGTGCTACCCTATGTGCCTGGCACGCAAGAAACCCTTTGAAATTCAAGAAGCAATGCACGTAGCTTATACAAGCAGGGTCTCTCTCTTTCACTGCTCTCAGATCATCCTTCGCAGCCCCCATGATTTCGTTATCCCCCACAAGCACCCCGACAAAAATATTGTACAGTGTTCCGGTGGGAAGGCCCGAATTGCTCAGTTTCATCGAAAGATGGTTGGCCAACGCCCTTTCCAATGAATCATGCGACAATATCGAGTTGTAGTAGTAATTTGACAATATGGGTTCCTGTTCCACATCGAACCGAGCTTCGTCTTGCATTTTCACCCATAGATCAGCACCGTAGTCTTCGTCTTGATCGACCTCATCCCTGTTCGCATCCGTGTGTATGCTTTTTGAGCGATCGGGGCAAATGGGTTTGTAAGAAAAGTGCAAAGGGAAATTGGGTCGGCAAAATTCCACGTAGTTGTATTTGTTGTCGTCGTATTGAGACCTATTTGGGTCCCGGGAAAGTGGCTTGGGTTCCGTTACGGCAGTTCTCGAAGCCCCAATACAAGCGGCCATCGATTTGTTTTGCTGTCTGGATATTGAGAGAATCGGTGGAAAGGTTTGCACACTTGTGTGGCAAGGGAAGTTGGCTGAGACAGCATTCGGGTTTGAGACGAGTAATAGGGAGGTGGCGTTATATAAGGGAACGGAAAAGCGGTGAGAATGGACCATAACTTTCATGAAGAACAGAAACTTTCTCGGGAAAATCTCTCTCCCTATCTCTCTCTGTCTGTCTCTCTCTCTATATATATTTAAATATATATATATATATAAAAGAAACAGATAAATTAAGTATTATCGCTTATATTCGTTTGGATATTCCGCTGAGAAAGGCTACTTTTATAGAGGAAGAGACGGACATTATGGACATTCACATAGTTGAATGGTTGATAGATAATGTGGATCCCACATCGTCTTGCTTCCCTATGAAAGCATGTTTTTAATTTTTTATGTGGTAGATAAAATATAGCTTTCTTTTTTCTATTTTATTGACTTTATCTTTTCTAAAAACTCTCTGCTAGTTACATTAAGACCGTTTAAATTTAAGTTCATTTTAATTCATTTTATTTTATCTAATTATTATAATTTTTTATAATTTTTATTTAAAATATAATAAATAATTTAATTTTTTTAATTTTAAAAATAATATTTTATTTTATTTCTATTTCAATTAATCTTATCTCAATTTACTGTTTAAACTAGGTTAAGGACAACAATAAATATTCAGAAAAAAAAAAGGGCAACAATAATTGGTATTTGGTAGCCCAAAAAAGAAAAGGACACCAATAATTAAGTCCCATCAAGTTGGCCTTTCTCTTTCTCTTTTTATGCAAACAGTTGGGGCCGAATTAATAAAGATGGACAAATCATTATCCATAACATCCATAAATTATAATTAAAAAAATAACATATAAAATAAATTTCACAATGTATAAATTTCGCCAATAATATAAAATACAGTTAATACCATATATGATATTGTTTTAGCTTGTTACTTTATTAAAAATCAATATAAATTATTTTAAAATTAAACACCACGTTTTTTTATTTTTCTAAAGGATCATATCCAAGCTGCGTTGCACAATTGGGTACATGAAAGGTGGGATACGTATGCCTTCACGGGGATGAATGGCTCGTTTTCCTTTTTATAAAAGCTGTTGACAAAAAGCACTATAAATAATAAGGAGAAATGTTTGGTACACGTGGTCAATGAAGAGACCGGATGCATAGGTTTTTATTTGGAAAGCGAGTGAAGTTATCTTCTTTTAGAAACTGTTGTGACGTATGAGATGACGCGGCGCTTTAGGAAGGGTGTTTGATTTCTACTTCTTGAATTGGTCAAAGAGATCTGTCCCTCGGATTGATTCTGGCCGCCGTCTGCTCACTTTTACCACTAGGCCACTACTGCAATAAAATTCGATGATTCGTGAACTTGCTTATGTAGCCAATTACGTGTCGGCAACTTTAAGACAATCTTTCTACGTAATCAACTACGTGGCAATCTTTTTTAAAACAATTTCGACATTCATTTAGTGCGGAACTAGGAAGTCAAATTTGGGAGACAAACTTATAGAAACAATTATTTAGGAACGCAAATATCGCCGCCATTATCTCCCGGTTTCGATTCGAAATTCTTTCTTATCTTATTATTATAATTTTATATAAAATATAATAAATAATTTAATTTTTTTAAATTTTAAAATAATAATAATATTAAAAAAATAATATTCTAATAATATTTTATTCAACTCTTCTAAAACCATCTCAATTAATTTCTAAATCTAAAAGGGATATATCACACTCTATTGATATATGCGATCTCTCATTTAAGGTTACGTTTGGTTGCAAGACTAAATTAAGTTCAGTCTAATTTTAAGCTGACTCTAATATCTAAATATTCAACTCTCAAATTAGTAAACTTATCTCAACTCAAAACTTCCTTATACGTAAGACTCACAATCTTTTTCAACTTAACACATCTTTATATGTGAGACTCACAATATTTTTCAACTTTTTATAAAAAGTATTAAACTTATCTTAACATCTAAATACACTTTAAATTCAATTTAGATAGATCTTACATAACTTTTCTCACTACTCAACTTACTATTATTTATAAAAAACTCAACTCAATCTCAAATATGTTTCGTTTGGTTCCCAAATCTATCTCAACTCATCATCGTAATTTTTTTAAATTTTAACAAAAAATATAATAAATAATTTAATTTTTTTAAATCTTAAAATAATATTAAAAAATAATATTTTATCATCTTAATTTATACACAATTCAACGTCCGAACGCAGCCACGTAAGATTTATTGAGTTGAGAGAACCTAATCCCAATGAAAAAGGATTTGCACAGCTGACCAATTGGTTGTGCAATGCTTTATTGAGTTGCCTCGAATTAGCAACAGCAGTAAGGTTGCTTCAAAACAAATTGAATTAGTAATGATAAACACGTACGTGGAGTACAAGTCTAAAGTCTAAGCCCTCGTTAACTTTTATAAAAACTTTTCTTATCTAATTTAATTATTATAATTTTTTTAAATTTGTATATAAAATATAATAAATAATATTATATACCGCACTCTCATTCTACTTTTATTCTATTAAATAAGATGTGACATATTTATTACTATTAAATGATAAAAATACAACCAATCAATAATTATTTAATGGTGATAAATATGACACTTCTTATTTAGTGGGAAGAGAGTAAAATGATAGTATAGTATATAGAATTTTCTAGAAACAACTCAATTTTTTTAAATTTTAAAATAAAAATAATATTAAAAATATATATTTTAATAATATTTTATTTAATTTTTTAATTTTTATATCATCTCATCTCATCTCATCACATCTATAAAAATAAACTAGGCAAAGAAGATTGTGATCTATCTCTATTAACCCTTTCTTACATACATACTGTGGTACCCTTTTAGAGATAACTTCTGTTCTCTAGAATAGGCTCTATAATCTATATGACATAATCAGACTACTCGTGTGAAGTATGGTCTAGGAATAAACTAGGAATATGATCACGCCTAGCTAGCTGGCTTGGCCTTGCCTCGAACCAATGTAGCAGGGTTCCCAACTGCAATAGCTCTTGATGGCACTTCCTTCAACACCACCGAACCAGCGCCAATCTTGGAACCCTCCTCCTATCAACACTGATCTCCAATCGTTGGGTGCCTGTCCCCATTATCCTCGCCAGTCCCTCCCAAAGTCACGTTATGCAAAATTGACACATTATTTCCTATCACCACCGCCTCTCTGATCGCAACCCCTGTCGCATGATCAAGTAGTATCCCACGTCCAATCTTCGCCCCGGGATGAATGTCCACTGCAAACTTTATGTCTATCGGTTCAAGCCTGCGCTATATGACACAAGTAAAATTTACTGTGTATTTTTTTAAAAGATTTTTTTATTTTTAACTACAATGATGCCCTTGACCCAAAAAAGCCACCAACCTTGGGCTTAATTACTTGGGTGTCCAAAATCAAAGACTCCCACTATAATTTTCTCCTACAGCCTACAGCCTACAGCCGGTAACAAGATCCGAAGATGGTGGCAGTGGCGCATCACATGACACATGTGATGAACTATCAAAATACAAAAGCAATATTACTGACTAGGGTTAACTTTAAATTGCGAAAGATAGAACTTGAAAGTAAGATAAAATATTATTTTTTAATATTATTATTATTTTAAAATATAATAAAATAATTTATATAAAAATTTAAAAAAATTATAATAATAAAATGAAAAATATTTATTATATTCAAACTGGATCTAAAAAAAAAAAAAAAGAGCGGACGCCGGCCGTTTTGGAAGTATTGCGTTTTGAAGTTTTATAAGTAATCCTGAATAGTACGGTATACATTATTTATTTATTTATTTCGAATAGTTTTGTAGGACAAGTACTTGCTAATTTAATTGTCAATAAAATACTGCCATGTTTTCACAAAGACGTATTATCTAGATGGGATCTAAAGGGGTGGAGTGGAATCCCAGCCAGACTGACCGGAAATTAGGATTGTAATTGGGATTTAAAAGATGGATTAGAAGAGTTTTTTTTTTTTTCAGAATAATTAATTATATATGCGAGAAATAAAGATCAATGTTTGACGGCAAGGAATATTCAATGGGGATGAACTAATTAAAAAGGGCACGCAGGTGGGAGCAAATGGAAACGTCGTGCTCGTGCAAATGGGGGAAGTCCCTCATTCACCAAGTTGTCTTCTAGCAAGAAGAGGAGTTTTGAGGTTAGTGGTGCTGGTCTTATCTCTTTGAAAAAATTAAGGAGGGATAGGGGTGGTGATTTACAGGAAAATGGTGAAGGTTCACTGGATATGGCGGATGCTGCTAGTCAACTCCGTCAGGCATTATGAAAATTCTAAGCTGGAACTGTCGGGGGCTTGGGAACCCCCGTACAGTTCAAAGCCTTCGCTTGTTAGTGAAGGAGAAGATGCCTGATGTGGTCTTTTTGATGGAGACCAAACTGTCCTATGTTAAAGCTCATGATGTCGCGAGAAAGTTTAGTTTTGAAGGTTGTATTGCTGTGGAGGCAGTCGGAAGGAGTGGGGGGCTAATGTTATTGTGGAAACAGCAGGAATTTTTAGAGTTGGTAAATTATTCACAGCATCACATCAACGTGATGGTGAATGATGAAGAGTGTAAATTCAAGTAGCTATTGACATGTTTCTATGGTCATCCAGATTCGAATTTAAGAGTTCATACATGGAGTTTATTATCCTCTTTTAGGCCAAATGTGGGTGGATGGGGAGTTATTGGAGATTTTAACGAAGTTTTGTTCAAAGAAGAAAAAATAGGTGGGAAACAAAGGAGTGAAAAGCTAATGGGTATGTTTAGAAGGGTGCTAGAGGAAGGAAATCTTTTTGACCTGGGATGGGTAGGGGACAAGTATACTTGGTGTAATCGACATGAAGATGAGTCTTTCATAAAGGAAAGGCTTGATAGAGCAGTGGTAAATTCCTGTTGGAGAGCTAAGTATTCTGATAACTCTGTAGAAACTTTACTTGCAATCTGTTCTGATCATAATCCGATTCTTTTGACCTGTTGTGGCAAGAGGAGATCAATCAGAAGGTTCCAGTATCCATTCAAGTATGAGGTTAACTGGCATAAGGAGGTAGGATGTAGAGAAGTAGTTAGTGATGCTTGGAGTAGAAGAGAAGGTAGGATGAGAGGGATTGAAGGTCTGCAAAATAGATTGGAAAAGTGTAGAAAGGGGCTACAATAGTGGAGTAGGAACCTGTTAAGAGACAGAACTTCAGCTATTAGGGAGAAGTCTTACCAGCTTAGTCTCTTACAAAAAATTGAAGGGACAGAAGGGATGAGGGAACACAAAAGAATCCAGCAGGAACTTGGTTTTTTGTTGGATCAAGAGGATACTAGATGGAAGCAGCGTGCAAAGAGGCATTGGTTGGAAAAAGGAGATAGGAACACTAAGTTTTACCATGCTTGTGTGAACCATAGAAGAAAGAAGAATACCATTATGAGAGTAGTAGACATGGATGGAAAAGAATTAACTGAAAAGGAAGATATTGCCTCGGGTTTTTGGAATTTTTTCTCAAAGGTCTTTCAGTCTTCCCAGCCCTCTTCAGGTTGTATAGACTCGTGCCTACAAGGGATAGAAGAAAGGGTTCCTATTGAAATGAGGGATAGTTTGGAAAAGGAGTTTACTGAGAAGGAAGTGGTGATAGCTCTCAAGCAAATGTCCCCCTTCAAATCTCCAGGACCCGATGGATTCAGTGCAGGTTTCTACCAAGATCACTGGGGGACAGTGGGTAAAGAAGTGTCTTTAGCTGTTCTGGATTTCCTGAAGAATGGGAAGATGCCGAGGGAATTGAATCATACTCATTTAGCTTTAATTCCCAAGGTCAATTCTCCTGTGTCGATGAATGAGTATAGACCCATTTCTCTCTGCAATGTGTTCTATAAACTGATTTCCAAGGTCATGGCAAATAGAATGAAGGGTGTTATGGCCGAGGTGATATCATGGAATCAGAGTGCTTTTATTCCCAACAGACTAATAACAGATAACATCATGGTGGCTTATGAATTATTACACACCATGCAGTCAAGACAGAAAGGAAAAGAAGGTACTATGGCTATCAAGATTGATATGTCTAAAGCATATGACAAGGTGGAGTGGAGTTTCTTGAAGGCCTTGATGATTAAGCTTGGTTTTGGGAAAAAATGGACTGATCTGGTTATGGAATGTGTAAGATCAGTATCTTATTCTGTTTTGGTCAATGGGGAGCCTGGAGAGACCTTTTTTCCTTCTAGAGGTTTGAGACAAGGTGACCCTTTGTCACCTTATCTGTTTTTAATTTGTGCAAAAGGGCTTAGCTCTCTTCTCTATAGAGCAGAAGCAAAGGGGGCTATTAAGGGTGTTGCAGTGGCAAGGAGAGGTATAAGGATAAACCATTTACTCTTTGCTGATGATTGTGTTATTTTTTGTAGAGCAAAGCTGGCGGAGTGGTTGTTGGTTCATGACATTTTGATCCAATATGAGAATGCTTCTGGTCAATCTTTGAATAAACAGAAAACTAGTTTCTTCTTTAGCTCGAATACTAAGTCTGATACCAAGGATTTTATTCTGCAGCAGGTTGATGGTTTCAGATGCAACAACTATAATAGGTACCTTGGATTGCCGACTGTAGTGGGGAGATCCAAGTATAACACTTTTAGAGAGTTGAAGGAAAAGATTTGGAAAAGAATTAATAGTTGGAAGACTAAATTCTTATCCTCGGCAGGTAAGGAAATTCTCATAAAAAGTGTGTTGCAAGCTATACCAGCCTATACTATGAGTGTTTTTAGATTGCCAGGACTGCTGATCAAAGAAATTAAGGCTATGTTGGCTAGATTCTGGTGGAGTAATAAGGGTGACGGTAAGGGTATTCATTGGAAAAGTTGGAGGAATCTTGCCTCTGTCAAGAATCAAGGAGGGTTGGGATTCAAGGACCTAAACAGCTTTAATAAGGCTCTTCTTGCTAAGCAGGGCTGGAGACTTATCACAGATCCAAACTCGTTGGTTGCTCGAGTTTTTAAACAAAAGTATTTCCAGAATTGTAAGCTGACTGAGGCCAAGTTAGGATCGGGTCCTTCTTTTATATGGAGGAGCCTTTGGTCCAGCTTGGATTTGGTTAAGGGAGGAATGGTTTGGAGGGTTGGTAATGGGAAAAGTATTAAGATATGGGAGGATAAGTGGCTGCCTAGGCCTGTCACCTATCAAGTTCAGACCCCTATCAATTCTTTAGACTCTGATGCTCGGGTAGAGGTTCTTATCGATGAAGTCAGGAAATGCTGGAAACAAGCGTTGGTGGAAACAGTTTTCAGTAAAAAGGAAGCCAAGCTTATTTGTGCTATACCAATCAGTAATAGAGGATCTGGTGATAGAATTATATGGGCAGGTTCAGCTAAAGGAATTTTTACTGTGAAGAGTGCTCACTATAGGGAATCAATGGCACATAGAAGCAATATGGGTGAATCCTCCTTCAATGGGGATAACGAAACACAGTGGAAAAAAGTGTGGAAGTTAGAGGTCTCTGGGAAGGTAAAACAGCTGCTTTGGAGATGTTTAAACAATATCCTTCCCACAAATGTTAACCTGTCCAAGAAGAAAATTATTGAGAGCAACTTATGTCCAGGTTGTAGAAGGGAGGAAGAATCAATTGTGCATGTGTTATGGTCTTGTTCTGCAGCGGCTGATGTGTGGGGTGAAGAGACCAGTATATTCAAGAAATGACATAGGAACTTTGCTGAGTTCCAGTTGCTGTGGTCTGAAATGGTGTTGAAGATGGATCAGGATGGTTTGGAGCTAGCTGCAGTTATATTCCATCAGCTTTGGTTGAGGAGGAATTCTTTTGTTTTTGAAAGTCAATTTAAAAGTCCTAATGCTGTGTTAGAAACGGCTAAGACCAATCTTTCTATGTTTAAGGAGGCTTCTCAGAAGGGTGAATGCAGAGAAGAAACGGTGCAGGTAAGTGGACTTTATCAGAAATGGAGTCCACCCGAGTGGCCTCTTTTCAAAGTTAACTTCGATGCTGCTTATGACAAAGACAACGATAGAATGGGGATGGGTGTAATAATCAGGGACTCTGTAGGGGATTTGCAAGCTTGTTTGATGGCCTCTAAGGCTAATACTCCCTCAGTCTTCCTAGCAGAAAGTGTTGCTCTGTGTAGAGCTATGGCCCTGTGTGTTGAGCTGGGTCTTAATCAAGTAGTTTTTGAAGGGGATGCTAAAGTTGTGATTGACGCTGTAATCCAGAAGAAAGAAGATTATTCTTGGCACGGGCAAGTCATTGAGGATCTGCAGCAAGAACTGGGTAGCAAACCTGGGTGGAGGTTAGAATTTACTTATAGGTCTGGAAACAAAGTTGCCCATGTAGCAGCTAAGTTGGCACTTGAACTAGAAAATGAGTTAGTTTGGTTAGAAGATGGTCCTGTTGAGGTGTTATCTTCTGTTATAGAAGACAAACTTTGTATGGGTTAATTCTTTTATATATGAAGTTTTATTCAAAAAAAAAAAAAAAAGGCACGCATTTAAACTTGTTTCATAGTACTACAACATAATATGCTCGAGGATGAAATAAGGACGTACGTTGGACGTATTATAATTTCCAGTTCGACTTTTAGGATTAAGGCCGGATATTGACTTTTGAAACTGATCATGTCAAGAAGCAAAATGGACTTGAGCTAGATTTTTGTGAAATTGAAACAAGTCATTTTTCCTACCGAAGACGTGTGTCGTGTGTCGTGCGTGGTCACTTTCCAAGCCTAGCTACTCGTAATGATTTGTTCGATTCAGGCATGCAGTACGGAATTTGCTGCTAATTAGTATTAGGCATATATATATATATACATCCTGTTTGGATGATGGGAAATGTTTATTAATTTTCTACATGATGTGCAAATTAATTAGATTAATAGGGTTGGTCATGTGGTGTAAAATGGACAGGTTTTAAAAAGAAAGTGGGCACCTCAACTTGCGCGTGAACTGTCCGAGAAACACTCTTAATTAATTTCAAGTTTTGCACCCAAGAGCCAAAAAAACCAACTGATCTCAACGCTCATGGAAAGACTGTGTTGAGTGTTCATATATACTATAAATCACGTTTTAAAATGTGAGGGGCCTTTCTTTTTCAGTTTCATCAGCTAATATTAGAAGCATAACCGCTCTTTTTACTTCCGAGTTCTCTTTTATTACTCACTAATAAAGCGATAAAAACCACCTTTCTGCGTGATCTGAAAGCCAAAGGAACTTTCCCTTAATTATCTTCTTAATAATGGGATAAACCCACCTTTGAATCGAAATACAATCATAGAGTCTCTTTGAATTCTTTCTAGTATAAACTTCCCGAATGAGCACCACCTTTGCACTTGTCCTTCTACAATAACTGCAGCACTTGTTTTATACTTTTTGCATACAGTACGTAGAATGATATATGCTTGATGTTCTGAGAGTTGGGAATCTCATAACTCTTAAGGATATTGCAAGAGACGCTCCCACATTTATTGTTCTCGCCTCTTTCACACCCCTCCAACTCCAAAGCTTGTAACTCTCAAATTCAGAGAAGCCCGCAGGGAAAATAACAATATTTGGATAGTGAAGAAGATGGTATTTTCTGGTGGAATTGCTTGTGTTCTGGTTTTATCTCTTCTTTCTGGTGGTGGAGCACTTTAAGCACTTTGACATTGCAGAATAAGAGATATCCAGGAACAATAAAAAGCTCATGGGGCTGTCTGTTTTTAGTTCTTTTGTCGTTGTCTTCTTCTTGGTTTTGGTCGATATTCAAGCGGGTTTTGTCGAAGGTGACGTGTATGGCAAGAATTATATTAGTTGGGAAGATCTGAAGGTAGATGAGCATGAGGCAGGATTGAACACTGGAGATGCTACATATGAACAAAGTCGGATTATCATGGTCGACAAGAATGGTGGGGGAGATTCTCTGACGGTTCAGGGAGCAGTTGATATGGTTCCAGAGCAAAATACACAGAGAGTGAAAATCTTTATTCACCCAGGAATATACAGGTAATAAAGAATTGTTTTGGCAGTTTAAGATGCAGAATCAGCGTGTACTGTGTCTGTCACTGCAATGTGGAACTTCTCTATAGGCCATTATTCGGTGATTTCGATGAAAATTATTAGAATCGGAGGAAAAATTTTGTTTTATCCCGTTTCTCACTCAGTTTCATCTCAAGCATTCTTTTGTTTCTGTTCCATGCTTTAAGAGAACCGCCAAAATTCGATTTTGAGTTCTGCACTTTTTTAGGGTAATAGTTTGTGTTATTCGTGTGGTTGAGTAGGAAAAAGTAGTGGCTACGTGGGTGCTAGTAGTTATAAGCGGATTCCTCTCTCTCTCTCTCTCTCTCTCTCTCTCTCTCTCTCTCTCTCTCTATAAACTAGCTTGTTATTTTGGCCTTTGGAGTTTGGATTCCAAAATTAAGTGACTACATGACCGATGGGAATTTTGCATCTAAAAGCGCTGCAAATCTTCTGTGTTTTGAGTGACATTCTATATATAGACAAATGGTATAATGAACTTAACGTATGGTTTGTTATTTGAATTGTTATTTTCATGCTAAATTTACAATTTAATGGGAATCGAAACATGTTACATATTGTTTGTATCTTTCTGCAGAGAGAAGGTCTTGGTGCCAAGTTCCAAGCCATATATTTCATTCATTGGTGACCAGAATCGAACATCCGATACCATAATTACTTGGAACAATAAAGCATCCGATAAAGATGGCAACGGAGTTCAACTCGGAACCTATAGATCGGCTTCTGTCGCTGTAGAATCCGATTACTTCTGCGCTACAGGAATCACTTTTGAGGTGACAGCAAATTATCTTCAACAGGGGAATAAACAGACATATTATGCATGCATGCATTTTGCTTTATTTCTGTTTACAGCAATCAAGTTACTCATTTATGTGTAATCTCATATGAGGTAACCGCAGAACACAGTAATTGCTGTGCCAGGAGGATATGGAATGCAAGCAGTAGCACTCAGAATAGCTGGTGATAAAGCAGTGTTCTACAGAGTCAGGATTTTGGGGACGCAGGACACTCTCTTGGATGACACTGGATCACACTACTTCTACCAGTGTCATATTCAAGGAAGTGTAGACTTCATCTTTGGAACGTCGAGGTCACTTTATCAGGTAAAATTGCTCAGCATCATGATTTTGTGCAGAGAACCCATATTTAAGCTTTAAGAGCTAAACCAATCTAGGGAAAGATCATTACTTTTTCTGGCCAACTCTTAGGTGTTTCCTTTATGATTCTAATAGCTGAAATGGGTGGTTTCTGGAAACAGGAATGCGTCATTAAATCAATAGCTAAGAATTGGGGGGCAATTGCAGCTCATCACAGGGATTCACCTAATGAAAATACTGGGTTCTCTTTTGTAAACTGCAACGTCACTGGAACTGGCAGCATTCTTTTGGGAAGAGCTTGGGGAAACTATTCCAGAGCTGTCTACTCATATTGCAATATGGATGATATCGTAACTTCCTCAGGATGGAGTGACTGGAAACACCCATCCAGGCAGAAGTATAATCTAAGTGACTAAATAATTATCTTTCTGGAATACCAATTTTCCTTGTAGATATTACAGAGATCTGACTGTGAAACTGAATTTTGAATATGCAGGACGGTGGTGTTTGGGGAATACCAGTGCAGGGGCAGAGGAGCAGATACGAGAGGTCGTGTATCATGGTCCAAGTCTTTCAGTTACGAGGAAGTTCGGCCTTTCCTAGACAAGAAATTCATAAGCGGAGAACAATGGCTTAGACTTTAGTGCTTGATTCTCTCACATAGCTTTGTTCATTTATTTATCATATATTCATCCTCCTATATCACGGATTCTTCATTTCCTAAAGGCTAAAAACAGCGAAAGGTACAGCAGTTTTGATTTTTTTTTTTTTTTTTCTCTTATTTTTCTCTTTGTTCTCCGTTATAAAGGTAGAAACAATGGGATAATCAACATTGTGTATGCTAAAACTGTATCTATTCTTCGCATTGTCATATCAGTATGTATCCTTTAATCTGACTTACTAGTTGCTTTGTGTTACCGCAAGATTATGGGAATAGATACGGAATCCATGGTTATACTTATATCTTGTGTGCGTATTTATATGTGCGTGTGGATGCAGAAAAGAGAACAGAGAAAGAATGTTTCCAGCGCTAGTCAAATAAACGTTTGAGCAGTCCAAAAGAAGAAAGAACAAAAGAAACAAAAAAGTAATTTCGACTTTATGGCAGTCTTCAAATTTGTTGGTAGAACCGTACAAGGTACAAGAAGCACATAAGTGAATCAATCTGATTCTGATTCATTTTGGAGTGCTTCTAAGGGAAGGAGTTAATATTCTAAATACACTCGAGATAATCCGTTAACCACCATAAAATTCTAAGCCTCAAACCTGTACACCTACAAAGGCTACAGAGTCAAGTCCGAATGCAATGAGCTTCCCCTACACCTGTGTAACTATTTACAAGCATCCAAACCACCGACCCAAGCAGTCAAAACTAACCAAGTATACGGTTACCATCCACCATCATAAATAAAGGCACATAGCTCCTACTGAACATCTTAGGCTGCCAGTTCCATTAGTTCTGCTTTACAATTCTGTCCAGAAGTCTCAAAATCCTGGGTGTCATCACCATTCTCACCATCATTGTCATGTTTGTCATCGTCGTCATTACCTTGCGCATCATCTACATTATTACAACTGCCTTTCATGCCAACACCATCAACCCCAGTTGCCTTGTCAATTAATGATGATGACTTCTCATCAATGACCCTTTCCATATCTTTATCTTCAGGAAGGCCATCAGAGTTGATAACTGCAGTTAATTCGAGCTTTTCATCTTCAGCAATGTTAAATTTCGCACTGCTAGGAACTTCGGCACATGACACGGAAAAATCAGATTTGATATCCTTGATAATGTTTGAGGATGGAGAAAGCTTATTTTCCAAGCCAATAGTTGCAGATAGGGCTGAGATTATGTCAGGCTTTCCCTGTATATCAACCCACTGGTCCCCCATCCAATCTTTGGATTTTCTTAGATCCTTTTTGTGTACATTCAATACTATGCTCTCACCTAACCACCAAATAAGTTCTCTTATAAAAGTGAAAGGAAGGAAAAATAAGCACAAACTAAATAAAAATGAAATTTAATAAGCATACCAGGAAAGTAAATTTGCATAGTACTATCACCAGAGTTATCCAAGCCAGTAACAACTCCTTCCCACCAGCCATCACTCCACCATGCATCAACTGCAGTCCCAACCTCGAGAGCAATTTCTAGTTGATCCTTAGGAGGAGGGGCTGGCCTAATTGTAGAGCGACCTGGATGCCTCATGCCAAGTTTATCGGGCATAGCCATTTTAAAAGCAGGGATCCATTCCTACAAATCAGAGAACATCTTAACTGCTTTTCCAGTTCAGGAATTCTGGCTTCAAGAGAAAATTAGGAGCTGCACATGGCTCGATTCATTAAAGTATAGGAGAGATAAATTAAGTTTGTTAGAGCTGCCTATACTACATTGCAATCCATTATTGGTCATTCCTATTTTCTTTAGAAGCACGCGCGCCCGCACACACACACATGTAGCGATGAGGGGTTAATCAAAAGATGTGGCCCACACACACACAAATGTAGCCATGGGGGGTTAATCAGAATTGTAGCTAAAAAAGATGTGGCCTACCTAAAGTGGGCATTCAGGCTGGTATTCTGCAAAACTATAAACGCTACGACTTCAACTTACATTAATTATCAATCATAAGGAAAACATTGTAGAGAGGGATCAAACGCTTGCACATACCTCAAGATTGCCACATCCATCTTCATCCTGCACATCATCATATTGCACTTTCATCTGTTTTCGTGACACCTGCAAGACCGTACACCTGAACCAGCAGCCTCGGATGCCACTATCTTGACAGAGCAGCTCTATCTTTCCATCAACCTTAAATGGTGGAGGATACCAAGGGTGACAATCGATGTGCTTCAGGGAAAGCAATCTCCTGCTGGCTGACAAACCATAGTCTAAGTTCTCGTAAGGGTCATATGTTATCATCTGGTGAACTCTAACAGAATTTCTGACTCCCGAATGATCTGCTGCAAACCTTTGACACGCTCTACCACTTCTTGTCCTCTTTACTCCTAGCTTTACATTCTCACCCGAGCTTAACTGTTCAGCTTCTTCCCCAGCCAGACCATGGCATATAAACTCGGGCCTTGAGAAGGCATCAGGACCCAAACAAGAGAGAATTGGCTGATCAAAGTAGCCACGCAGCTTGCTGAGGTCAAAGGGTTTCACTCTGTTGCTTCTGAACTGCCTATAACACAAATGTATTCTGGCTAATAAAGGATGAGGAAAAGATGCTAAGCATTTTTCATAATGTTCACGAGTTAAGACCGTGGCAGGACCATCAATACACTCTGCACTTATGACTTGTACATATGGAGTTATAAAAACTTCTTTTGGGTGAGGATTTCGTATGGGAATTATCCCTTTGACTTCCTGATTGTGGTGAAACCACCTTACTTTCACCTTTTTCTGACCCCTCTTGTCTTCATACATATCTTCTAAATAAGCAACGTAGTGATTTTCTCCTTTAGCCATGACAAAGACGAAGGATTGAATCTGAATATCAGGAAAGACGAGAAACTATTAGAGGAAGCAAAGACAGGAAATAAAACGACGACAAAAAGCAACATCCAACTGACATCATTCTTAGTGAGGAACATACTTCCCAGTACAAAGCATATGAGGAAAGAGATTTTTCTTTATAGGTAATCAGAAGGTTTTATTCATAATATAATGGGCATATCCAAGTACATGAGCTGTATTCATGAATAATAATACCTAACTAGGATTTACAACTGAGAGGAAAGAGATACATCGATAGGAAACTAACATCTCTTATGCAGGATGGTGACTTACTATCAAATTTATTTTATTGCTGCATTGCTCTATTTTTATTCTACTAAATCTAAGAATTGAAAATGCTAAAATTTAATCCTTAACACCTTGTGCTCTCAACATTTCAACCACCCTACCCGTTTGGGTGCAGCCTAACGGTAAAAAGGGTGGGCTTGGGATGAGCTATAGACTAGGACATGTTGGATTCAATTTCACACTAGGTGCTCCCTTAAATTACCTGATACGCTTTTTTAGTTGGTAGAATTGTCCATCCAAGGCTTACTACTCAGGGTTGGGTCCAAGGGACCCCTGGCTTGGTGAGGATACACAAAAAATAAATTAAAAAAAAAAAAAAACATTTCAACCTCTCCACACCTTGTGTTCCCTTTTAATTAAATGGTAGATGCTTACCGCTATTGTAGTCCCATTCCTGCAAAATGCTGGGTAATGCTTGAGCTGTTTACCACATTTCCATGCAACACCTGACCAGACAATGTCTGGATGGTGTCCCTTGAAACTCCTTGCAATATGGACCTGATATGCAGCTTTCAGATTACAATTGAAAGCATTTATAAACACCAACACAGATACATAACAGACTAACAGTGAAAAATATACCCTATCATCTGGTACTTGAGTCAGTGGAGTAGCCACTCCATCCATTGCAGAGTGTATTGGATCATGTTTTGGTGATTCTGACAAAGAAAATGCCATAGAAAATGTAAGTATTCAAGAGAAAAAATATTTGATTATTCATAAAAATAACTCTAACTAGAAAATGTAACTAAGAAATTGAAGGCAAACACACTATCTACATTAACAAGAGGTATAAAAATCATAAAACCACCTTATAATTCTTTTTTTGATGGGTACAAACATATTTAATTAATTCTGAAATACACATAGTCCAAGTACATAGGAAGTATAAAAGAGAATACACCTAGTTAGGACTTCTATATTGAAAATAGAACATATAATATCTCCAGAAATGAATCGAGTGCTCATAATGCTCTAGCTTTATTGAAATTTCACGAGTATTCCTGTCACAAATTATGTCCAAGACCACAATTTGTTGCCTTGCCAGAACTAACAAGTCCAAGTTACACATACGCTGACCAAAATACATTACTCTTGATTTCTTCCTCATTAAAAGCATGTACAAATTCATGCACCATGCAATGCAATTTCATAATACAGATGGAAAATAACCATAAACTTCCAAACATCGGATTTCTCATTATTTTTTTATAAGTAGGATTTCTTGTGAATTCTGATGTATACTTACTACCTTTCATTTAGAGGATCTTGTTTTTTTTAAGTTCAATGGCATTAGCATATTTATAGTACGTTGAGAGAGAGATAGAGCGATCCTGCAACCTTCTTTAAAACTAGATTATAACTACTAGAGTTTAACGAACTTCAACCTTCACAATGGCTCAACTGCTCAAGCAGTTGCACTGACAGAATGTGGTGAGAAAAGATGATCACATGAATGGATGAATCAAGCAAGATAAATGCAATCATATCCCTCTAAAAAGGAGCAAATAAAATTGCAATACCTATCAAGAAAACTTTGACAAATATGGAGGAACAAGGCCACAAAGTTACAGGCGTGGACTCATAAAACACAAGGAATAGAAGACAGAAAAAGAAAATAAGTGACTCGTGAAGGACCATACTCAACATCAAAATATGTATTACGTTTTGTCATCACATACTCATCATATAGTCTACAAAATTTTATCATTTTAATATAATCAGCGCCATTCATACAAAATTTTATAATTACCCCATGTAGACATAAAGTTGGAAGAATGAATGAGAAACCCAAATATCAAAAGGGGGCAAAACATACCTGATCGTTCTCCATGTAAATGCTGCTTAGATAGCATAGATGTAAGCCAGTCTACAACCTCTCTTCTCGATCGCCACTTATAACCACCATGGATGGAATTTTCCTTCCCATAAGCCTCCAAGAACTCCTCGGCAACAACATAAAACATATGCCTGACACTTCTCTCAGTTCCCACAACTGCAAGGATAGATTCCCCATAGGAATCCTTCAAGAAATAGTGAACCACACGATTCCCACGCTCCTGTGATACAAATTGCTCTTTCCACTCCACAAAATAGTGACTAGTTCCAGTCATTTTGAGAGAAAGCAGCAGAAAGAGCTAACGGGAATACGGGACACCAAAACCGACTCGAAATTCAAATTACATATCTGAAGAGCTCAAGGCTTCAAACTCAACTGACTACGCTGCCTAACAACCAGCAACCAAAGAATTCTTCTGGGAAATCTACAATCTTTCCATTGTATATATCCCTACTGTGATTAACTCATGTTCTATCTGCCAAATAGCAAAGAAATACTGGGTATATCGTCAAACTGACCAGGATTCTAAAAATCCGAAAATTTAGAAATTAAAAAGCAGATCGTAGAACACCAGGTACAAAGCTGAAGATGGCCCCAATTAAATGGCACTTGGTTCAATAAATCAAAGCCAAGATTTAATTGCCTTCAACACCCTGGCAGGCTACAACCATTTGGAAAGGTTCTACCATTTAATCAAAGCACAAAGTCCAAGCGATATTTACTCTAATCTGAACCGCCACACAGGCGGACTCTAACAAACCAAAAGTTAGTATTTAGAAAAACTTGACCATAACCCAAAAAAGACAAGGGCCTTGAAGGTTTACAAGCAGATCAGAAACATCAAAGTCAGAAAATTGGGTCAGGGCTTAAAAGCCGAACAGAGGCGCAAAGATGTGCTTCGGCGGCTGTTTCCAAGAGAGTAATCAAAAAATGAAACGGGCATCTCAATTTAGACCACAAGACTGAACTTCAGCACAATAAAAAGGGACCGTTCAAGGTCTAATGCTTGGAAAGAGCCAGAGAAAGTGATGTTGAAAGTTTCGAGAGAGAGGTGGTTACAAAAGTTCTTGTGCCAGTTGTTTTGGGTACAAGGGAGAGCGGAGAAAGAGAAGGAATAACGGAGGAGAAGCAGAAGCAGAAGCAGAAGAAGGATACCTTAAAAAGGGCCTGGACATGGAAAGTGTGAGAACTGCAGAGCCTTGGAAAGGTGCATCACATTCAGCTGAACCGATGTTGTAAGAGAGGAACAGGAGAGTGGTAGACGAAGAATAGGTAAACAATTTGTTAGCTCGGAGAGAGAGAGAAAGTCAGAGAGAGAGAGAGAGAGAGAGAAGAAATGAGGGTAAACAATTTGTAAGAGGAAAATGATTATTTTTTTTCTTCCCGTTTAGGGGCCATACGGTTATGTGGCAGCATCCACAATGATTCTCCACAAAGAAGGCTGAGTCCATTTTGAGTCCATGGCCCATCTAAAACAGTAAATATGTTGGCTCCTTTCTTTTTCTTTTGTAGTCATGTAAATAAGATGATAAATATTTTAATCATAAAAAAATTATATAATTTTATAAACTGATGTGAATTAATGTAATTTATTAAATTATAAAATTATTTTTATTATAAAACAGATCTAACAGATCAGATAAAATCACATCAACTTGTGAGATTATTTTTATGTGATTTTTTTGTAAATGCAGCATTACTTAAATAAAATATGAATATTATGTTTCTTTATCTATGTTCTTTCTCCTCTTCCAAGCCACAATTTAGTATTTAATTAAAATTAAAAATTTTAAAAAAATTTATAAAAGTAACGTTGTTCTATAAAAATACATTAATTCAAAATATAATTATATATATAATTACTCTTTGAATATTTCTTTATTATTTAGAGATGTTTAAAATTAAGATTCACCTCAGCTTTTAAAAATGTATAGGTTCTCTTATAAAAAAAAAAAAAATGTAAAGGTTCTACCATTCATTTTACGTTATATTTTTAAAAATATGCATAAAAACAAACTTATAACTCTTTGGGATGTCTAATGCACTTTCAATTCAGTAGAATTACTAAACTTTGTTTAGTTCATATGAGTCTATACAAATTTAATCCTAAAAAAAAAAAAGGATTTATTGATTGTGTTTTATAAATAAAAACACAATTGCCCGCAACATCAAGTGTTCCAAGAATTAATGGGATAATAAAGAGCGTGTCCCCAAAAACACGCGATGTGCTGGTCCCCATTGCCGGCTAACGACAGCTACTTGCCAGTAATGCATTTCCCCTTTACATTAAAATTTAAAATTCCTTACCACCTATTTTAAATAACCCTCATTGAAATTGTCTACATATAAAAAGGTGGGGAGGCAATCATTTTCAATAACCCATTTTTAGGCATGCTCATTGAGATGCACGAGTTCAATATCCCATTGTGGATCTCCAAATACTTATCTTTTGGATCATTCATTCAATCTCTGCTTTCGACATTCAGCAGCCATTATTATTCGACTCAAGACTTTGTAGATCAATATTCAACGGTCTTGGAGAAAAATTCTCTGTATAAGTGAGTCAATATAAGCATCTGTTTTCTTTTTTCTGTACAGCTGAGACTTATCAAGTACCAAAATAAGTATAAATTAATAAGCAAAATATGAACACACATGCGCAGAATCGATCCTGAGAATATAAGGACATTCTTAATTCTCATTCCCAAGAAAATGGCCATAACAACTTGATCAAAAAGTATATTGGCAAAATTTCTGCTCTTGAATTGACTTGGAAAAAGAGCACATGGAAGATTGTTGGCCAATTGAATTGTACCTCTTTAAGTGCCAACATTCGGTGCTGGCATTGACACAGGTGCTCCACGCGAGTATCTCCACTGACCACAGGCAGAGCATTTCTCCAACTCCACACTGTTCTCCAATGTACAAAACTTACAGGGCCATATTTTGTGCTTGATATGAATATCTTTAGGCCTTTGCGTGCTACAAAGCTCACATATTGGAGCCAATGGCTGCAGCAATAAACCATCATTCAGATGCAAAAAAATCGGAGATTTATAATAAAAGGGCGATCCAGGTAAAGAACAATTTTTGCTGCTTACATACATAATTAGATAGTGTAATTGGACCTTAAAAAAATGATAAAGTGGGGGCAAAAGAAACCGAGAAAAGCAACAGAAGCTCAAGCAAGCCTTAATCATCTAACCACTGACCAACCACTTGCACCATATTTGAATAATCTCTTGATTGCTTTTTGTTTGCATACAATTATTGCGAAAGGTGGTTAGGCTTGACAATAGAAAGGACCTTTCAGTTCTGCGAGGGAATCAGAGAGGAAAAAAGAAATCCTGTTGTAACTACAGTCCACATCCACCATGCTTGAATCCAGACGTTTCAACTGGTTGTTGAAACCACAATAAGTTTCCTTTCTCTTCAATGCAAATAATATCTATGTTGTCAACTCTTTTTACGGGTATATATTTAAATCTTGTTTGTATGCACAAGTCAAAACAATGTAAACAAAAAACGTGCACTTATGAAGGGTAGGTTAGATTCTATAACCAGAAAATAATTGGCATATCCAATTCCTAGTAAACTTGTTCAACATAGAATGAGCGAGACAAATCCTTCACCTACAAATCTGGCTGCACCAAACAAATTAACCTAACAAAAATATATATATATATAAAATAAAAAAAAAAAGGAACATTCCATGAGCATGCATATTATCCTAAAGGACACGTCTAAAAAAACCATTTCCATAAATTTGGGAATAAATGGAAGATGTTATGCATTAAAAACTTACAGGATTCAACAAAGTGCATGTTCCACACTCCCACAAAAGAGGTTCCTCTGGATTCAGTGTTCTATCAGGTATTGTATCACGACTATGCCCGGGCTCAGAAGAGGGATTGGGTAAATCCATAAAATCAGATTCTTGACGATGAGTAGACTGAGAAAATGAAGTGTTATCTGATTTGCAATTTCTTTTTTTAGATCTATTGTCATGGTGAAGCATGGACCCAGGGGTTGAAGCATCCAAATTGGATTCCAAATGATCATTGGAAGATTGATAAAACAAACTTCGATCTGGTTCCTGACTTCTTTTCCGGGAGATTGCATCCACAGAATCTGCACTCCTACCACCCTCTAGCCTTGAGCTTCCCCCAATTTGCTCCATATCTACAAGGTTCTGCAAAATATCAGAGCTACTTTCTTCATCCCCAGAAGCTTCGCAAGACTGAGAACCACACCAGATGTCATCCTGTAATCTTCTCTCTGCAGCCATTGCGGCAGCTTGTATTGGACTAAGTGCAACCATAATAGTGCTATCACCACCAAGACGTTTGGGTCCAGATGGCAGAAGAGATCCCAAACGTGCTCTCTTTTCTGCAGCCTCTAGTGCAGTTTTATGGAGAGATGAGAGGGGAGGCTGACGGGAGAAACCACCCAAACGCCTCCCAGGAAGATCAAAGCCTTCCCCGGTGCCTGTTATTCCCTTGGCCATCAGCTCCTCGCATTCCTGTATGTAAAAGAATCGTGGATGATGAATTGAATGAGAAAAAGAGGCAAACTACTTTCCACATTAAAAATACCTTTCTAAGTTCATCCCAAAGCCTGTAGAAGCTGGCATTGTGCGGGCCATGGACGTTATGGCAAAGCTCATGAAGCATTGTATCAAGAACTTGATCAAAAGGGAAGAAATTCCAATCTCTGTTAGGCCTCCGAAGCCTCAGCTTCACATGCACCCCTCCTCCCACATTCAACCCCAGAAGAGACGGATTGTTTGGACTGCCATTTTGATTATTTATAATTATCATTCGACCCGAAATACAAAACATTATAAACTTACATGAAAATAAAAATTTACCCACCTCATGCGATAGCCAAGAGATCGCACAAAACGCAATTGAACATCGATGGAAATAGTAGGATTTAAGGGGAAGATTTAAATGAAATATAGAAGATCAATGAATACTCATTTGAGCCCAGTCGGCTTTAGGAAATTCATATTAAACACGATTAAGTACTAGCGATATCCTTGTTTAGGGCAAAATGACGGCCAATAATCCACTCGTTTGAGCCTAATCGTCTTTAGCAGACTAATAACATTGGGAAAAAAAAAAAAAACAATCCCCTTTGAAATCTAAAATAAATGGGGTTCAAACAAATATTATGAACATTTGTTTGAACCTAACGGAAAAGAGGAGTCGAAAAGAGGAACGGGTTACCAGAATTCGGAAAGAATTTTAACCCTCCATTTGTGTCTACGCATAATGGGTTGGACCTGCTTTGCTATCCTCTCTAGAATCTTCCTCGCTTCGTCTTCTCCAGGCTTTTTCAGGGCTTTGATTTCCCACACCTTGTTAAGATCGTCCAAATTCATCGCAGCCGAATCCAGATCCCAAAACCCCAAAAACCCTTGAAGTTGAAGCAGACGAGGAACCCCTGGAAGTTCTTAACAGTGAAGAATGATATTCGTTTGCACGGGTGAAGCTTAGAGGTCGTCAAAGTTCTTTTGCGCCGTGGGAATTCCAAATGGAATGGGGACGGGCGATTTTCATTTGAAGAAGGGAACGTGGGAAAAAGCTTTTGGTTTTTTCGCACGTGCGAAGTTGGCGGGATTTGAGTTGAGACTTTTTATTACAGGAAAGACGGCAGTGTGCGTGTCGTGCCACCGTCGGATCTCATCTGTTCTGTTGTCATATGCGTTGATCGAAAGGTGTTTATATATAGCCGATAACATTATAGTATATGGTATATGGTATTTAAAAAAATAAAATTAGAAGTAAAAAGATTGCAGATTTCTCACCGAAGGAAGAAGTTGTGATAGACATTTTTTTTTGGGGGTCAAGTTATACAGATGGGTTCAATAAGACAGACAGATGCACACAGCAATGTTCTATCGGAATCATACAAAGGAGAGCAATGATATTGTCCATGAGGGGTGTATAGGAACCAACTGGACCGGTTGTCACTGACAGGAACCAGCCGCCGAATTCAAGAACCGGCCAGAATCGGTGGAGAATTGGTCGGCCGGTGATTGGAATTTCTCAAAACCATCATCGAACAATTTGATCTCAGTTTGAACCAATTTCAAACCATTGAATCAACTGATAGGTTATATATATTTATATGAAACGATGCTGTTTCACTTAATTTTTAACTTAATTGAGTGAAACAACGTCGTTTTTAACTTGCCGTTTACAAAAAAAAAAAAAGGTAAAGTGAAACGGCGCAGTTTGGTTTAATATACCAAATGGCTTCGTTTCACTTTAGGTTTTAATACCCTCACGTCCGCTTTCCTCCTCTCCTTCTTCTTTAGTGCTTCTCTTTCGAAATGATTCTTCTCAAACTCTCTCTCACCTCTCTCATGCCGCCACCCACCATTGCGAATCTCTCATCTCTTAAGCTGCACAACCCCTCCCTCCAACAATCCTAATATCAACTCACCATCTCATCATCATCCTCGAACTTCCGTGACTCCATCACTCATCTTGCCGCCCATGTAAAAATCTGAGAGTTCAAACTTCAGGTAATGGTTTTGTTACATCGTGATAGATAGTATTGAGTTGAAATTTTTGTTTTGTAGATTGTGTTTGGAGAATGGTGATGGAAAAAGCGAGATGGATTTTTGGTTTTGTTAGGTGTAACCAATTTGATGTAAATTAACATTTAGCTCTGGCAATTCAAAGTGCCAGAATCCTCCACATACTCTCAATATTAGAAAAGGCTCTGAATCAAAGTTTTAAATTTCGTATCATACCAGCCAGTACAGTTAAAATATATCATTTATGTGACATACTCGATATAGAGAGGGTATAATTTTGTACTAATCAGAATTTTGGACGTTTCGGCCTTTACTTTTTTCTCTTTTTTTTTTTATTTTTTCAAATTGCAAGTTTATTTTTTGACTCTCTAATTCAGACCAGATTATTTATAATTTATATATATTTATATATAATTTATTCATATATAGACTATTATTTTGAAATATAATTTATTCATATGTAAACTGTTTTGAAATGATACCAATACCAAAATATCTCGTTTCAATACCTCAACCAAAACGGTCACCGATATGATATTCAAAACATTGCTACGAATGCCTTTCATTGTAAATAGATACTTAACATAAATACAAGGACCCAAAATACTGACAGAGACTAAATAACTAACTTGTAACCCACTACTAGACGTGAACTCAATCACTAAATCTAATGGATATGAGCCAAATATCTGCCTTAACTTGCTAATGGGCATGGCCCAACATAGCCCTTAACAGAATGCTAGCAATATTGATCAAATCATGGCATAGCCAAACACAGCCTTTAGACCATACAAAAAATACATGTACCTCTTACGATTGAAATAATGACCCCCCAATATATATAACTTCAAAAACCTTTAGACCACTCCCTACAATCACGCTGCATCTAATAGGTTTCTACCGTGCCATGACGCCATCTAATTATGAGAAAACCGATCCCCTAAGTGCTAAACCGATACGGTACCAACCATTGAACTCCGGCCGGTTCTCTTTCTCCTTGTCGACCAGTTTCAATCAAGAATAATGTACATTCTAGGTATCGGTGCATTTTCGGATTTGGACCAAAACCACACCGATACCTTAGGTTTTCAGCCCTATTGTCCACAAGACTCTCCAGTCATCAACCTTTGTCTTTGCAAACTCCAATTGCGATGCCCTCAAACATAGAATGGAAGCATAAACATTTTCGTTAGAGACAGTGACTTATAACCCATCAACCCAACCTAGCAAGGAAATAATTTAAGTATCCAAAACAACAACAATAACAATACGTTGATTTCAGAAATAGCTCCTTTCGGAGTTATTCTTGTTGCCAGTATTAACTTTGGTGGGTATGGCGAAAAAGAAGGGTTTTCAATTGATTGCATTGCAACCCTGTTCTTCTACATCTTCAATTTATGTAAAGCCAACATTCTGTTTTTTGCCAGTAAAGTAAAAAGAATGCGTGTGCAAAAAATGCGGGGCCAAATGCCGGGAAACAAAATTACACTCTCTTGCTAGAATGTATATGACGTAATTCAAAATCTATAGCCAAAATGGCTCTGGCTTGCAGAAAAGTCCACTTGATGCCTTCAAAAACAGCGCCTTATATTTTTGTTGTCACCCCGAATTCGTAATCAAGTCCTAAAATTTTGTTCACCTCTATCTTACATATTCTGGCCTCAACGTCTCCAGAAACGACCTTGCTGCTTCTGTTCTTGCATTCGCCTGTATCATTCGTNCCCCCCCCCCCCCCCCAAAAATAAAAAAATAAAAAAATAAAAAATAAAAACAGAGAGAAACCCACAAATAGGGTATCATACATGTGTTATCTATAATTATGTGTGTGTGTGTGTATTACCTCTGATAGTCTTTAGAACGCCTAATGAATTCTGTTGGGATCTCACACCCTTGGTATGATGCCAGTACTGGTCTGATATCAGGTGGAGAGGTACGAGCAACAACTGTACAAACCACGCAGACGGTCATGTATTTTCACAAGGTCCGTAGTTATTCTTTTTTTATCAGTCACAAGGTCTGTAGTTATTCAACATCATCATAATTAAAAACACCATTAATCTATATTATAATACTACAGGAATTGTAGAATTCTTACATTCAAGAAAAGGTATAAAATCCAAAAGAGCCGTATCATTTGCGTCATGCTGCTTCCATGGCTTGACAGGAACACAATTCTCTGGTTGAAGGCAACCTTCCAGTGCATGGCCACTCAAATAAAGAATCTTTCCAGGATCTCTGTTAAGCTTTGAAAGATCCTGCCAAGAGAAACTAAATCTTATTGTCTACGATTTTTTAGCTGGCCTAGCAACACAAGGAATGTTATATTCAATTATTTTTTGAACTTCCACATATGGCATTTCATAACCAACCTAGATTACAGGTACCGTGGAAGTTTTCAGTTTTGTCTGAAAATTAGAATGAAAAAAAAAAAAAAAAAACAATTGAGAAAACACATGACAACATAGCAATTTCCTCATAAAAATCACAGCAAATAGGCAAAAAGATGAGAATAACAACAAGTAATTTCAACCATAGGATGAGATAGAATTCAGAGAATCCAATCATCCCAAAGCCACTCATGAATAAAAACATAATGCAGTGGAAAGAAAACCGTCAACTTGAACATACTCTGTAATGCTTCCCATTCTGGTACTTTGTAGCACCCTTAGATAGCCTATATCGTATGCAATGCTTGGGATCCAGCCTTTCAACAACAGGGTCTACAAACTGCACATATCAATAGGTAGCAAGATAATGACAAAAATTATTAAACAAAGAAAGAAGCGATGACCAAGATACAGTGATTAATCAGACAGTTCGTCTAGGTAGATTACCATACTCTGCTCGTCAGAATACACAACAATTTCATAGAACTGAGCCAGATGTTCCAAGAAAGCATCAACTCCAGGTCTTTTGAGAGTTTGCCAGCCTTTCTCTCGCTTCACATACCACGTATAAATTTCTTATGAAAATCAAGCAACTTCACAACAATTAAGAGCTGAGGCACTTCATATAAAACAAAACCAATACTTCCATCATGACTTATGTTTTTTTTATAGGTAATCAAGAGATTTTATTCATAGAAATAGGCAAAGCCCTTCCATCATGACTTATGTATAACCATAACACTATTAAATGACTAGTAAGCTCATGCCAGCCAATCTTGTAGATTTCTTGAAAAAGGTTAAATAATCTTTCTTTTTTTCCTTTTTTATAAACAGAAATGGCCTTACTGTCCAATCATAGTGAATCAGTGTCTCTTGCAGATCTAGAACAAGTGTAAACACATGTTGCTCTGCAGGATGCAAATCAGGAAGAAGCTTCTCTGAGTATGGCTCAGCAAAACTCTGCCATGAAGCAAGAAAATTTGTGGTTACCACAAGGAATGTTGAGCAAGAGTAGAAAACCACAGATGAACACCAAGCACAAACCTGAACTTGCTCTTCGATTAGCCTCCTCATATCCAAGTAGAGTTCAATGGCTTTAGCAGGCACTGAGATGTTTGGGGTAAAAAGAATCAATGTTGATATATAACCATACTTTTTTTTTTTTTTATAATTAATAAGAATTTATTACCAAGAAAAGGCACAGCCCAAGTACACTGGATATATACAAAGGAAATACCTACTACATTCTAGAAAGCAGGAAACTGAGACAGAAACAGATTCAGTACATTATCATCACTCCTTACAAAGATCTAAGATCACAAACTCAAAGTAGAAAAGAAAAAATTTTGAAGATCTTCAAAAGAAGGCTCCTTGTCTTCAAAACATCTCCCATTCCTTTCCAGCCATAAACACCACATTAAACAAAAAGGAATCATTCTCCGTCTGGCAGAAACAGCAATATAAACCTGTCCGACCAATAACCTCATTACACGAAGACTTTGCCACTTCACAATGTAAAAAAAGATGATTTACAGATTCACCATCCTTCTTGCACATGACACACCAATCAGTTATATACAAACCACGTTTTCTAAGATTACCCATGGTCAATACTTTCCCAAGAGCAACCACCCAACCGAAGAACACCACCTTAGTAGGTACCTTCACCCTCCAAATGGTTTTCCAGGAGAATACACAGCCAGAATGACAATTAAGCACCTTACATAAAGAACTGACTGAAAACCTGAAATTTCCAGCATTATCCCACAATAACCTGTCCTCTCTTCCCTGCATCACTTTTGAATTATAAATTTTTTTTTATAATTAATAAGATAAATTTTATTCCAAGTAAATAGGCATAGCCCAAGTACATATGACTAAAGCAACACATTACAATCATTCACATTCCTTACAAGATTCTTCACCCAAAAGCTTAAGAGTACTAAGAAAAAACTCCCTAAGTTCCCCTATAGAACTTGCACAATTATCAAAGCACCTCCCATTCCTCTCTAACCATAAACACCAAAGTAAGCACAGGGGGATCGTCTTCAGCACTGCAGTACTGTTACTTCTCCCCTCGATACCTTGCCAGCAAGCAAAGAAATCTGCCACATGCATAGGCATCACCCATAAAATGCCAATCCTCATAGGCATCGCCACATGCATAGGCAAAAATCTCAGTCCACAATGATGTCGCCACCTCACAATGAAGAAAAAGATGGTCAATAGATTCTCCATCCTTCTTACACATAAAACACCATTCAGCCATCTGAAAACCTCTCTTCCTCATCTGTAGTTAATATTTTCCCAAGGGACACCAGCCAGCAGAAAAAGGCAACCTTACTAGGCACCTTGGCTCTCCAAATACTTTTCCAGGGACAGTCTTTGTCACTTTGACCCCATGACTGGTTAACACCTTATAAAAAGAGCTCACTGAAAATCTTGAATTAACTGAATATGGCCACAACAGACAATCCTCCCTATTCTGATCAAGCTTCATCTCATATAATCTTCCTAAAAAATCAGATACTTCACTTACTTCCCAATCCTGCACGTCTCTAATAAATTCCACAATCCAGCAAATCAAATTGTTAGAAAAGTGATAGGAATCAGCCACTGCAGCCCCTTTGTCTTTAGTGATCCTGAAAAGGTTAGGATAAACAACCTTAAGAGGTGAATCCCCACACCAGATGTCATGCCAAAAATAGATCTTTGCCCCATTCCCCACCTTGAATTTGGAGTTCTTTTTATGGAGTTCTTGACTAGGTCCCCCCATCCCAGCCGAATAGACTTCCACAAACCCACCCCAAACGAACCTCTAACTTCATTCATGCACCAACTCTCCCACATCCTCCCAAATTTAACATCCACAATATTTCTCCAAAATGCATTGCTCTCATTATGGTATCTCCAAAGCCATTTCCCATGTAGAGCTTTGTTGAAAAGTCTTAAATTTCGCACTCCCAACCCTCGATAAGAAACCGGAAGACAAACTTTTTTCCAACTCACCAAATGAAACTCTCACCTCCCCATTACCATCCCACAGAAAATTCATGTAAATCCTCTCAATATTTTTAGCAACCACAACTGGTAAAGGAAAGAGAGAGAGGAAATAAGTAGGGAGATTAGTCAAAGTGCTCTTGATCAAGGTAACTCTTCCACCTTTAGACAAATATAATTTTTTCCAGCCAGCTAACGTCCTCCTAATCTTCTCAATCACCCCATCCCAAATAGAAACTGATTTGTGAGAGGCACCCAAAGTTAGTCCGAGGTATCTCATTGGTAACAAAGCTACCTTACATCCCAAAATTCACTTCCCGGTCATTTGCATCTCTAATAAAGTCAGCATTTCATAGAATATTATTATAAGTATATTGAAGATAATCTGCCACAGCAACATTTTGATCCCTTGCAATCCTGTAAAGAGATGGAAAATCTGATTTAAGAGCTGATTCCCCACACCAAATGTCATGCCAAAAGAGAATCCTCCTCCCTTCCCCCACCTTAAATTTAATATGTTTAGAAAACTCCCCCCAACCTTTCCTGATAAACTTCCATAGACCCATCCCATACGCTTCTCTAACTTCATTAGAACACCATTCCCCCCACCCACTCCCATATTTAACAGCAACAACATTCTTCCATAAAGCATCTCTCTCTTCATGATATATCCAAAGCCATTTTCCAAGAAGTGCTTTATTAAACAACCTCAAATTTCTCGCCCCCAAACCTCCACAAGAAACCAATTGACAAACCTTGTTCCAACTAACCAAATGAAACTTCTTTTCCTCTCCTATTCCTCCCCATAAGAAATGACGATAAATATTCTCAATTCTTCTAGCAACCCCAGCCGGCAAAGGGAAAAGAGAAAGAAAATACACCGAAAGATTAGACAATGTACTCTTTATCAAAGTAATTCTTTCCCCTTTAGACAAATATAACTTTTTCCATCCAAACAACCTTCTCTCAATCTTCTCAATCACCCCATCTCATATCAAAACAGATTTGTGAGGAGCCCCCAAGGGAAGACCAAGATACTTAGAGGCAGTGAAGTAATCTTACACTCCAAAATATTAGCCAAATCTGAAATATTACCTATGGCACCCACAGGTACAAATTCAGACTTGTTTAGGTCAATCCTAAGACCCGAGACAGCTTCAAAACATAACAACAATGCACTCAAAGATCGAATATATTCTTGGTTGGGCTCACTGAAAATCAACGTGTCATTGGCAAAAAAAAGATGAGAAAATTTCATGTTATTTCGCTCCTCATTGCCCACCTCAAAACCCGACAAGTATCTTCCTTCAACCGCCACTTCCAACATTCTACTCAATGCATCCATGACAAGGACAAAAAGAAAAGGAGATAGCAGATCTCCTTGTCTCAAGCCACGTGAACTATTAAAAAACCCAACCGGAGTGCCATTCACCAAAATGGAAAATCTCAACGTCGAAAAGCAATGTTTGATCCACATACACCATTTCTCTCCAAAACCATATCTCCCAAGCAAATACAATAGAAAATCCCAGCTAACATGGTCATACGCTTTTTCCATGTCCAATTTAATCAAACTTCCAGATTCATTTTATTTAATTCTGCTATCCGCATACTCGTTAGCAACTAAAACTGAGTCAAGAATTCCATCTTGTGTGCTTTGGGCTATGCCTATTCTATTAATACAATTGTTTACTAATAAAAAAAACTGAGTCAAGAATTTGTCTCCCTCTTACAAAGGCATTTTGAGATTTTGATATAATAGTTCCCAACACCACACTCATATGATTAGCTAACATCTTGTACTTCCATAATCAACTTAAAATTCTTAATACATGTTGTGCAAAGCCTCAAACACATCTAGTGACAACTGCCAAACAGACTGTTGACTTTCAGAACCCAGGCATGGGCATAAGGAGTAATGACATGCACTAGGTTTCACTCCATATGGATTCTTCACTTGCTAATGATTAGAAAATGAACAAGATATCCATTGATCCGGGGGCTGGGGGGATCAGAACTATACTGAGACTGATATAAAGTCCCAAAGTTGCCCCACATGCTCTCTAACATCTATGATATGCAAGAAGCAAACCCCCCCCCCCCGGGGGGCGGGCGGCAGGACCACCAGATGGAAAAGTTTCAACGGGCCAAATTTTCTATGAATATAATTGCAGCAAAACATGCTGCACAGCAATGAAGCTGCTAAAAAGAAATGTTTTTCTTGCAGCATAACCACCAATGACTAAACCTACAAGAAAACTAGTGCTGCTGCTGCCACTCCTCGAAACAATTGGCTTTCCACAGCCTTTGTTATTTGCAGGTAATCTCTACATCTTGGTGAATGGTGCTTTTAATGTCTACAGTTAACATGTGTGTGTCAACAACAACCATCCCCATTATCATCAAATTACAGAATCCTAAAATATCACCATTAAAATTGGAATGATGTTAGAATAATGATTAAATAGGAACGTTATGCTGTTATTAAAAGAGAATCAAATAGAACAGAATTGAGGTATACTACATAATAATAAAAAAATACAAGTAAAATCAATGGCAGTATGCTCTCTGAATTAACTATCCAATGACAGCTCACATATGGGAAATTGGATGGAGAACATAAACATAACACAACGAGCAACCCTACCTATCTGTATAGCAACACAAACTGAAACGAAGTTAGTGGACTCTACCTATCATTGCAGCAGAGTGGAGCAACCCTTTAACGTTCTGCAATATTGACGAAAAAATGTTACTATTCTGATATCTCATATTGCATTGCAAAAATTAGAACCCCAAAATTTCAAAACCAGCACGACCACACCAAAAAAAATGTTGGAAAATATTCAAAATAGCTAAATTTCAAGAAAAAGAGATGCACTTTACTTTATACTTACGTCAAAAGTGGACGCATCTTCTTTCAGGCTGAAATCCACAGATGATCGCAACACCCTCGTCTTCTCATCTATTGCGTCCAATGTGTACGCTGCAAAATAAATCTCACATTTTTCAAAGCTTTAATTATCTAATTTATCAGAAATGACAAACCCACTATGAATTTTCAGTTCCCTAGTCCTTTAAAGGCAAAACCAAAGCTTTTAAAAAGAAATCCAAAGGCTCTAAAAAAACAACAAAAACACAAGCCAGACGACCTTTTGATGGGGTCAAAAAAGATACCCTATTCAATACACGAATGCTTGACATATTTCAGAATAATTAACAAGTAATAACGAAATAAAATATTCAATTATCAATTTTATAACATTTTTCTCAGCCGAAACTAAAAGCGCAGAACAAATAATGAAGGAAAGCGAATACTTCAAAACAGAAACAACAACGTATAACTGAAAAAACCACGAACCATAGGAGGCGTAGCCTGCGGTGGCGGAGGCTCCGGTGAGGGCTCCGATGAGACCGTACTTGAGAAACCTCCAAGGTTTGTTGCTGCTCGTAGTGTCCGCATTGAAAACATCGGGAGGCTCAGTACCAGCAGTAGCAGTGGTTGCCGTATTAGGAGGCGGAGGAGGAAGAGGAGTGCCAGCAGTAGCACTGGACGGAGCTAAGGGCTCTTTAGGAGCGCCAGAGACGACGTTGGAGCTCAATAGGCGTCGACGGTGCTTCAAAAACACAGATGCGAGGCGGGATCGGATTATTGCCGAGGACATTTCTAGGGTCGTTATATAAAATTAATCTAGGAGACTCTCTTCAGGGTTCAGGGTTTTGAACTAGGGTTTTGCGGGGAGATAGACAGACTAGTGTTGGCTCGTACGAGCCTTGAGGTTTATGATTATGTATGTTTGGGAGTCGGTGTTGAGAAGTTCTGGCTTGAGAGTATAATCGAGAAGAGAATAAGCAACTGTTTGATTTCCGCCGACTTCATTTTTTTAAGAGATTTTATTATAGTCATCCCGTACTACTGAAATAATAATAATAATAATAATAATAATAATAATAATGTTACTGTACCATTCCATTTTATCTCTTGTTCATGTATTTAATTTTTTTATATTTTTTATTTTACTTACTAATTAAAAAAGTAATTATTAGTAAATTAGTATTTTTTATTTTTTAAAAATATTAAAAAATATATGAATTAAAAAAAAAATTGAAAATAATTTTACATGGTAGCACTGCCAGCCGTCACTGCTTACCTCCTGTTGAAAAAATAACAAGACATCTCTTTTATGAAATCCAATGGCTACTCTCTTAGCACTTATGTGCCCAATAGGTTTCATCAACTATAATTTTTTCAGCCTAAAATAAAAAATAAAATCATTTATTGACCCATTAATCTTGCAAGTAATTAAAAAAACCGTCTATTTACCCAATAAACATAGTAACTAGTATTAAAGATATTTCTATATTTTGTTTTTTAATATTTATAATTTTTTTTTTATTTACCCAATGGCAATGGCTACTGTTGTTGCCTGTTGGCAAGCCAAATTCTTTAATTTTTCCCTTTTTTTTTTTTTTATACTAGTTACTATATTTATTGGGTGAATAGAGGGGTTTTTTTTTTATACATAATTTCTAGCGTGTTTAATGGGTCAATAAACGATTTTATTTTTTATTTTGTGTTAAAAAAATTAGAGATGCACTACTGTGCCGCTTGCAGATTACCATTGCAAGTAACCGCTAATATAAAAGTAGTATTTTTTTTTATTCAACCTTTTTGTTCATATTTTTTTTATCATTTTTAAATATTTTAAAAAATTATAAAAATACATCAATATATTGAAAATTACTTTTTTAATCTTTAAGTAAAAAATAAAATAAAACTAAAAAAAAATTACTAAACGGTCAAATAGAACGATAACATTATTTAGACAGCATAGTAATTGTTTTCCAAAAAAACATTATAGTTGATGAAATGTGTTTGGGCCATAAAAGAGTAGGCATTGGATTTCATAACAGAAGATGTCCTGATATTTTTCTAACAGCGGGGGAGCCGAATCCAACAAAATATTCCCTCAAATAAACTGCTCAAAGAACATGGGCTTTGGGCTGCTCAACAAATTATATTTTGAAGGTAGTTAGAATATATTTATTAAAGTTATTTATATAATATAATTTAGCTTGAAAGATAAATATTAAAATTTAAATATTTTAAATCAAAATTTATCATTTAAATAATATAGATAATATATTTTATATACCGACTTGATAATATAATAACTCTTAAAAAAAAAAATTACTATGCAGTCAGAGAATATGTGTGGGCCTAATTATTCAACTTTGATTATCTATTTCAACACTTGCGTGTCAGAATTTGATGTGTTGATCAGTGTAGTCTGTAGAAGAAAATAAGCAAATGGAAATGATAATTTTTTTCTATTGCGTAATATGTTTATGTAAAATGAAAAAATATTACAAAATCATAAAGAATAACTATATATAAAACTAAATCTAGATAATTTGTCAAATAATGTAGAAATAAAATTTTAAAAACACAACTTAATGCCTATTTCAGATTTTTGACGACATTATTTCATCGAATAATATTTATCTATTATTATTTTTGTAAATATGAAATATTTAGAAAATTTGTTCTTTGTAGAAACTATCAAGTGATCTTATAGAATGTCATCTTTTATTCTAATATCTAAGCTAGTTTATAAAATTTCATGTAAAATCTATCTATTTTGGTGTCACATTAAGCATAGAATATTACAATTGAGATCTTAAATAAACTTTTCCTTGCTTAATGAAGTTTAGAGGATAAATCATCTCTATTATTTTTATATAAATAATCAATTTTAAATAGTTTTCTAGTATTTTCACTTTAGATTTTATATTAAGAAATATAATATTGCATAATAAAAAACTTTAGGGTCAATGTTAATAGTTTATTATTTATTCTGATCTTAGTTTTAATTTAATTTTAGTGTGGCCACATCCTTGAAAATAGATAATATATAAAAATTATACAAAATCTATGGGTTATAGGAAAAAAAATTAGAGAGAGACATTTCTATGTATATTGAAATTTTATAAAATTTTAGAAAGCATATAAGAACAAGAAAATTATAAATTTTTTTGGGAGGCTAATTTCTATATACATGGAATTATGAATAAAATTTAGGGTTGGTTTGGACTCTGAGATGAGATGAGATGATTTTAGATGAAAGATGAAAATTGAAAAAAATATTGTTAGAATATTATTTTTTAATATTATTATTGTTTTAGGATTTGAAAAAGTTTAATTAGTTATTATATTTTGTGAAAATTTAAAAAAATTATAATGATGAGATAAGATAAAACACTTTATGAATTCAAACTGAGCTATTTTAAATTTTGAAAAAAAATTGGAGGCCCATGGGCCCCCTCAAGCTCATCCGCCGCTGGGTGTAAAAGAGTGAAAGAGGCAAGGAGATGTTACGAGTCACAAGAATGTTCCTTTTCTCCTGTGATCGACAACCTCAACTGAAATACGTTGTTTTGGTTTGGCTTTTTTTTTTTCCCTCCTTTTTTGGTGAAAAGACAAGCAGAATATTTTTTTTTTTTTGTTTTTTTTTTTTTTCCGCAACAGATTAACTGAACAGGGGGGGAAACGTAGAACCTTTTCGAAGGTTTGTTGTTGTGTTAGGTAGAGAACTGACTTTCATATTGTGCCCACCAAAGCAAAAGGGGTTTGATACTCTAGATATACTCTCATAAAGATATCAGTAAAGGAGAGAAGAAGATGATAATGGAAGAGAATCAAAATCAGAAGAAAAAGCACTTCTGAAGTTTGGTCTGTGGAATCAATTAGAGTCGTGCTATACATTTTGAGTAAATTCTGAGAACCATCGATAGGAGACACGTAGATAAACAAGTCTCCTTTTACGTGATTGAAACTAGTTTTACCATCGTTTTCAAAATGGTTTGCTACCAAATGATCTAGCGAATTAAGAGAAGTAGCGAAGCATACAATGGGGGGGAATTCATGAGCAGAGAACCAACCATGCATGGCAGATGATGGTATCTTTAGATGACCATAGGGTGCACTACTGTAGTAAGGGTGTTGGAGTAACAATTATGCACTAGCTATATTATACCAGAAGTAAAAGAAATTTCAAAGCTTCCATCATGAGAGGATTACTAGCTAGACACAAAAGGATCGTAACTAACATGCTTACAGCACAAGGCTGATAAAACCAAATCCAGAATTCTAGTGTCGATTGGTTAGATTTTCAACCACCGCCCCCACAAAATGCTCGGGCATGACATGCAATTTCCTTGTTTCAACCACAACGAGAGTTCATTGCTCTTGCATAACCGATGCATATTGCTTTCACAATATCAACCGCACATTTTATGGGGCTGTTTTGGGACTAAACTCTCTGTCTCTCTCTCTCTGTCTCTCTCTCTTATTGGTCCCAAGCTCCAAGAAAATGCCACCTCTCAATCATAAAGGCAGAAAGCAATCCACCTCTAATTCGTAAAATGAAGACTACCCTCAACTAATCGGGGACAGCTAGAAAGTTCAAAATAGTCGAGTAAAAGGGAGCAACCCTCTCCCTCTGGCAAGTGGCACCTACTTTTCAATGAAAGGTGTTGGCTTTTGCTGCCATGGAACACCCTTTTAACTCTTTTAGAGATATTCTGTGCCTCTATATTGCCTGCCGACCAGGGGTATCTCTGTAAACCCACCATCACTCGTGTAAATCTCAAGATCTGAACTTCTGTATATATGGCCATAGCTTATATCTGTTTCCCTCTTAAGGCTTGAATTCCTCTCCCACCCACATCCTCCTTTTTCCAAAAACAATCTGCATCTATTGCCAGAACAAGAGCAAAAATGGATCAAACTGAGTTCAACAAACGACAAACCTTGACTCAATTCATGATCAGTGTTCAATTTCTGAAGAGGGTGACACAGTTGCTGCTTTCAGTTTCAGTGTTTTCTTTCTTCTTTTCTCACTCGTATTTGATTTCGTTCCCCCAGTCGTTCAAGTTCTACTTCTCTACATTCCCTTTCCAACTATTTAGCCACACAATAGACAAAAACTCCATATTCCTCCTTTGCAATGGACTCCTAGTTGTCCTTGCAAAATACTCCGGCCTAACAAGATCTTTGTCCGGGTCTACTTATAATGATGAGTATTCTTTCGAAAGTGAAGGAAACGGTTTGCAACCCGAATCATCAATATCAGAGAGCAAAAAGACAATACTGGAGAAGGAGGTTATGGTCGAAAACACCGGTACAGCAGTGAATGTTGCCCTGGAACAAGAAAGAGAGAGGAAGTATTTGATCAAAGAATTGGAAAAAGACACTGAAAAGTCAGCTGCGAAGGAAGGAGGAGGAGGAGAAAACAGGTTTTCTAATTCAAGAGAAGAAGAAGTTGGAATATTTGTCTTAGAAAATGAAGAGGAACAAAATGAGACAGTAACTGGCTCATTTCTTGAAGAAGAAGAAGAAGAAGAAGAAGAGGAAGAAGGACATGGGAAGTTGAGTACAGAAGAAATGAACAAGAAATTTGAAGACTTTATTAGAAAGATGAAGGAAGAAATAAGGATTGAAGGTCGACAACAACTAGTTATGGTTTAGCTTTTATCTTTTACTCACAAAATAATATGTATGTCTCTTATAATGTTTCTGAATCATAAGTTCCACTACTTGTTCATCCTGTTTCTGTCAATTAGCTGTATGTGAATTTACTCTAGGAAATCTCCTCTTCTCTCTTCTCTCTTACCTTTTCCTCTCGATCTCTTCTTACTTTCTTACTTCTTTCTTGCTGTAATATAAATTACTGTAAATTGAATATCAAGTTTGTAGTCTTATTGCAACCAAAGGCTTGATTTGGAAAGTAATCCTATTTTTCTGAAACATGAAGCTGCCTTTTGATTCAATTGCAATGGGGATGAGAATTAGATGCATAGGTGTGGCCCTGGCCCCTGTAGGCATAGGTAGCACATGTGATGAAGACATGGCATACTGCTTAAGCACCAAAATAAAGTAATGGTAAAAGTCATGGAGTAGGCATGCAGGCATTGTCCTATGATAATAAACATGAAATGATTCATCCACAAATAGTGTTTCAGATTTTGGAAATTATGGGAGTTTGGTATGTTAACTCAAGCACATTAAATGATGGCGTTTCTTGTCACCACGGTATTCCTTTTGAGGATTTTTTTAATAAAATTGGAAGGGGATCACTCATGGACAAGTGACTTCCGTCTCTTTAAAAAAAAAAAAAAAAAAGCTCATTAGATGATCATTCAATACCATGGTTTCCATAGTACTGACAAAGATGGATGCAGTTAGTCAATCAAGATCTGTGTAAATATTGATGATTGTGACTAAGCTACTAAGAAAACGTGAAAAATAAAGTCTATCTCAACTAATTGTAAGCAACAAATGCCATTGGAGTGAAGTGGGTGGTCTCCATTTTGGTTCAAAACCCGATTGAACACAAGTTAACCAAATAGATATATACAACTATATCTGTATGGAGGGCTAATTAATTAGATTTGGAATTTGATGGATTTGAAGAGAGTGGTTGGGCTATGCTGCCTCCCCTCCTATAATGGTCCAAAAAAATAATAGAATGATAGGACTAGATTGAAGAGAGAGGCCAATATGAAAAGGATGCTCACATCCCAGTTCAAATATCTAAGACACCACCAAAAAAAAAATATCTAAGACACCCTACCTAGCTTCGGAGAAAAGACGAAATCGTGACTTTGGGGTCATGTCTGCCACTGTAATGTACTGCCAAAAGTTCCAATTTTTATATTTTTCCAGGGCACTTAATATGGATGCCAAAGCCAAACAGTTGCAATTAATACTTACTTGGTAACTAAGCTTCTGTGATTGTCCATGAATGTTGAATCTTCTTCCTCAGAGAATAAAGGCAAATAAAAAGTTGGTTAAGTTGCAATTTGGGTAGCGAGGTGATTTCAAATATTTTGTAAATAATAGTAAAAAAGTAATAAAAAAATAATAATGGAATATTGAATAGTAGTAAAAAATAATAATAAAATAATAAATAGTAGTGAAGTATTTTGATAATACTCTACTATCCAAACTATCTGTTACATCCCGTTTGGATAGTGAGGTATTCTCAAATATTCTGTAAATAGTAATGAAAAAATAATGATAGAATATTGAATAGTTGTGAATAATAATAAAAAGTAAGTAAAAAGTAATAATAAAATAATAAATAGTAATTAGGTATTCTAAGAATAATTGAAGTTATCTCAATACCCAAACTATAAACTATTATCATTGAAACACAACCATACCCAATGAGCGGATTAGTTGGTGAACTCCATCTTTCAATGTGATGGAAAATCATTTATTAATCACATTAATTTATGTTAGGAGAGGTTTGAATTTTCTTGAACCCTAATAGGGCTTAGGTTTATGCATGATATTTTTGAGGTTAAAATCCTATTTGTTTTAATCCTAAAAAATTAACATGATCTAGTAAATTCAGACACACACACACACACGTATATATAGTATCATAATCAAGTGATAAATTATTTCATAAATAATGAAGGACCCCATGAGATGTGGAGAGTGAAACCACTCAGATCATCTTCTTTTTTCCAAATCAAATGAAGTTAATCCACGCCATCGATATTAGAAGAGTTGAGAAGAACATATACGATAATAGAAGGTGAATGACAACAAATTTGCACATATTTCTTTCCTCTTCCACCTTCGCCATCTGAGCAATAAGGTATCAACAACTTGTAATGGACTTTCCACGTTTTCCATTTTCATGAACCCAAAACGCTCCTCATCTATCACAACGTGCATGTATATCCAAATCCACATTCTTTGAAACGCAAGTGAAGCTAGATGTGACGTAGTTTCATTCCCACACAACAACATCTACTTTCCTAAAGATAGAATTCAGCTAAATTTGTCTACAGTAGAATCATTCCCAAACCGCATAACCCGACACAATATCTTTTTCATGGTTTTGGGAATTTGAAATCTCTCTTCCCATTTCCCTGTTCATGAGGATTCCCAATTACCAATGCCACCATAGGTCAGCACTAGCATTGACTTGATCAAATGCATTTCCAAACTTTAATCAATATTACATCTTTTTATATTTGTCTATTCTATTTATATTCAATGTCCACATTGGATTAACCATTTACTCTTTATATAATAATAAAATATTATTAAATTAATAATTTTTTTATTTAATTTATTTGTCTGACATTTTATAATTCTACCAATTGAATATTAATAATAATTATATTATAATTAAAGTAATATTAAAAAATTTATATTTTTAAAAGTCATTTAATGTTAATAATAAAAAATATTGATTAAACTCATCTAAATTTCTATCTAAATTTCTTAATTACAAACCAAATAGTATTTTTATTGGAGTGAGAAACTAATATTTTAATGTTTTCTTGAAGTGAGAAATTAATATTTTAATATTTGGTGAATCAATAGTGATTCTCTATCTTTGGCCAATCACTATCAAAAGTCTATTTTATTTTAGACTTGACCAATCCAATGTGGAGTATTTTTTACATCAATTATCTAAATTTTAGCTAATTCTTCTATTTGGCCAAGCCAATGTAGATGCCCTCATAGCACTAGCATTGGATTGGCCAAATGTATCTTCAAATTTTAGCTAATATTACACTTTTTTTACATTTACATATTCTATTTAAATTCAATCCCCATATTGGATTAGCCATTTACTCTCTCTATAATAATAAAATATTATTAAAATAATAATTTTGTTATTTAATTTTTTATATCACATTTTATAATTCTACCAATTTAATATTAATAATAATTATATTCTAATTAAATTAATATTAAAAAAATCATATTTTTAAAAGTCATTTAATGCTAATAACAAAAAATATTTGATTAAACTCATCAAAAATTCTATCTAAATTTCTTAATTACAAATCAAATAATATTTTTATTGGAGTGAGAAATTAATATTTTAATATTTGCTTGGAGTGAGAAATTATTATTTTAACTTTTGGTGAATCAATTTGGTTCTTCAAATTTGACTAATCACTGTAGCTAACATCCAAATTGTTTTAGAGATGTCCAATCTAATGTGGAGAATTTTTAGCACATATTATCTAAAATTTGGCCAATCTTTAATTTTAACCAAGCCAATGCTAGTGCGCTCAGTTGGCCATTGCTACGAGGTTTGAAATGTAAATTGTTGCTTAGTGCCGCCATTGCTTTTCCCAGCTCCATCAGTGACAATGCAACCACATCTTGGTATAATATCAAAGCAGATCAGCATTAAGTTAAAAGCTAAAACGCTAAAAAAATAAAAAAATAAAAAATCTATTTTTACAACAAAAATACATAAAAAGACTTGTTTGCACTTCTGAAAGGGATTGGAGTTGGCATTTAGTAGCGAGCAGTGCTAGGGACACCGCTCCCAGTGCCGTTATGTGTTTTTTTTTTTTTCCATTTTTAATATATATTTTTTTAATATTTTTTAATATTTTTAAAAAATAAAAAAATCATAATTTTATTAAAAATGATTTTTTTAATCAAGAAATAAAATTAAAAAAAAAAAAAAAAAAAATCTGACTGGGAGCGGGGATACAGCATTATTCTTTAGCAGCAGTGGCTTACGCGCTGCCCGAGAATACCATGAATCCTTTACACCTCACTTGTGTGGATGGAAAGTCGAGAGCTTTCATTTTCATATTCTGATTTTACATAAGAAAACAGGTTCTCTCCAAATTGTTCCTAATCCTCACATTGAAGTCAAATCTTATTTTAAATGAACGTGTTTGATTCTCACCCTCTAGAGGTTATAGCACGTCAATGGATCGGTGGGTGAGATCTAGTTGATGGACACTCTAAACAAAAGTTGGACTAATGAGAAAGTGAGACACATGAACATGATTGGAATAACAAACTCTCGATGTCTTCAAGTGAAAGCAAATGATATTGTAGCCATGAAATTATCTTCCCTCTTGTGTACGGGACGGTGCAGCAATCATTCAAAGAAAACAAGTCCATGAAGAAGAAGAAGAGATTGTTTTCATGATATTTCAATCGGTGACAGAGTGCTGAAATTTGCACAAATCGACTCCCATTATATTGCATGAATACTTACGCGAGATCTAAGCATAGGCTTGAATTAACCATTTGGGATATACATTTAATAATGCCAGTATGAAATAATGGATTCTCTATTATCAGTTATGAGGTGGGCCTGTGAAATTGAATGCTTTTATCACGCATGAGGGCCACATTGATTTTTAGTGCAGGCTTTGCTTTTCTTTCACTCAAAATAAAAGGATTCAGATCCCAAAATAAAAAAGAATAAATAAAAATATACCCCACTAAAACCTTGAACTAATTTAAGCCTCTAAAGCTCGTACACCAGAAAGCCTTTAATAGCACAACGTTGGACCATAACAAATCTCAATCCTTAAAGAATTCGATAGATACTAATACTATTCTCAATAAAATACTGAACTCAAAAAGTTAAAAACCAACATGATCAAAACTCAATAACACAAAGCCAGTCCAGCAATTCACAATTACCAGACACTCTGGGCATTGGTGGGTGTCCTAGATGAACAAGAAAATGGCTCTACTGGGCCCTACAGTGGCGGTGGCGGTCGCTGATAAATTGATGGCAATGGTGGTGGGAGGTGAGTAGGGGCGGAACCAAGAATTTTTTGTTGAGAAGCCATCCAAAATAAAATATAAAAGCATGCAAGTTCTTGTAGTCTCTGTACACGTGCAATACTAAAGATCTATTTAAAGACTTTGAAGTAAAAAATCAATATTATAATTGCTCAAAATCGATTAAATAATAAAAAAGCTAATATTGTTCTACAAATCTATCATAAAATTAGAAATAAAGGATAAAAATCAAGAAAATAAAAAATAAACTTTATTGTTGAATTTAAGACTAAATGTTGTAAAACCTCTATTATATAAATAGGAATAGCTATGGGATATATATTGTCTTCATTCCTAATCGTTAACGCGGTGGTAAAATCGATGTTAACAAAATTCAATCAAAATAAACTAGCTAATAGAAGACTTGAACGAAAAAGTGTCGACAAATAGGAAAAATGAGATTTTATTAATGAATAAAAAATAATTGTAAGTATGAAAAAAAAAAAAGGAAAATGCTAGTCCTCCTATGGGAGCTCCCACTGGGATTTTTCTTTTCATTTTTTTTACTTAATGATTAAGTAAATTTTTTTTAATAATATTGTGAATTTTTTAAAATATCTATTTAAAATTATTAAAAAAATGAATATAAAAAAAATTTTAAAAAATAGATGAAATGTACTAGCAGGAGCTCCTAGCAGCAGCTCTAGAGCCACCCAAGAAAAAAATATTAAGAAAATAAAAGGAATTCAGAAAACTAAGTGCAAAGTAAGATTTTTGAAAATTTTTAGGGGGTCAAATTGTCTTTTATATCGAGGACATCTTAAAAAACCTATGTATTAAAGAAGGGTTTTGAAAGATTTTGTCCCTGGAGGTGAGAAAAGATGCCATATATACCATGATTGTCAAGCCTTCCATATGGTGGACAATCATATTCAAATCACCTACATCTTAATTATAGGATTCAGGAGAGAAAGACAGATACATAACGTGCATCTTACAATATTTAAAACTATTCCAAAAAATCTCTCAAATATAATGAAATACTCAACTAATATTGTTGTGTAAAAGTACAACACCAAGACTAATGATTTACCGATATGCTAAAAGTAACATTGGAAGATCCCATCCTTCTTTTCTGTCTTTATTGAAAAATATAATTTTTTTTTCTGCAAAAGTAATTTTTTTTTAAATGCAATCCGAAGATAAAAAATAGAAAAATGCTACTAGCCTCTTCTAGAGGGCTGGTAGCAGCATCCTACAAAATAAAGTAAACAAATAGGTTATGGGTCGATGACTCGATGATGAGATGTTCACCCACCTATGAGAGAGGCGATTAATTAATTGCCCAACGATCAGAATATTTACTAACCAGTAACTCCCCCACAACCACACAACACAACTGCTTTTTTTTCATCTCGAAGAGTCGAAACATTTATTATTCAACCTACCCGTCGTTTCGGTCATGAAATTTTTTTCCCAACTTCCCACCTATAGCGATAGCCTATAGGCATGAAGGCAACCTACCAGCACCCTCTTTTTTTTCTTTTCTTTTTTTTTTTTTTCTTTTTATTAATGTTTGTCAATAATTTCCTCACCGCAATGATTTGTCATATCCAAACCATTCCATAACTTTTTGTCCTTCTGAACTTTTTCTTCCGAAGTTTGTCAAAAATTTACTTATTGGCCGTCATTAGATGATGGCACATACAACCCAATGTGCAACTTTGTCTGAACTGATGATGTTTCAGATATTGCAGAACGTGTATGATTGTGCTCCAAGATGGTAAGCAGATGCCCAAAATGCATCAGATGAGTTAAATGTGCACTCCACCTTTAATTTTAGATGGAATGTACTCTTTTGTCAAAAAGGATAGTGAGTACACGGACAATGCTTCAATCTCGAATTTGACCCCTCTTTGCAGCATTAACTCTAGCTCCGACCTTCCATGGACGAAATCTACTTAAGTAATCATGTGGTCCAGGCAAACAAGGATAGCCGAAGAACAAGGAAATGTCGCAGAATTTTACCTCCATTTTGGGACGTCTCTTTGCAAGTAGCATCTATTTAACATGGATTCAGTTTTCCTCTTGTCTGACAAGAAGATTAGGGACCCCCGCATAAGGCTACAAGCATAAGAAAGCTTATCTGAAACAGCACAAATAGCATCCATTACCTTTTCCTGTAAGAGGAAGGAGGCACTGCTGTAGAAGACGGTATTTTTCAGAATCTGAAGGAAAAGCTCCAAGCCAGCGTACCTCTGGGCAACGTAGATATTTTGCATCGTAGGCCATTTGCTAGAAAAAAAAAATTACTTGTAAGATCCAAAACAAAGAGTGAAGTTTGCATGGTTCTCAGCATTTCATATATGCAGTCGTAGTTGACAGTTTGCATGTTTGGCTTGTTCAAGCGGATAAATAAACAACAATATTATCAACTTAATAAACCTAACCAATGAACCAAACCGATATGTTGTCAGAATGTCGAAGCCGTATGGATCACAATCCACCAAGCAATAAGCAGGAAGACGCAACTTTTCGATGAGAAGCCGCAGAAACCTATTCAACACAAATGCATCAAATAAATCAAACAAAACAAAACAAAACAAAACAATTGTTCAGCGTGCATGGCTAGAAACAGAGATATGCAAAACTAAAGAATGGGAGTTTTTACCTTCGTGTGGGGATATCTGGATAGCCTCTTCCCTGCAAAAAAGATATAATCAAAAAGGATTTTGAGATGGAGCAAATGACCGAAGGGAAACCTTACTGTGATGACAATGCAACGGTTTGTATTGCAAAACTGATCATTTGCTAATCGCTGGAATACTGCATTTCATTAATGGGGCTAGTCAAAAGAAAGAATATCAGGAATGGTATTACCTTTCATTATTCTAATAATAATTGCTTACCCGATTCCTTCTCCACAATTAGAATGAACCTAGCAACGCTAACAATATCTATGAGCAAGGAATTGAGGAAAATTTAACTTATCTATGATTTAGGTTATATGTGAAACCTTTCATTCTTATAAACTATCAATCTAGGTTTGCAAAGATTTTAAATATATATTGGTCGGATTTGTCTAATATATTATCCTACAAATTGGATACCTTTGACTTCTTCGACGAGAACAGGAACGGGGTGGGCCTGCAAGAGAACCAGATCCACATATATCTCTTAATTAGCAGAAAACTTATTTCATATGTTGACATCATCCTTACCAGTCCCCATTCTTACCATGTTAGGACAATTTATGCAATCAAATTTCCTTCCTCCTTCTAAGAATCTAATCCATCCCATCACCAACCTGTAACAGAGAGTGTGATCAACAAACTTTGGCAGCTGAGCACACGTGATAACAAAACTACAGTGGAATTGACACAGCCTATTACGGGTCAGCCTTACTGGACAGAACTCCAAATGAGAAAGCTGAGAACAAAGCACAGTTTAGGTGTTTGATTACTAAAGCAGGCTATCATTCGCATTCAGAGCCCCCAAAATAGTGGGGCATGTTACATGTTGGTCTCCTTCGCGAAATTTCTTTTCTAAATGACGTGAACACAGGTCTGTTTTGGTGGTGAGTGGAGACCGATGGGAAGTACAAACCTGTGGGGGATCTTAAAATTCTATGCTCACTGGAAATGATTAGCGCAGCATACATAGAAATAATGGCTGAGGTCCTTATTAGTTATGCTTCCATGAATGTCATATATCCTCAAATTTGAAACCATTCAAGTTAATATTCATCCAGTCAAAGATCCTAGTGGGAATAAAATCCCACATCGACATGGATGTATTCTTTAATCAGTATAACATAGAGACCATGGGCATATAACACTTGACCGTGATGATGCAGAGAAATCTTTTTTGGACAAGTGAGTTTTGACTCCAATGGGACTGAGAAGGGGAGATTTGAACTAGTAACTTTGGCTTCACGAGTGGTTGCCCCCAGCCAATTGTGCTACCGATTGAGGGTTATAGAAAGACAATTCAGACTAAAATGAGTATGATTGTCTTCTTATCTTGCAAGGACTGAGTGTGATCTCAAGTACCTACCCTTTCCCAACAGAAACCTGCCAAAAGGAGACAAGTTGTCAATGTCCATGAAACATGTAATTTCCTTAAGATAACACATTGAACAAGGTTCTGCAAAAATCTGATGCTGGTATCACCGGTTACTTATAATTGCTTAGACGATCCCCCTTATTTGTTAGGTATGAACCTCTAAGGCTTTACACATGCCAGAGAGAACCAGGAAAAAAGAATTGAAGCAAGAAGACCTACCACATTTAGATTGTGGCGGCTGCATTGCATAAGGATACATATGTCGTTGATTGCCTGGTCTACAACCGACTGATCTGGATTTAAAAATAAGCAAAACTTGAAGAAAGTAAGAACATCAAGCAGAAGAAGATTGGCATCTTGTTTGGAGATTAGATTTTTCCAAAATATCCAAGTACTGACTTGTGCTTTTTATCATAACTGCAAATGTTATGGACAAATAAGTCTGAACATATTCAAAGATATCCTATTATCCCTTGTAAAGCTTTCCTCATATTGAGGCCCGAGGCTTTGTTTAGCATAAAGTGATTACAGAGAGACCAAAATAAGGGGGTATGATGAAATTTGTGCCACTGTAAATGCACTTTTTAGAATCCAGTTCACAGTAATAGGGAAACTTCGACATAAATCAAGACTATACGTTCGACATTTTCATTTATAACTAGAAATATAATTTGAAATATGAACTGAAATCTAATTCAGAATCACCTGAAAATATACATGGATGCATGTAATATATATCTCTCTTAGATCCATGCCTGCTTTCTTGCAGAAGTTGCTGAACAATCAACAATATTCTCAGCAGGATATCTGAATGAGAATTAGATGTCATCAGCAATCAAGGATCGGATTTTATGTTTTATTTGTTTATAAAATGAAGCAGTAGATTAGGATTCCATTTAATGCAGGACCCATCACAAGGTTTTGACAAATATTTAAGGTCAAGCATGAAGCACCTACTCACCCAGCCTATGTACATGGCTTTCCCTTCGAAATGTGAGAATTTCCTTCCCATATGACAAATCACAGCTGCAGCAGCTGCATACAAAGATGGTAGCGCTTAAATTAAAACCCAACATCTGGATGAATTTCACGACAGTTGCTATTTACCTCTCCATGGGGTCCTTCTCTATGATTTCCACTTATCATATCATCTATGGTCGCTTCTATACAAATCCTTACACTAACTGCATGAAATCATGATTAACCATACACAAAGGTACTGTTGTGATCTTGGAAGTGTTAAGATGTGTTATTTCCTCCAACAAATTCCTAAACCTCCAAGTAGTAGGTAGAATTTTTTTCCCAATCATAAGTTCGGCAGTGAACCTTTTTAACTAAGTTCTAATCCTGAAATTCCTTCACTTAAAGACCGGTGAAGTCTTTAAGTTAAACCTTCGTGTTCACACAATGGACATCTCTTTAATCTAAAACTTAAACCTACGGATTTGGACCCTTTTTTAATGTTACATATCCATCTTTCTCACGATTACTAGACATCTAGGGCGCAATCGGTCAAACTTAGACGATACACTCCCCCGCAAACTAACATCAATTCTTGTATCACCATACATCTTTTTTTTTTTTTTTTAAATTAGCTTCTTGCATCGAATGCAGAATTATTGCCGAAATTAGGCTGCTCAAGATGAGCTAAATCATAGATTAGCCTATTTCCATTATATACTCGAACGGTTCGTAATAAAATTTTAGGTGCCAGGAAAATTTAAAAAAAATACACATATATATATATATACACACACACACACACACACACACACTAAAATAAAAGAGCTACGAATGTAACACGATAAAACTGATAAGTAAAGGTCTAGCGATTCAATCAGGTGCTGAAAATGAACGAATCTTCGGCATTTCGTGAATGGTAAGAGAATAAACCGAACCAGTTTGCGTTGGGATTCGTGCAGTAATTTCTGAATCGATCGATCAGAATAGTCGGTGACCGTCCGTTGCTCAGCTCCTCAACTATACCTCGAGTGAACTCTGAAAATCAAAGATCCAAAAACTGATAAAAATTAGAAATGGTAATTGGAATGTGAGTTCAAGGCGTTTCTAAACTTGAAATTGAGTTTGAAGTTTAGTTTCTGGATTTTTGACCTCTGATTTTCCGTAGCAGATCGCAGTGCTGCTGTGAGCCCGAACGATTTCCCTCCATTTTTCTTCCCCAATTGAAATTACAAATTTTCAAATATTGATATGTTATAAAGCTCTTGGCAACCATGGAGATTTTTACATAAACGACGGTCGTTTGTCAAGGAAAATATTTACCAAAAAATAAATAAATAAACCCTCACCTGTTTAGAAGCAATGGAAAAAAATGACAAAGTGGTTTCCACGAGATGGTGAAACAATAAAATATGATCAGATGTCATATAAAAAAAAAAAAAAAAAAAAGTATGTGCTGTTACCATGCGGTCCAGCTTTGATCGCTCTGTATATTCTGATGTAAATTGTTTTTTTTTCTTTTTTTTTAAAAAAACTTTTTAATTGTAAAAAAAAAAATCAATAAATATACTAATATTTACTTTCTTAATTATTAAATAAAAAATAAAATACATAAACATTTAAATTGGGGGATCAAATTCAAGCGATATAATCTTCTTCTTTTTTTTAAAATATATTTTAGATTTTTTTATAGCTGATGCGATCCGCTGTATATAGCACACGTAAGCGAAACTCCAAAACGGCGTTGATTGAAAGTTATTGAGGCATAAACTCATTATTATTCATATATAAGTAGATATACACGAGTGATTAATCAATTTAACATAATATTTGAACTCGTAACGTGCTATCCATATAGAGACTTGTATAGGTATATTGATCTCAGAGCTGATGCGTGGGATCAGAAACCAAATGCTTGGTGGATGTTGATGATGGCTACTCTCATGGATAAAGCTGGAGTGATTTGCCTGTGTAAATGACAAGTCAATCTAGGATGGAGCGAGTACCTTTTTGCAATTGAAGTGAGGTGAGGACAGCCGGTTAAATATATATTAACATAGATAAATATGAAAAACCAAATAAATTAAGATCATCCTAGAATTATAAGTACTACTCCATGTAATTAATACTAGTATATATTCACAACTCCAATTGTGAGTTTTAGAAGGAAATTGGCTTAGTATTTACCAAAATACATATGGTTAACCCTTTTGAGTCAGAGTGAAATTTCTTTAACAAGTCATACAAAGACATCAGTTATAGGATTTGCTGTATATTTATCTAGCAACGAGCCCGAGATAACGACACCGTCTATCAAGTGTCAAGGCTACGATAAAAATCTACCAAGTAACATTAAATATTGTAAAGTTTATCAATATTAATTAAGAGTATGATTAGACACTTTGAATATCTCAAAATTTTGTGTATAGTTGTGAAATAGTTTGAGTGAATATGTTTTATTGCGATTTGAAAAATGAAATAGAAAATTTGAAAAATGAAATAGAAATAGTTGAATAAAAATATTATAAAGTTAAAAAATTATTTCAATATAATTTTTGTTTTAAAGTTTGTAAAAGTTGTATTGATTTTTGTGGCAGATGATGATTAGATGAAAATGTTGAAAATTAAAAATTGATAAGTGTTTTGTATTTAAGTAATATTTAGGAATGAAATTATGAAAAAATTTAAGAATTATGAAAATTCTGTCTAAACATGCCCGGGCCTTCGTTTTTTTTTTCACAAAACTTTTCAACTTATCTCATATTACCTCATCTAATCATTACAACTTTTTTAAATTTTCACACAAAATAAAATAGATAATTCAACTTTTTTAAATCTCAAAATAAAAATAATATTAAAAACATATATTCTAACGATATTTTATTTAATTTTCAACTTTCATATCATCTTATGGCGAAAACAAAAGAGGCAAGTTTACAGTTCGATCAATAAAACTCTACAAGAAGATCCCAAAAGAAAATAATGCTCTCTCAATTCTCAAATAATACAAAGAAAGAGAACATCATTTCACATGATCCTGGAAGCTACTGATCTTTACGCAACTCTAACCTGCATGGTTTTACAAGAAGGAGATTCATCATTCACATCATGTCCTAAAGTAGCTTAAAATTGAGGCAACTTTACAAAAAAGATACCTCAGTTTTGAGTACTAAAAAATGAAACTTATGGTACACGCCTGTCAGGATCGATCATGTGGTTAACCTAGAATATTGTATGGAAACAGCATATGATGCATGTTTCAACCAATTAAGCAACAAAATGAGATCAGGCCGTACGGTGGCCATGGAAGGACTAGAACAAGTATACATCACTAAACTATAATTAAACAACATGACATGATGTCTTGCTGTTTAAACCGATCGACCCAGATAGATAGCAGCATGCCAATTCATGATCAGGCTGTATAATAAGCAGCTTGCTTATCATAATGGGTATGCCCATTCAATACTCTCTATATGGAAGCTTCCTTGGTACCCGGAAGAATGAAAAACAAATAAGAAGTGAAGCTTCCTTAGTATTTTCCAAGGTAAATTTAACCTAGTACGGGACATGTGGGAAAGTGCCTGTTAAGATTATGGACGAGTTTAACTTTGACGTTTTGTTGGAAATTTCAATGCACGTCCTGTTCTGCCTCCCGGCTAGTTTAAAGGACTTGCTACTCAAATTTTCTCCAACTGATAGATGCAAATCTCCTTCCAGTGGTAAGCCAAACTTTGTTCGAGTTGTTCTTATTTTCTTAAGAGTTGGTGCTTATTTCAGTACTATTTTCTACTTAGACCATGACACTCGATCGAGTCAGTTAGCTTTTACTTTTCAGCAAATTAAAAGTTGTTTCAGTGCAGTATAATCTATACAGGTAATTATACCGAGTCAGAGTTGCTTTACACTTTGCAAAATCAACTGCAGCTGCACTGGAGTACTGACCATGAAACTCAAACGTCATCATGAATGACGTTTTCTTAAGCTGCACAGCTTCTTTCTCCTGTTTTTTCCCTGCACTTATAGGAAAAATCTGTTTTATCAGAATTATTCCATGAACTCATCATATATATATATATATATATGTGTGTGTGTGTGTGTGTATGTATGTATGTATAGTTTGTGGCAATGATGCTTGCGTTTTTAAAGGCGATGAGTTAAATTGTCTACTAAACTTGTTCCCAATAAATGCTAAAAATTTATTGTTTGTAAATGCTTACTCAGTTGCTTACTAAGGATTTGGAAGTGTTATTACTTACGGATGAACGATTTGGTAGCATGCTAGTTTTAGAACTCTAACGAGCTGTACACTACCATGCATCCAGGTCTTAATATACCAGTTGTTGCTGAACCATCAGAATGGCCTCAGATGGTGCCCAAGAGCCCACGCTGTCAGGAGAATTAGAAGATCCTGCAGCCCAAAAGAATAAGACAAATGCTCTTAAGAGAAGAATATACGGCTATTTTAAAGGTGCTCGCGTTGGAGATTCTGTTCCTCCAAAGGAAAATGGCACTGCGCCAACTCCAGCTCGTTTTAACTTTCCTTCTGTGAAACTGCACCCGACTCTAAAGCAAGTAGGAATGGTGGTTGGGATCTACTTAAGTGTGGGATCTTTAATCTTCTACATCTTCAGACACCAGTTCAAGGGGAAGTCAACAAATGCTCTTATTGACTGTATTTATGTTGCTGTCTCAACAATGTCCACGATTGGATATGGAGACCTTGTGCCTGATAGTGTCATTACAAAACTGTTTGCCAGTCTTCTTGCTGTCTCGGGAATGGGTCTTGCTGGAGTAGTCCTGAACATAACATCAGAGTATTTGCTGGACAAGCAAGAGAAGATGCTAGTGAAAGCCCTACATGTGCATCAAAAACTTGGTCCAGAAGAAATGAACAAAGAGTTTGAGGCCAAAAGAGTGAAGTACAGTAACTTTCTAATGATCGGTGTCGTTATCTTGGTGCATGTTCTTGTCGGCATAATCCACCTAGCTGCTGTCGAGGGATTCGATTTCATTGATGCATTTTACTGGGTTTTTGTCACGATCACAACCCTGGGCTATGAAGATGAGAGCTTCAAACACACAAAAGGTCGCTTTTTTGCTATAGTTTGGGTATTGACAAGCACCACATCTTTGGCCCAGATGTTCCTCCAGGTCATTGAGGTCAAATTTGAAGGCAGGCACAAGGCATTGGTCAACTTGGTTCTTGACCAGAGGAGGAAACATCTAGATCTGGAGGCTGCAGATCTTAAGAATGAAGGGGTGGTAAAGTAAGTGAAATATCCTCAATATGGATGTAATTTTTGTATGTTGGATTCTCTTTAACTGGTTCTTACTAATTTATTCTCAACCTTTCTTTCCCTTCTGCATTTCCACAGTGCCAGTGAATTCATCATACATAAGCTCAAAGAGATGGGGAAGATTAGCCAAGAAGATATTGCACTTGTAATGAAGGAGTTTGAGGATCAGCGTGAACAGTCAGGAAGTTTATCAGCATCCGACACAAAGCCTAGTACTGAACCATCTCAGACAGAGAAGAAGTACTGAGCATATATACTTTAAGCAAAGTGGCTATTGAGTATTGACTTATATAGAGGCTTGTGAAAAATGAATAAACATTTTAAGTATTATTAAGATCACCTACTTGTAAGTTTTTAATATTGTCTCAATTCAATAATCAATGTTACGGCTGTAGTTTGTCGCTGTAACAAGTTCGTCATGAAGTAGGAGTGCTTTCTTTCTCCCTATGTAATTTGTATCAAATGGGTATTTTCAGAATATAAGGAAGTCCCTTGTACAAAAAGCATATCATTTGTATTTTTATGTAATAAAGATGAAACACAGAGACCATGATCATGCTGATCAGTGTGCTGATTTTTTATATGTCACCGAACTTGTTGATACAATTTCTTAGATTTATGGTTTCTATGAACAAGATATTAGAGTATTTAGCATTTCAATGTTTGATTGATCTGTACTCCCAGCCTCGAAACTGCAGATAGAATATCTTTCTACTGCACAAAAACCTCCCCCAGTTTACTCTATCAATACCATTCAGCCAGTCGACCAGTCTTTGAATCAGATTCATATGTGAGTCGAGTCCATTGCTTACAAATACACAAATTTAGGCCACGGGGCCAGGAATCTGAAGCAAAAAGAACAAAGAACACCTCTCTTTGGTGGGCGTCATATTCTCACAATATGTGGGAACGTGATTCCCGTGGGAATCAAATGGATTTTCATGAAAGTTTGAACCAAATCCAGGAATGAGATTTCTCAAAATGATCCTAGAAACCGTGAATTATAAGCAGCCATATGAGACACAACGCAGCTACTAGAAAAAGGTCTGGAATTCGTACTTTTTACTTTATTCTAAAGAAAATTTCAAAGCTTCAGTTGTCAAGTAAAAGCATCTTCAAACATTTGTTCTGTTAGTACTGTTAGAACCAAGAATTAAATAAGATGTCTTCTTGCTCAACTTTCTGTAAAATCTCCCTTCCCAACTGATCTCCTTCTTCACTGGTAAGAGCCTCTCTCGCTCTCTCTCTCCCCCTGCCCTGTGTGCATGCGCTTTTGTGTTTTACTTCCTTATTAGAGCTGAAAGGCCTTTCCCGGGATTGCCTCTTAGAGCTTTAGTATTTTTATTTTAAATTCATTAAACATAAACTTTTATTAATTTATTTGTTAAGAATACTGACATAATTTGCCGCTTTTCCCTCCTTTTCATTCTTTATTCAATTCATAGGCGAATTAGATTGTATTCAGATACTCTTGTTCTATTGAAACAGGTCCTCTTTTGCTGAATTTACTCAATGGCCAGCAATGATGCAAAAGTGAAAGGGTCTTTGCCATCAGGATTGGTGAATCCTACATCTCAAACAAACATGACAGATACTAGTAACAGAAGACGATATCAGCGTGGTAAACGCGCTGTTCCTGCTCGTTCTTCTTTCTCCATGGAGACAACAATTGGTAGTGCTCCTACTAGGTGTAAATCCATCATCGAGAAAATAGACCCTAATCTAATGCATGTAGCCATATTCTTGGCCGTATATATAGTAGTAGGAACATTGTGCTTCTATAACCTGAGGCCCCAGATGAAAGGAGAGAAAACAAATGCAATTATTGACACTGTCTACTTCTGTATTGTAACAATGGCCACTGTCGGATATGGAGACCTTGTGCCTGATAGTGTCCTCACAAAACTACTGGCCTGCGTTTTTGCCTTCACAGGAGTGGCATTGGTTGGATTAGTCCTGAGCAGAGCAGCAGACACTTTGGTCAAGAAGCATGAAGATTTGCTAGTAAAAGCTTTACAGATGTATCAGAATTGCGGTCAAGTTGAAGAAACTAAGAAAGGGGTTAAGATCAATGGAGTGAGATACAAGTGTTTATTGGTCTTTATGCTTATTGTGGTGCTCATAATTACTGGGACAACATTCCTAGTTACGGTTGAGAAGTTAGACCTTATTGATGCATTTTACTGTGTTTGTATCACTATCACAACCCTTGGATACGGAGATGAGAGCTTCAAAACCAAAGGAGGGCGTGTTTTTGCAGTGTTTTGGATACTCACAAGTACCATTACTTTGGCTCAGTTTTTCGCCTACGTTGCCGAGCTCAAAACTGAGAGCAGACATAGGGAATTGTTCGAGAGGGTTCTTGGTCGGAAGATGACAGATGATGATCTGGAGAAAGCGGATATTGATGATGATAGTTCTTTGGAGTAAGTTGGATGCATGCTTTGCTTTTATTTGGCGTAAACTTTACGTGTGATCATGGTAGTCACAAAAGCCAATGACTTGCATGAATCTTTTTACCTGCAAGTCATTGTAGAGGACATACTCTCCCATATCGCTAATAAGATAAGAATTTATTTGTAAAATAAGAACTTATCTTACAAATCAAATCCTTTTTTCCACAGGACTGCTGAGTTCATCCTATATATGCTTCAAGATAAGGGGAAGATTACCAAAGATGACATCTCTCTTGTGAAGGAGGAGTTGGAACGGGTCGATGTTGATCAATCAAGAACTTTGTCAGCGTCTGATATAATGGTTCAAGCAGACAAAGTGGCTCTACCTATGTGAAAGTGTCACATCACTGATGATGATGATCGACTACTGAGAAACAAGCTGGAAATAAATAGTGAACGTTACAATTAAGTTTCTAACATCGACTTCATGTCTTAGCTCTGTAGTTGTAATAAGTTCCTCAAATATCAGAACATGATGCAGACACCTCTTCTCTTCTTCCTTCTAAAGATCAAAAGTTCATATAATTGTATGATAGCTCTTCTGCAATTGCTTCTTCCCGTACTTGTTGGGGGCATGAATGTATGTATATGAAGTAACATAAACAGACTGAAGCTTGGTTAAAAACTTAAAATTAGTCATCCGGTCACTGAAATTTTCGGAAATTAAAAATCCGTCCCAATTTTCATCAACAGGTTTTGTTGTTTATCAGTTGCTAGATCCATCTTTTGTCCATATTTTTACTTGAATTGTCACGGATGATAAGCTTCAGATTAAAGATGCAGAAATTTATAATCATATTTCGTTTTTGTTTGAGGAATCCATCCTGCAACCCTGTTTTGCTTTCAAGTTCTCCTCCTCTTATGCCTTGATGTTCTATTCAAATATCTTCTTAAATGCGAAATATGCTTGTTTTATGCAGTGATTTTAGCATTCATGCTTTGCATTGCATATTATCTGGCAAAGACCAAAAGTGTTGCAGAAAGTCTTGGGTATTTTTATTTGATTTTGTCGTTGCCATCAACAGATGTCAATGCCATTATCATGGGATTTGGCTTTCAAAATAGGACGTTGCTACGTCCACAGAGAATTTCTACAGAAATTCTCTACCGAACACTTCAATTCTATTTTTTATTTTTTTAACTTTTTCTTTCACCATTTTTTAAAAGTATTTAGATATTTTTAAAAAATAAAAAAAAATCACATATTCATTTAAAAACACTTACTTAATT
>QEOT01005139.1:76763-96923 GCA_003123785.1 Pterocarya stenoptera | reverse complement strand
TGTCACGTGGTCCTTGCATTATTTGTCACCTACATAAAATTTTCAGATAGCATAGAGCCTAAATGAATATTTAATCACATGTCTATTTTTGTGAAAAACAATGACGATAGACAAGTGAAAGCGAACACAAACAAATAAATTACACTACACAAATTAATGTAATTTGACAATGTGTCTACGTTCACAGAGTTGCATATGATTTTATTATACTAAAGAATCACAAAATATACTTTGGAAGCAAGATGTTTACAGAGAGGGCAATGCTTTAGCGAATAGTCTCGCCTCATTTGGAGCCCTGGGCTACACGATAAGTTTCTCTTCTATGGTTCAGTTGCCTAAGCATATACTTGATTTGTATGCTCTGGATTGTGCAAGTGCTCCTAGCTCTCGACATTGACTCTAGTTATTTATTCCTTTATAGACCCTTTGTAATATTCTTTTATTAATTTTCTCATTTCATTTTCTTTATGAGCTTGGTTTTGGGATTTTATTGTAATATCATACTCTCTTTGTATATGGTATTTCTTCGCCATAAGTGATAGTTATTAATAAAATTGAGATACCGTCTTTTTTAATTAAAAAAAACACTTTGGGGGTGAAATCTCACTGTTTAGAATACTTGGAGTGTACTAAACTATTCTTTAAGTATATATTTAGTGTCATACGATGGAAATCTTAATTTTCATTTTTTCGGTGTTATTCGCTCTAGCGAAGTGTTAAGCACGCCTTGAGAGATTTCTGTCCGATTTTCACAGGAGCCACCTGTCGAACAAGACTCGAGCGAACTCTCTACCTAAAGTTCTCTCGAGCCACATGTCATGTGAATGTTGAGCAAACTTTATGCCTGATGTTTTTTCTAGGCGTAAACAGTGTAAAAAATTATCGACTCAAGCCTCAACGAACATAACCCAAGTCTCATTGAAAATCTGTCAAAAAATCATAATTCATTCATATTTGGTCGAATCATCAAATCGAGCTGACATACCAACAAAACTAGGCTCCACAAACCCAACATATATCTCTATTTATATTGAACTATTCAATTCACCAATATTGTACCATCCATTCTAGTAGGAAAATGGAGAAGATCTCAATTGTGTTAAATAAAAAAAAAAAGTCAAATCAATGTTTAGTGCACATATAAAAACTTGTAAAACTAAATAAAACTTGTAGTAAATTTAGCTTTTTATTTTTTATCCAAAACACTTAAACAGTTTAAGCTAGGCCCGATTTGTGCAACGACCAAACTCAGGCCTCGTTATTCCACGCATGGTCCATACCCATTATACATTTTGCTAAAACGATGTTTTATCGTCTCCCACTATTTTCTTAAGATTTTATTTAAGAAAAGAGATTCAGAAGTATATCCTAAAGTATTAATTACTTTCAATTTTCAACTATTTTGGTCCAAGACGACGCGTTCGAACCGCCATCAATGGCGCCTGTGAGAACCACAGGAGCTATTGTTGTCGCAGTTGCTATCTCCATCTCCATGGCCCTGCTGTCGCACTTTCTTGTCTCTGAAAAGACCGACTTACCTCTCTCAAAGCAGTTGAAGAAGAAGAAGAAGAGGAGTGAGTCCAGAAATGGGCTTACTGATGCCATAGGCAACACTCCCTTGATTCGCATCAACAGCCTCTCTGAAGCTACCGGTTGCGAAGTATGCAAAAAAAAAAAAAAAAAGCAATCGTATATTCAAGTTTGCTTTGGTTTTATCAACTGGGATTTCTTTTATTTTCGTTTTTCCTTTTGTTACTATGCGGTCTCCTTTAAACTTTAGTTTGATATAAATTAGTGTGGCAAAGAGTTACGGAAAAATGTTTTCTTTTTTGCTATTGATAATTTGTTCGTGGGGTTGTTCAGATTCTTGGGAAGTGCGAGTTTTTGAATCCGGGAGGGAGCGTGAAAGATAGGGTTGCGGTGAAAATCATTGAAGAGGTACATTAGTAATATTTCTAGATGTTTGTCTGTTTCTTTGCTCGAACACTTTAGGTGAACAAAAATTTATTTGAATGTTTTAGGTTTTATTTCATCTATTCGAGTCTTCGGCAAACCGGAATTTAGAGTCAACTGAGCTTAATATTAGTGTTTGGCTTTGTTGAGAATTTTCTGAGACCTGAATCTCTTAAAACCATCGAGCGCAAATATTTATTTTCCCCTTGTAACATTTTTTCTGTAGTCAGAGTTGAAGAGGAGCAAGCTATTGTAATGGCGTATTTGTTTAAGTTTTGTTATTTGCGTAATGCTTTCAATGATATCTTCATTGCTTCAGTGGTACTTTGCTTTGTCACTGATGGAATATTGCACATAAATGAAAGCTCTCTAAAGTAATAAATAGTAATTATTATCAATGCCTAGGTGTGCGGTACAGAAGGTAATGATTGTTGGTCCAGAATACATACATTGCCTAAGATTTTGTGTTTTATAGTCAGTGTTGGTTTTATTGTATAATGCTTTCCAATTCGTGGTTCTGTGCAGGCTTTGGAATCTGGTGATCTAGTTGAAGGTGGTGTTGTTACTGAGGGGAGCGCTGGGAGCACTGCTATCAGTCTTGCTACAGTTGCACCTGCCTATGGATGCAAATGCCATGTTGTTATCCCTGATGACGTTGCGATTGAGAAGGTATATATAAAATATTCTTTCAGCAACCGGAGTTCCTTGACAAACTACTCTCTCTTATTGTTGGTACAACCTTCAAGATTTCATCCATACTATTTTCTTGGACAATGATATGATTATTTTTTACTTGTCAACATGTTTGAACCGTTTCTTTCTCTTAGCACATTGCTCAATAATATCAGTGGCACCCTAGGCAACTGGTTATTGATGAGGTTGGAAGCACTTATCAATAAGAAGGGATAAAAATGAGGCTGGAAGCAAGATGAAGAAATCCTTTGACAGATTATAGTATCCTGTTTTCCACATACCTAGCAATCCAGTGGTTTTAGGTTTTTGAACAGTGGCAAATTTTTAGATAGCAAAAAAAAAAAAAAAAATGGTAGCTTGGTGCAAAACAGTTATACGATTTCAGTGAGTACCTGGTCGACTACTCTAAAATTATACATAACTATATGTTCTCTTGGATTTCTTTTGTCCCTGTTTCTATGTACTGCAACATCCGTAATTTTGTTTCAATTTCGCAAAATTTTCCCAGTCTCAAATACTTGAAGCCCTTGGAGCTTCTGTTGAAAGGGTGAGACCTGTGTCAATCACACACAGGGACCACTATGTCAATATTGCAAGGAGAAGGGCACTGGAAGCAAATGAGGTAGCATCAGACAATAAAAAAGATGATCAAATGGATGGAAAATCCCTAAAGCAAGTAAATGGTTACCCAACCGTTGAAAATTGTGAAGGCTCATCTTTATTGAATAATTGTAGAGGTGGCTTCTTTGCTGACCAGTTTGAGAATCTTGCTAACTTCCGAGCGCACTATGAGGGTACTGGGCCTGAGATTTTGGAACAGGCTGGTGGTAATTTAGATGCATTTGTAGCAGCTGCAGGCACTGGAGGGACTGTGGCTGGTGTTTCCAGGTTTCTCCAGGTAAGTTCCCTTTCCCTCATTAATTTTGTCATACATTTGTGAATGAATCCCTTAGAGCACTGGCATCAGTCCCTTCAAAATGAATAGATCTTCAAAATTTGAAGAGGTTTGGGGTTAAAACGCTGGCATTGGATTTGGTAAACCATGAAAGCTTCAACTTTGAGCTACAGTGTATTTACTTTCATCTTCATATTTGAAGACATACTGTTCATAGTCTATCCCATTATTTTATTACAAAATCCTTCCTCCAACTGCCTTCCCCCATTTTGCCCGTGATTCCGTTTCTTCTCCCAAACCCTTTCTCTTCTTCTCCCCTTCTTCCTCTCCCTTTCTTCCCTCCCAACAGCCCGTGAATCCGTTTTAACATTTTTCCTTTTTCTTTTAATCTCATTCCTTTCCTTTCCCATTTCTATCTCCCATCTCTTCTCGACTTGGAGTGTTGAACAAGTAGGCGAAACCCTATCTCCAGCCCAGTTCAAGGTCCATTATCATCGAACATGACCCAAGATGTAGAGATGAAGGAGCTCCCAGCTCCCTCTAATTCAGCTTCTTCCTCTCCACCGTAAGATCATCCTCTACTGTAAAGTATATTATATGTATTTTGGGTCTAAATCTCCGTTCTTCTTGTTAAATTTCTAAATTGGTTAGTTGGGGTTTGATTGCTTTTTTCATACTCGAAATTTGGTGTTGAAGTTTGAATGTCTGATTTGGATTGGGCGAAATCTTTATTTTATGGGTAATGCTTCGAATCTGATAAAGAGAAGAAACAAAGGGGTAGCAAATTCTGAATGTGTTTTTACTGTAGCTTTTACAGGGTGCTTGAATTGCTCTCTCATGTTTGTAAATCTCTGTTTAATGATTTCTGAGCAATTTTTTTCTTCTTTTTTGTTATTTTTTTATTTTTCTTCATCCAATTTCCCCCATTTGGGTAATAGTTATATAGTTAAAATCTGTTTAATGCTCCATTTGTATATTAGGCTTGATACTCTAAATTTTAATTCTTTATTCCTGTAATTCTAATTGTGATCAAATTGTCAAATAGTATATAAAAAAAAAAAAAAATCGTATAAAAACACAAAAAATACAACTTAAGAAAACATCTACAACATATAAAAATAATTGAAAGTCTGGAACTTGATGGTTCGGGATGATTAAAGATTGGCAGTTTGCTTTAGCTGTTTATTACGCGTCTCTGAAATAATGTTTGGTAGTTATATGGTCTAATCATCCACCTTCCTCTTACAGCTATAACTCTTTTCATTATGTGCCCCTGAAATATTATGAGTTTTTTGCTTGTTTTTTATTGCTTCAATCAGCATTTTGATGAATATTCATGTTTGATTTTTTGCTGTGACCAAATGGAAATACACTCCACTGATTCTGTATTAACAGCTTTAGAACTTGACTAGTTAAACCCTTGAAACAAAAGTCAAGAAACTGATAAAAAAGGGTTTATACAATTCCCTCCAGAACAGAACATAAAGGAAAAAGCCAAAATAGCTCCAGACCAAAATGGATGAGTTGTAGGCTGCATGCACTAATCAATTTCCAAGGCAGCAGAAGCTAGTGGATTCAATATCATATCTTTTACAGAGATTCCAGCCTTTCTGAGGCTATATTTTTTCTTTTTTCTTTCACCTGTACTTGGCTTTGTGTATTTTCTTTATGAGATGTGAACAAGAACAAAGGCAAATACTGAAAACCAAAAAGAAGAAAAAGTAAAGACCAGTAAAAAGATACTGCAGTTTGTTGCTCAAGCTCTTGTCTCTGCTTCTGTGGTTTTGTTCTTTCAGCTTCATCGATATTGTAACTCGTCTAACTTAAAATTAAGGTCATTTGTCTAATAAATACAGAAATTAGGTTTAGTTACATATGATTCACTTGTGATTTGACTCGAGCTTGATTTGTCATTATATGGTTTAAAAAGCATTTTTATCTGCTCAGGTCACATCCTTAAAATAATTTTCAATCCTAAATTGTTGAAACTCATGTTTAAACAATATGCCTCAAAAGGAATGTCCCAAAAAAATAGTGATCTTATCAAAACCATTCATGGAAATGGCATGAAAAACAGTATATATATATATGTAGGGTTATAGCTTTGGATTTGAAAAACAGGTTGAGGAAAAAAATTAGTTGGGAAACAATAATTTAAGTATAAATTAAGGTTAATACTATAGGGTTATAGCTACAGTCATTTTTATTTGTTATAATAATATAATGTAAAAATAGACTTTTTGTGATTACTGATTCATTGCTTTCTCTCTCCTAGAACTTTTCTCTCCGTACACCTTCTTCTTTCTTTGTTTTTTCTTCTTGCTGTTTTTGGTTTGTTAATGGCAACATCTCCTTGAGGAGTTTAGTGTTCCAGTCCAGTTCGATTGGTTGGCTGGATGGGGCTGTGCAGAGAGGTAGTTATAGAACAGAAGGTTTTTGAGTTCAGAAAGGAGAATGAAAGGTGGTGGAGAATCACAGAGAGTAGTTGCTGGGTGGTGAAATACATCTCTTTGAACCATGAAGATTTGGGGTGGTTGGGTTCTATGGTAAGGGAATGTGCAGGTTTAGTGGGCTTATCAGAGTTTTTGAGAACTCGTAGAAAAGGTAATAACGTGTTAATGGTGAGGAGGGGCTGCAATAACCATGGCAGTTTTATCTTCATTTCGGAGTTTGGGCATGAAAAGAGGAGAGGTACGCTGGTTGTGCCGGAAGGAAGGAAGGGGGAGGGGTGGAGGAATTTTGGAGTCACATTAAAGGAGCTCATTCCTCCTTCCTCTGTTCCGTTTGTTAGAAACAGAGCAGCTGTTCAGGCAGGTAACCTGAAGATGATTAGGGGCGACGGTGGTGCTCCTTCGTCATCGGTAGTTGGTGCTCAGTCGTACAGTGAGGTGCTCAAATCGCAGAAGGTACAGCTGCATGCTGTGAGCGTTGCGGTGCCAGGCGTGTCTAGTACAGAGATCGTGCAGGGACGAGGGGTTGATGGCAGTGTACTGTTGGGGCCTAACGTGAGAAATATTACGAGTGTTTTGGGTGATATGGAGATGAAACTTAGGAGTTTATTAGATGAGTTAGAGTGGTTGAAACGCTGCGTTAAGGGTAAGGAGTTACTGAGCTTGGGCATGGGCTGTGATGATTCGGGCACGGGCCAGAGAGATATGGGCTTAGCCCTGGGCCAGACTTTGGGCCCAAAGAAAGCCTGGCGGGCTAAGCAGCCCGAGATATCGGCCATTTCGGCTCAAGTGCCGAGTCAGGCGCCGATATGTGTTTCGCCGGTTCCCCCACCGGCACAGATAGTACCGCCGGCACAGAAAGAACCGCCGGCAGTGGCTGACCACCATGGTGAGCCGGTAGAGCCAATCCGACGGGAGGATTTAGAGGATGGCGAGATCGTAGAGGAGTTGGTAGTGGCCGAGACTTTGAGGGTTGAGATCCCGTCGTCGTCTGGTGGGTTGCGGCTGAGGAGTGAACTGACTCAGTCAGGTGTGGTGGTCGAAGGCCCAGAAGTGGCGCCTGAGTGTTTAGTCTCGCCGGCAGTGGATGTTTTGGTCGAGTACCCTTCGTCGGTTAGCGGGTTGGGCTTGGAGAACACACAGACAAAGCCGTGCGTGGTGGATGGAGGCGCTGTAGGGTCACCGGTGCAGCCAGCTGTGTCGGAGCAGGAACTGGGGTCTCCGATTGACTTGCAGTCACGGGAGATGGTTTCTGTTGAGGAAAATAAGCTTGGGGATGGGTTTGTAGAACTAAATTCTTCTGTTTTGGAGAGTGGGGAACCAGATTCGGTGTGTGGCTCAGAATTGTCTTTGTTCTCTAATGCCAGTACTAGTGAGGAGGGGGCTTTCCTAACTCCTTTGTGTACACTCCCTCCTAATTATGGGAGTTGTTCGTCAAAGTGGGTTTTTAAGAAAGTAGAAGAGATTCAAGATATTATTGGGATATCGTTTGGAGGTTACGAGGAACAATTCAAGGCTCTTCTTATTGCTCTTGAAGCTAGTCATTCCAAGTCAGCCTCAAAGCGGGATAGGGAACTTAAAAAGTTAACTTGTACCATTAATTATGATGTGAAAGAAGGGAGTGGCGGAAGGGATAGATCGAGAGGGAGGGGCAATATAGTTTTGTTATGAAACCAAAGATCTTATCATGGAATGTTCGGGGGCTTAATGATCGCAATAAACGCCTTCGTATTAAATCTTTATTGCGGATATGGAAGAATGATGTGGTGTGTTTGCAAGAAACAAAATTGGGATTCATTGATAGGAAAATTGTGAGAAGTTTATGGGGATGCTCGTATGTGGGTTGGACTTATTTGGCTTCTTTGGGAGCCTCAGGTGGTGTGTTACTTATGTGGGATAAAAGAGTAGTTGAGTTGATTGAGGAGTGTATTGGAGAGTTTTCGGTTGCGACTCGATTAAAAAATGTGGTTGATGGATGGGAGTGGGCATTTGTTGGCTCCTATGGTCCTAATGTGGATAGGGACAGGAGACGGTTGTGGGAGGAATTGGCAGGCATATACTCTTTATGGGATGTGCCATGGTGTATGGGGGGGGATTTTAATACTATTCGTTTTCCTAGTGAGCGATCAGGGTATTGTCGGCATTCTATGGCTATGGAAGAATTCAATGAGTTCATTTTCGATTTGGACCTCATGGACCTCCCTCTGGTAGGGGGCGAGTACACCTGGTCAAATGGGCGGGTTTGGTCGAGATTGGATAGATTTCTAGTATCTCCTTCGTGGGAAGCTAAATATCCGGAAGCAAGTCAAAAACGATTAGCTCGAGTCAGTTCAGACCATTTTCCTATTCTTTTGGATTGTGAGGGTATTCACAGGGGGCGACGATATTTCAAGTTTGAAAACATGTGGCTAGCAGCGGATGGGTTTGTAGAGATGGTGCGTGTTTGGTGGTCTTCATATCAGATTAGTGGTACTCCAAGTTACATTCTGGCAGGCAAGTTGAAAATACTGAAACAAGACTTGAAGAAGTGGAATTTGGAGGTTTTTGGTCATTTTGATAATCAGAAGACTACACTGTTGGAGGAACTCCAAGACCTAGAGGATAAAGAGTTTTTGGGAGATAATTCGGATGAGGTGTTATTGAGGAAGGGCATTGTTATGGCCAACTTGGAAAGGGTTTTGTTGTCAGAAGAGATTTCTTGGCGTCAAAAATCCAGGGCCCTTTGGTTGAAAGAAGGTGATAGGTGTACGAAGTTCTTTCACAAAGTGGCTAATTCACATCGGCGTAACAATGCTATTGAGACATTACAATCAGGTTCTCAGGTGCTTTCTTCTCCCTCCGAGCTAGAAAATCATGTAGTACAGTATTATGAATCCCTTCTTACAGAGTCGGTTTCTTGGAGGCCAAAGCTTGATGGTTTGCATTTTGAGGCTATAGACTCGCAGAGTGCGAGTGTTTTGGAGAGTCCTTTTGTTGAAGAAGAAATTTACAAGGTCATATCGGGTATGGCTAAGGATAAAGCGCCGGGGCCAGACGGTTTTTCAATGGGTTTTTTTCAAACTTGCTGGGACATTGTGAAAGGTGATGTTATGCAGGTTTTCAGTGAATTCCACTCCTTCCAAAAGTTTGAAAAATCCCTTAATACAACTTTTATTGCTCTCATTCCTAAGAAACATGGGGCTTTGTTTATTGAAGATTTTCGGCCTATAAGTCTGGTTAGTAGTGTTTATAAGATTATCTCGAAGGTTCTCGCTAACCGGCTAAGCCCGGTCCTGGGTCATATTATTTCCAAGTCACAGAACGCTTTCATTCGAGGGAGACAAATTTTGGATTCAGTACTTATTGCAAATGAGTGTTTGGATTACAAATTACGGGAGGGAGGTGTAGGTGTTTTGTGCAAGCTTGATATGGAGAAGGCATATGATCATGTGAATTGGGGATTTCTCTTATACTTGCTTGAGAGGTGTGGTTTTGGAGCTAGGTGGATTGCATGGATGAGACATTGTATTTCAACCGCCCGGTTCTCTGTTTTGATCAACGGCACACCAGCTGGTTTTTTTGATAGTTCGCGGGGACTGCGGCAGGGAGATCCTCTATCCCCTCTTTTATTTGTTATAGTTATGGAGGCTTTAAGTAGGATGATGCAGGCGGTTGTTGGGGGAGGTTTCTTATCGGGTTTTCAGGTGGGCAACGGAGATGGTGGCCCTATTATTATCTCACACCTTCTTTTTGCAGATGATACATTAGTTTTTTGCGAAGCAAATAGTAGCCAGATCCAAACTTTACGAGCATTGTTACTTTGCTTTGAAGCAGTGTCAGGGTTAAAGGTGAATTTGAGTAAGTCTGAGATGGTTCCTGTGGGTACAGTCTCTAATATCTTAAGCTTAGCAAGTCTGATGGATTGCAAGGTGTCATCTCTCCCAATGAAATATCTGGGCCTTCCGTTGGGAGCAACTTTTAAGAATAGAGCTATATGGGATGGGGTAGTGGAAAAGATAGAGAGAAGATTGGCTGGTTGGAAACGGATGTATTTATCAAAAGGAGGCCGACTCACTCTTATTAAGAGTACTCTCACTAATCTACCCACATATTTTTTATCTCTATTTCCTTTGCCTGTAGGAGTGGTGAACAGAATGGAGAAACTCTTTAGGGCTTTCTTATGGGGAGGCATGGGGGAGGAGAAGAAATTTCATCTAGTCAGATGGAAGACTGTTTGTGACTCAGTTGTGAATGGGGGATTGGGAGTGTGTAACTTGAGAACCTTTAATAAAGCTTTATTGGGAAAATGGCTTTGGAGATATCACTTGGAGGGGGGATCACTGTGGAAGGCTATTATTGATGCTAGATATGGTGTCGCTTGGGGTGGTTGGTGCTCTAAAGAAGTGAGAGGAGGGTATGGAGTGGGTTTATGGAAGTATATAAGGAAGGGGTGGCCAGGTTTTGCAAATAAAATTTGTTATGTAGTTGGTGACGGTATTCGTATCAGATTTTGGCAAGATGTGTGGTGTGGAGACCAAGCATTGGAAAGGGCTTTTCCGGCCTTATACCGTATTGCAGTTAATAGGGAGGCGTCAGTGGCAGAAGCGCGTTTATTCTCGCATGGTGCGCACCAGTGGAATATTCTCTTTAATAGGGACTTACATGATTGGGAAGTACCTATTGTTTCAGAATTTTTCAGCTTACTATATTCCAAGGAGATTACTATGGCACAACAAGATAGTTTGAAATGGCGGTCTAATAACCACAAGTTATGCACAGTTAGGGCTTTTTATAGCATCTTGACAACACAACCTTGCATTCCGTTCCCTTGGAAGAATATTTGGAGGTCCCGTGTGCCTTCTAAAGTAGCTTTTTTTGTTTGGTGTGCTGCTCTCGGGAAGATATTGACCACGGATAATTTGAGGAAGAGAGGATGTGTAGTATTGGATTGGTGCTACATGTGTAAGAAAGATGGAGAATCAGTTGACCATCTTTTACTACACTGTGAGGTAACAAGGATATTGTGGGATGAGATCTTTCTGAGGGTTGATGTTGCTTGGGTTATGCCTTTGAGGGTGGTGGATTTGTTGGGTTGCTGGTCAAAGTTGCAAGGTTGCCCTCAAGTGGCAGTAGTGTGGAAGATGATTCCGTTGTGTATTATGTGGTGTATTTGGATAGAACGGAACGCACGGTGCTTTGAAGATAGGGAACGCACAATAACCGAGTTGAAGAATTTTTTCTTTCACACTCTTATGTGTTGGTTTTGCACTATTGTTTTACATGGGGATAATATTCATGATTTCTTGCATTTAATTTATCGTTCTTAGAATGTATTTAGGAGTTCTTATGTATACTTCCTGTGTACGAAGGCTATGCCTATTTCATTCATATATATAATATCTATCTTTTACTGATCAAAAAAAAAAAAATAATAATATAATGTAATATTATTAGCTAAAAAATCCGATGCTCCCATCTAATTCCAGGCCAACAAAAAAGTTGCTGATGCTATCTAGGATGCCTTCCGTTTAATCTTTGATTATTAATCGTTGGGCTTTCTTTGGATAGTGTAATTGCAAAATATGAAAAAAAAAAAATTTAAAAATATTATTATTAAAAAATATTATTATATTATTATTTTGATGAATCTAATGGCTAATCCAATGTGGAGTTATGGATAATGAGATTTTGGAATTATGGAAAACATGTATTTTTCATCAAATTTTGAAGATGACTTTGATGAATCCAATGTCAATGCTCTAATTATTACATGTATTCAACAGGAAAATAAGCCAAACATCAAGTGTTTCCTGATAGATCCACCCGGTTCTGGTCTGTTCAATAAGGTAACTAGGGGGGTGATGTACACTAGTGAGGAGGCTGAAGGACGAAGACTAAAGAATCCATTTGACACGGTAACTGAAGGAATTGGAATCAACAGGTTAACACAGAATTTCATGATGGCAAAATTTGATGGGGCTTTTAGAGGCACAGATATCGAGGCTGTTGAAATGTCCAGGTCAGTGCATATTGTAGTTTCTTCAATGCGATTTGTTTTTGGCTGACTCAACTATTTAGATGTTGTTTTCCTGATTCTACCATGCTTTGCACAACCTTTTCCTTTAGAATGACGGTTTAGTATTTGTCAAATGATGAAATGAAAAGAAAAAAAATCTGGTCTTCCACCCATTCACTTGGCTAAAACATAAAACTAATCTTTGTATATGCACTCTATGTCTGCTTGAACTTAGGTTTCTTCTGAAGAATGATGGGCTATTTCTTGGGAGTTCATCAGCTATGAATTGTGTTGGAGCCATCAGAGTGGCACAGTCAATCGGCCCCGGTCACACCATTGTGACTATTCTATGTGACAGTGGAATGAGGCATCTAAGTAAGTTTTACAACGATGAGTATCTGTCTCAGCATGGGTTAACACCCAAGGCAACGGGATTAGAATTTTTGGGCATGCAGTGAGTTAGCTTGACCTGGAGTTTGACTTTGCTGTTTCTCGTCTTCCTTCCATTCAAAGTTTGAGCAGTCCAATACAGCTATATTCCTCCAGAAAAGTTCTATTTTTGAGGTTGATATTGAGTATTAGAGTTGATCTATCTCAGAAGGTGTCATCTGAATTTTTGAGGGTAACATCGTACTGGACCAGTAATACTGCAGCAGGATAGACACCAGTTTTGTTAGGATAAGGACATTTGGGTTGGTTTGATTCAGAGATGAAAAGAGTTGGTTTTAGATGAATGATGAAAGTTGAAAAAAATATTATTAGAATATTATTTTTTAATATTATTATTATTTTGAGATTTGAAAAAGTTGAATTGAGATTTGAAAAAATTGAATTGTTTATTATATTCTGTGTGAAAATTTGAGAAAGTTGTAATGATCAAATGAGATGAAATACTTTTTGAATCCAAATGGGGCTTGTTTCATACTTTTGAGGCAACAATATGCATCACATTCTAGAATCAGTTTTATCAGGAGAAAGTGGTCAATATGTTGGTCTAAGATCATTTTGCAATATCTCTTTCTTTCTTTTTTCTTTGGAAAACAATTAGTTCAGTCGCCTGAAGGAAGCGCCGTGTAAGCGGCTGCGTGGCAATATTGACGAAACGCCACATTTTCATTTGAAGTGTTTCCCTTATCCTCACGTTTTAGATCAATTAGTTTCCCACTTTGCAATTTTTCTTCCACCCGAGTTCCCTCCCTCTTTGCTCATGTTTCAGACCAAACCCTTTGCCTCCCAATGAAGAACAACCTCCCTGCCACCATCCAACTCCCTCCAACACAGAGCTGATCATGCTATATGTCGTCGCCGTAGCGTCCTAGCTCGGCTCTTGTCGGATCTGCTATTGCCTGCTACTCCTATGCTCGCCCATTCTATTGCCATTTCTCTACGCCGCGTTCCCACTGATCTGCGCTGCCGCCGAGTCAGGAGACGGAAGGTCGAGCACAGATCCCAAGAGGAAGAGCCGTTGAGGCTATGCGAGGAGGGCTGTGGATGTGGCGTTGTAGAAGAGGACGAAGGGGTGGGGCTGTTGCAACGGTGCTTGGAGGATCAGATGCTTCTCGTTGGATCTGTATACGACTACAGTGATGACGATGATGATGGTCCAAGTGGTGGGAGCAGGATGCCTTTATTGGGCTGATTTTGGGGTTCTTGTATTTTTTAGGTGTGTAAATGGCATGATGGAATTTTGTCATTAGAGATCACTTATGTTCATATTTTGGATTGATAAATTTGTTTGATGAATTGAGGTTTTTGGGAATACGTGGGTTTAACTAGAGAATTTTTTCAAAAAATTTCATTAGTGCTTCTGTTTTGAGAAACCGAAACCCATTTTTAGACATGTTCTCAAGCTTGAAAACAGAGCTTCAAAAAATAGCTTCAAAACAGAGAAAATTCAAACGAAGACTCACACCATGATTTTACTGGTTTATTTATAGACGACGATGCCGAAGACTAAACGCAGAAGAATATTTCGGAAGAAAATGGTCTATGCCAACGATGATTCCCAATATTTTTTCCACTTTTTTTTAACAATCAAACTCACACGAAAGTTTTTTCTACTTTTTCCGCACGGCCAATCTCAGAACATTTCGGAAGCAAAAAATAACTTAAAGAAGAAGTTAGCTTATTTCATCTTCTTCGCATTTCTCTTCTTCAGTTTTTTTTTTTAATTTTTTAATTTTTAATTTTTATAATATTAATTGATGTGACAAATAAAAATATTATTTTAAACGCCGACTGGCCCTAAAGGAATTGTTTTTCCTCTTCTCCCTCTCTCTCTCTCTCTCTCTCTCTCTTTTTATCTCTGTGAATAATGAGCAATCTCCCAAACAATATTTAACAAGGTCACCCACGCCATGGGCTTACCTTATCGCTGAGCATCGCAGCGGGCATTTACTGAAGAAAAATTCTATAAAGCACGCTGGTCATTAAACACGAATTGCACACCCTCCATGTCATCATATAGGAAATGTCTATTCTACCCTCAGTTAGATTGAATCATTTGCTTTCCTTCATTGTTCCATCACTCGTCTTTCTGATTCTTCCTTTCTTTCTCCTCAATAAAGAGCATGCGATAGATTTTTTTTTTTTTCTCGGAGTTACATTGCTTCCTGCGAGTGTTTGAAAGTTTCTTCCTCGATTAATGGAAATTATAAGGCTTTCTACAAAAATTTGTCTAAGAGAGATTTGACTGAAGGTTCTAAGGAAATTTCTCAAGGCTAATTTCGGGGCTGATAAAAACCAATTTCTTATGAGTAGTGATACACACACAACACAATTTACAACACATTACACAACAATGTTATAAAAGAAGGGTATTTTTGTAAAATGCTATTACTTTTATAAAATGTTTTACAAAAATACCCCTTATTTTAACACATTGTTGTACAATGTGTTGTAAATTATGTTGTGGATAAATCATTTTCTTTGCAAAATTATCAAGAGTAATCTGAAAAACACTATCCTTAAAAATAGCACAATCACATTTTAGGTTTAACCTACCAAATCTACCAAAGCCTGGCTATACGATAACTTTAGGTGCATTTAACCATTCTTTCACTACTTGAGGAACACACTGCACGCTCAATCAATTCTAAAAACAAATTCCAGTTCAATACAAATTAAAACCAATCTCTTTGAATAATTCCAAGTCAGAAGCGATCTCCACTAGGCACCTTCCTTTGGGCGATGGGCGAATCAATAGTATTGGCAAATTTTTGAATGTTCCCAACATTCACCTTCATTTGGGCGATGACCTTCTCAGTACTGCAGGAGTACAACACAAATGAAAAGGGATTCTCATGTGCGGGAGAGAGGACGAATGATTATGACTTTTTTTTGTTTTCTTTTTGTTTTATAATTTTATTTTATTTTTCTTTAACTTAACTTATCCACGTGTCCATTTCGTGCACTACAAGGAGGCTTTCCTGTAGCACAACTCTTTACTGCATTGGCGAAGGGTACCATTCACATCAATTTCATGCAGTAAGAACGGAGCAACATATGAGTTTAGTGTTTCCTGCGAGCGCTCATTTGTACAGGAATCATCACATCATTGGTGAAAGCAATTCAAATGGTTTTAATGAAGTGGAGAAATTCAATTCAAATTACACCTTTTTATTTGTTTTTTCTTAGGATTCAGCAGTGACCCATTTGCCCTCGGCCATGAAAGTGGGTGGAGCAAAAACTCGAGGAAAGGGAAGTGGCAAGCAACCAACTGTAAATAATACAATCCAAACAACACAACTGTAACTACAATAATCTCTAGCAACTGAGGCAATACTCAAAGGTCCGATAGATAATTTATTCTCACGATGCATAATCTCAGCAAATTCAAAATGACAGCTCGCAATAGTGTTATTGCCAAAAAGAAAAGGGAAACGCTTGGGAGCCAAGTTGAATAGCTATCAGATACTCCACTCACTGGGGATTCCACTTCTCAAACTGAGACTCATGGCAGTGTAGGTCTAGCCAATCCCTGGAAGAGCCCTTTGCCATGCTGACAGTTGCTTTGCCATCACCCACAAGTTCTCGCAGATTTTCTAACTTATTCTCTCGACCTGTCTCACTAGTCCTCCGATCTGCTTCCTTCAATTTTTGCTTGAACCGCTGCTTACGACAAGCAGAGTTATGTTCTTGCTGTTTTGACCGTGAAGGCGGTGCTCCGTGTGGTCCTAGGTAGATGTTCTCCTCTTTTTTAGCCTGCATAAGTGTGATACACACAATTATTTAGGATACAAGGTTAAATGCATAACTAGTCCATCATCTACAGGGTATTTTTTTCTCATATTTCCTCATTAAGAGTTTAGGATTCTTGCAGCAGACCTTTGGAGGAAGTTTTGGAGATTCTACTTCTGGACCATCAACCTCATGTTGAACTGGATCCCCTATTTCCAAGCTTGGAATCACAAATCCATCAGTGTCTAATGCAAATACAAGCCAAAGATCTATGTCAGCATGGCCAGGTACACCTCAAACAATTTAAAGAAGTTAGTACTGATCACAACAGAGACCGGAAAAACTGGAAATACAATCCCTGTATACTTGATGCAATGGATCTTAAAGAAATCACAGGTCACTTAAAACTGGAAAAACAGCTGCCTCCTTATTACTGTTAGTATAATACCTACCTCTCTCTTACACTAAAAAGTCCTAACATGAAATTAAATTACCAAATCAATATGTCGAATGCAAACTATAAAGTACAAAGGATGGGTCAGAACTCTCTCTCTCTCTCTCTCACCTCATAATAGATGACACACAAATGACGAGTCATTGCGAAAAAATTATTCCATGAGACTGTGAAACAGTCACACGTTCCTCTGATCTGGCGAACCACAATGGGTCCACCTAACTGTGTGTCAACATAACAGGAATAGATGCTAGAAGGCAGCATATTATCCAATCCCACTGAATTATGCTTGTTCCGCAGGAAGAGGCATAGCATGTACTATGATTGTATAGCAATTATTAATCAGTTAAAGATATACCAACTGAACTTGAGATCCGACGCACTCATGCATGCAGAGATTAATAAACTATTAAGTGCCAAACATGCAACTATTCACTTAAAATGTCACTTCCTCTTCTAGACACGCTGCATTAGCCATGGTACATAAAAAATATATGTCATAAAATATTTAGAATTCCTAATCCTATAACTGCTTAAAGAAAATTAAATATAGAAAGTGCAAAGTTTTGTACATTTTATCAACAGATCAAGGTAATTGTCCGTGGTTGAAGAAAAGAAAGAAAGAAAGAAAGCAAAAACAACTGATAATGAATCATAAAGGCCCAAGATGAAGATTCGATTTTGAGGAAGATCATATTGGTGACAATGAGCTAGAATTCAAATGGTATACTTCCTCTCCCCACAAGAATGAGATGGATGATGAGATCCTCGATGGATAAACTGAACGAAGAAAACAATTGAAACAAACTCATTTCCTTCATAAACTTACATGTGATGGAACTCAGATTTCAAGTTTTTATCTTTTATCTGAGCTCCTTGATTTAGCTAAATCTACGCATCAGATATATATATTTTTTGGATCGGAAAAGTATGTTCTGCAATAATATTATATCTATAGCTAGTACCGCTAACAATATATCTTTTTTGACAAGTAAGTACCGCTAACAATATTATATAACTTCAAGTACTAATCAACCCCCTTAAACACTTCTACAACTTGAAATGCGTAAACAGCTCCTGAGAGAAAAATCAAATAACAAATCCATCAAATATTGTAAAAAGAAAATGCAACACAACCTGGTGCCGACACCCAGAAAGGTGTGCATAGTGACCAAAATAACCAAATCAATATACCATATTCAAGCATAATAGAATAGGATAATTAAACAGTTACGTCCATTGGAAAACCCCTAAAAATATCCGAATTTTACTTTCCTTCTACTTCTTCTCAGCGAACAAACAAGTGGTCACGAACGAAATAAAATTAGGAAAAAAAACACAAAAATTGATACCCCACTCATCATCTTCTTCAACTGGAGGAGTGGTTGGCACCGGAGACGGGTCCATGGAACGCTGATGATCATGGATTTCAACGGCCAGAGGGCGCTGAAGCCCAGAAAACGATCACTCACACGGGCAATTACCACTGTCACGAATCCCGAGGAAGAAACCCAAAAAACTCTGTGGGCGTTCGACACACAACGCAAAACAAAGAGAGCTTTATAAATTATTATAACTGTTTATTTCTTTTTTCGCGGAATAAATTATTAAAGCTAAAAACCCTAAAGAATCCCCCAACTATGGAAGAAGAGAACACAGAGTCGTTAAAACCCTAACCCTAGAATTAGTGCTCCCGAGTCCTGATAGTTTCTTACTGCCCCAAATTAGCCCTCCTTTTATTTCTATATTGTTTCAGGGCTCTCGGGTGATTTAAGTCATTTCAATAAAAGAGAATCCGGAGCACGTGGCACGGTAGATCACGGGTGGCTATGTTTTATGATTAATCATAATTAGATTCGATTAGGACCGTGAGGTCAATGTCCCAGGTTGCCGGTTGGACCCACGCACATTTCCATAATTTAAATACTACGGTTGAGAATGAGTTTGTAATTTAATTATCATGGGAATAAATATTCTGTGCGGTCACCGACAGAGTAGTCATCAGTGGACTGTCTTCGAACTTCACAAATTTTCTGTTTTTTTTTTTTTTTTTTTTAACCGTACATTTTTATGCTAGACGTGCATGGGATAGACTTATTATGTCCCTAATATCTAACCAAAAACATTTATTAGAATTAATAAGATAATTATTTCTTTTAATAATAGCATTAATATTATTTTGGTCCAAAATGGGGGGGGGGGTAATATATTTTATAATATCAAAGACAAACCTTTTTTTTTTTTCTTTTTTTAAAGTAATATCAAAGACAAACTATTATCCTAAATGTAATGAAAACAAAATTGGAACAAAAAAAAATTGGAGCTGCAAGTCAATGTGCACAACATCCTATGTTGTTAGGTGATGCCCTGTCTCTGTCTGTTACCAGCTTCATGACTTCATCTGGATTAATAAAGCTTTGACTGCCTGCCCGCATCGGGAAATCTTCTTGCCTACATCCAAAAAAGAAATTGGGAAAATGTAAACAGTGACCCGTCTCTTTTAAAATGCAGTAATACTTTCCACTCCACATAGTCCATTTGGGATTTTGCTGAGAAATGCCATCCATCACTACTATTTATTCCAACATCTCATATTTATAATCTTTTAAAATATTTTTATAAGATAAAAATAATAAATAATAACTAATAAAAAAAAATTTCTTACCCATTACCAGTTCTGTTTGCTTGTGACAAATCAGAAGAGATGGCACCTGACAAAACGGGCCAAAAGGTAATGGGCTTCCATTAAAACTTGGAGGAGGTGCAGAAGCAGAAAGTAGATCAGATTTTAACACTGCTAAGTTTTTCTTTCAGACAAGGGAAAATGGGTCATCATTACTCAGAACTGTTACAGTTTATAATTAGTTTTCTGAGTACTGACAAAATTGCTGGGGTACTGCAATTATTTCGTGTCTAGCACTAAATTGTATTTCTGCTAAGGCTTTTTAGTTTTTACTGGAAAACAAAAGAAAAAAGAAAGGTGTTGAATTGATGTTCGTATGCCGCGAAATTTTGTTAACTAGAAAAGGTGATTTTGAAGGAAATTTTGAACTCAACTTTGTGAGTGCGTTTATATTGTGAGTGGGTTTTATGTTTGCTCGTGGAAAGAAGACAGGTGAAAAGTAATTAGCGAGGGATATATATACAAATATTTTTCTGCCTCCTGCAAGTTCTACTGTATATAGATTATAGAATTCTCATCTCTGTAACTGGGTTTTGTTTTGAAGGGTCTCGAGGTTGTGCCATGTGGGGAGCAGAGATGTGTTGCACATGCATGCATTTGGTAATTCCAAGGCTTTGAGCTCGTGAAAATGACAATGGGAAACAAGGCCGGTTTTGCTTTCTTCAAGAGAATCAGTTGCGGATAAAAGAGCAAACTGTTTGGTGTGGGAGAAAACAGCCAGTGATTTCTGTGCCTAATTAAAGCCGTAACACTAAAGATCAGCTACATACATTTTTTCCTTGAAGCTCTCAGATCAGGTAAATGGATGCCGGTCAAATTAATGATATTTTTCACATGATCTTTCTACTTCTGACTGAT
>QEOT01005139.1:64098-74214 GCA_003123785.1 Pterocarya stenoptera | reverse complement strand
CCGAAGCAGAAAATGTTCCCGAGACTCGCAGAGAAACAGTGAGAGGGAGTGCACACAGTCGGAGACCACCTCTGTTCAAAAGGCTTCAATTTCACCAAAAAAAAATTATTCCAAAATCTCTGTAAGTTTCCATCTTCTAACTTTCTCTCAATTAGTTTCATTAATTTCCGTCAAATGATTATTCTTTTGCTTCACGACGTGATCTGCTACGGACTTTGCGGTTCAGGGCTTAGGGTTCGGAAACGGTTCTCTGTATAATTTTGTCCCTTTTCGTCTCGATTACTGGTTTTTTTTGTTTTTACCTTTTTATTTGTAAATTTGGTATCCACTTCTGTTTGGTTGACGAGAAAATGCATAAACACAGAGAGATTGAGTTGGGATTTGATATTTTTCCACTTTGAGGTCTGCTTCTGCTGAGTTATACACTTCTTAAAGCTGCGCGCAAGTTAAAGATTTGAATTTTTTTTATTATAATTCCCCTTTGTTTTTGTGTATTAATAATTTAATTAGTCATTTTTATGTTAATTTTGCGTTTGTTTTTACTGTTTCATCTGTCAATCCTATGTTATGTTGTTGTTTCTCGCTCTTTGGTGGTTATATTCGCTTTTCTGACTTTTTGCCGGCTCTTGTTGGGGGTTGGTTTGTTAAACCTATATACAATTCTACTTCAATGCACACTGGCTGCTATCATACCATCGTAAATTTTATGTTTTTCTCTTGGAAGTGATTTTGATAGAATTCAGTTATTCACTGTAGCTCATCTCCGTATTTGACTTCCATTGTAGCGGATCTTCAAATTAAGTTAAGTTTGAACTCGGTCCGTCTTTTTTTGGCAACTGTGGTTTGTTTAATTTGACAAGCTTGCAAAACTTTATTCTATATGGAGAAATGGAAACTTGCGAGTTAGGTTCCTGCAAGTTCGGACATTGAAATGATTTTAATTTTTTAAATCATTACATTGAGTGCACTCCTTGATGGATAACCACTGTGGCAGCTACTTGGTTCGAAGGGGTGAGATTGCAGCACAACTTGATGGAGCCAGTCACGAAAATGTTATATTAATACATTCCAAAACTATTGTTGTCTTGAAATATCAATATATAGGGCAATGCTGCTGAATGACTCTGTTTATTCAACTGCCGTGCTCTCTAGACTTCAACCATGGCTCATAGTGAATGTTTTTTTCCCCTAACTGCAGTTATTTTGTTGTCCAATCTGCAAGTTTTCTTTGGAGGGGGAGGAAAGGTGCTTGCTGTTGGAGCATTTTCTTCGACTAAGTTGATTATGGGTGAGGAGAATATGGTGACTGAGACGGTAGCAAATGGGACTAGCCTGCCAGAGAAAACAGTTAAAGCTGCAACTGAGAAGAAAGAGGAGCAAAATGGAATAAAAGAAATGGAAGAAGATAAGAAAATTGATAAGTCAGAGACTGCGAAAATGGATGAAGACTCAGAAGTAAATGAAGACAAGGAAAGCAAAGAAGAAACAGAAAAGGAAGAAACGGAGGAACAGAAAACAGAGGCAATGGAAGAAGATGCTAGTCCAAATGAAAAAGAGGCAACTGAAGCAAAGGATGGAGCCAAAGACGAGGTGGAGGGAAAGGCTGATGTGGACGAGAAGAAAGAAGACAAGGATGAAGAGAAGGCAGAGAGTAAGGCAGCAAAAGGGTCAAAGAAGCGTGGGAAAGGGAAGAGTGAAGAGAAAGTAAAAGAGAAGACAAAGGAAGTTGAAGAAAAGAAGGATCCAGAGCCAAGGACTCCTGCTACTGACCGCCCTGTACGTGAGAGGAAATCAGTTGAAAGGCTGGTGGCATCGATTGAAAAAGAAGCAGTCAAGGAATTCCAAATTGAGAAGGTGTTTCTTTTTTCTGTTTGCATTGCAGTATTCCTGTTTTTTCCTCTCTATAATGTACATTTGAAATTGCAGGGCCGTGGTACCCCGCTGAAAGATATACCTAATGGTATGGTTCTTTGCCTCTCCTGATCACATTTCTATATTCTTATGTACAAATCCATTTTGTTATTGTTTTGAGCTGATATTAAGTCATTTATGCTGCTTATCCATGCATTATTTTCATTTTTCTGTATTTGATCAGGCTTTTTAATTTTCTAGATATACCTGTTTTAAGACAAGGATGATAATAGTGAACTTGAGTTTTTTTTTCTCCTATAGTGGCATTCAAGCTATCAAGAAGAAAGACTGATGATAGTTTCAAACTGCTTCATACAATTCTATTTGGCAGGAGAGGGAAGGTAATGCATATTGTGAAGGCTTTAGTGTTGCTTCTGTATGTACTTACGGCTTCTGTTCCACCTTTCTAGTTGGTAATGAGATGTGCTTAAAGGAAATATTTTGGATTTTTTTGTTGTGATTCATCCGAGATGTTACCATTAACCAATCTTACTTCTGTGTAAATTTCAACTTTCATTTTTGCAGGCAGTTCAGGTTAAGAATAATATATCTCGGTTTTCTGGTTTTGTGTGGCATGAAAATGAGGTAAAGGATTTATCTATGCATCCTTTGTATGAGCTGTGATAGCAAGCTTTAACATGGTAGACTTGATCTTTCTGAGATTCCATTTTTGCAAGTTTTTTCACTTTTTACCTATCATTTTTTTTTTTCACTTTTACAGGAAAAGCAGATGATCAAAGTTAAAGAGAAATTTGACAAGTGCAACAAAGAGAAGTTGTTGGAATTCTGTGATGTGCTTGACGTACCAATTGCCAAGGCTACTACAAGAAAGGTTCATTGATTTACTACCATTGCATGTTAAGTCTGGAATGTACTTCTGGCTGAATAACTCTGTTTTTCAGCCCTGTTTTATGCATCAAATCTTTTACTAAATGAATTAGTTAGTCTTTAGTTGCTGGAAATATTTGGTTGTTTAGTGTACTTTGTAAATTGGTTAACAAGGGCATTATTAACCACCCTTGTATTTCATGCCTGCAAACAACATGTGAACAGGTTAATCAGGTAGCTTCAGTGATGTGTCAATCTCACCTGCACAATTTGGTTGCAGGGTTTAATCTCAGTTTAATTATTTCCTAATGAAACCAAAGCTGCTATGAGTGTAAATTTGCAGCATGCGTTTAAAAGGTACTTCAAGCTTCACTTCTCAAGTAATATGTCTATGGTGGTGTATCTGGATAGAGAGGAATGGTCGCAGTTTTGAGGATCGTGAAAGGACAATGGACGAGCTTAGAACTTTTTTTCTTCAAACTTTATTCCATTGGTCGATTGTATTAGACTTTAATGGCATGAACATACATGATTTCCTTGTATATTTAGACTCCCATGCATAGGCGTTGCTCTTGTATATGTCCCGTGTACTTGGCTTCCCCTTTTTCACTAAAATTCATATTTACCGATTAAAAAAAAATGTTTTAATGACTTGGAAGTGTGCATGCAGGAAGACATTGTTGCAAAGCTGATAGAATTTTTGGTGGCCCCTTATGCTACAACTACCGTGCTTCTTGCAGAAAAAGAGAAGGTTTGTTTACCTTGCACCTATTCTCCACCTGACTTCCATTTTTACAAAGCATTGCTTTTTCGCAATGGATCTCAAACGTTTTTTTTTTTTTTTTTGGTATTTGTTTCTTTTTATGCCTATTAGTCAAGTAAGGCCAGCAAAAAGCGGAAGAGAGTGGTTAGAGGAAGTTCATTGTCTGGAAATGCAGCTTCAAAGCGATCGGCCAAGGTGTTATTCTCATACACTAGAATATGATTTGAGTTAAAGCAATATAGTTTAATTGGTAAATCACTCTTTATTGGGTGATTTATTGCTGTTTTGAACAGGTGGAATATATGTTGAGATGTTTCTTTGTTTCTTTTAACATTTTCCGCCTTTTTCCAGCTACACTGCCTTGCCTGTGTGGTCAATCATGCGCTTGTACAATTGAATAATAGGGTTTTCTCTATCCATCTGATGATCTTCTAAGAGCATAAATGAGAAGTCCTCTGTTCCTTGGCCTTAGGCATGAGGCTTTCTAAGCGTGTTGCACTTAGTTACATGGTTATTTCTATGAATATAATCCCTCTAGACTAACTTATCAAATATATATATGTTACGCCCCAATGAAAGGCCCAAACCACATGGTCTATACTCCAAAAGGACTAGTCAATGATACAATTGGAATCTCATTGGAATCTTATAAAGAGCAAGAACTTCTCCTTCCTAAGCAATGTGGGATCCATTCACCACCTGCCCTTATCTTTATCATATGGGATATCACAATATATATATAATCTCTTCGGACTATGTTTCTAACGGATATTGCTAATTTGATTATGTGGTTATGGTCCATTAATATTCTTCATTTTCCAGTAATACCTGTATATAGGATTTTAGTGGGACAAGAAGGTGTCCACAGCCAGTGGTTCCACTTCTTTATTTCTTCTATTATCATACGTGTTTGGTCATTTATGGAGTTCCGACTCCTTGAGAAGAACTAAACTGTATATATCCAACGATCTAAAAAGAAACTTAAAAATGAAACCTTACATAATAAACTTCATTTTTGTCACATTTTCTCCAGAACCGGATAAAGACTGAGGAGACATCAAAGTTGGAGGAGAAAAAGAGTTCAATTGAAGCGGAAGATGAGTCTGAAGAGGAAAAAGAAGAGGAAGAAGAAATTGAAGAGCAAGAAAATGAAAATGGTGTTCCGGAAAAATCCAACGATGAGGTTTCTGAGCATTCTGAAAATGAGGAGAAAACTGATTCTGAAGATGAATCTGAAGAGGATGTGGGGAAACACAAACGAAGTTCTAAAACATCATCAAGAAAGGAGTCTACTGGAAAAGCTAAATCCAAGAAAGTCATGGTTCCTAAAAAATCCAATACAGCTCCCAAAAAAACACCCAACAAATCATCTTCCAAACGCTCCAAGGTTGACGATGACAACGGTTCAAATCCAAAGGTGTTCTCAAGGAAGAGGAAAAATGAAAAAGTAGCAAAAGAAAAGGCTTCAACTCCAGCAAGATCGGCCTCCAGGGAAAAATCTGGTACAAATCACGTTCTCCCCTTTCCCTTTATTGTTATTATCGTTTTTCCGGGCTTGCTTGCATACCTTTCATGGTCTTTTTTGTAGGAAGAACTGAAACATGATGGTTTTAATCAAAATATATAAAGATATGAAATTGCTATTCTACTTGCCTCAAATCTTGCTAACAGATTAGCTGTAAATGTTATCTGAAGTCATGAAGGAATTATTGAGCTCTGAAAGTAAGATTTTTGGTATATTGCAGGCAAAAGGGTTTCTAAACGGAAGGACAAGGTCAAAGAGGAGAAACTCAAGCCAAATGATGATGAGTTGAGAGATGCAACTTGCGAAATTCTTAAGGAAGTCGACTTTAATACGGTAAGCTGCTATTTTTAACTGAGAAAAAAATTATGGTAAGCTGCTAATCTTTATTTATAAAATATATACAGTAAGCTGATGATACCAATATCGTCCATGATGGTTGCAAGGAAAATTTATATTGAACTTGAGAAAAACTGGCAATCGTGCCAACCACTGTCCTATTTAGCCTAAAAGAATGAAGCATTGGGATGCTCCTCAGAATGATATCTATATTGTCTGTGAGGAAAATGTTACATGTTAGGCCTAAATGGCTAAATGCCACATCAGCATAGTGGCTGAGAGTGGGATATTGGTGTTGTATATTGCATCTCTCTTGTCTATAATGGTTGGCTGGACATGCCATTATGGTTATTTGTCCTAGTGCCTGCCTCAAAGCTTATTGGAATTTCTTTGAGCTTCCATAAATTCTTTTTGAACTACTTGTGAATTCCGTTGGCTGAGATGTTTAGATTCACATCTTTTGGGATTGAACTAATTTTGCTTGACTATATACAAATCTAACACACCTTCATACCTCAACCCATGCATGTACGGATATGTATTTCCTCGTATATCTTGCCTTGTACGTCCTTGCAAGTTGTCTCCAAAGCTGTTTCTCTTTCAACATTTCAATACACTTTTCTCTTGCATTACATGGATGCATGGATGGCTTTACAAAGTGGAAGCATAAGAAGAAAAATAAATAAAGCAAGCTGGCTTTTGATTGGTGGGGTAGTGGACAAAATTGGATGTTTACAAGTTACAAGAGGTGGTAATGGGTTGTGTTGCAACATTGCCAGCTTTCTTTATTTCCTACATATTGGTAATTAGACTGAGAGGATCCTTAAAGATATTCGTAGAGGCTTTGTGGAGCTTTGTGTCTTATTGTATTCTTTGAGTAATTGTTTTGTATCTTCCCTAAATAAATGGCATTGCTTTATTTTGCAGGCCACTTTCACTGATATCCTGAAGCAACTTGGTATGCTATCTTCATATTTATATTTACCATGGTAGTTTTTGATTCCTTGAATTGCAGATATCAAATAGTACCACTCAATGGCCCCTGCTTTAAGAACTTATCTTGTGAAGATGCATTAGAAACTTTGCAATTAATGGGCTGAGATCGATCGATCTCTTCCTAGATTTGTATTACTTGGTGGCTAACAGAACTCTGACAATTTCTCAGCTCAAAGGTTTGATACGGATCTCACCCCAAGAAAGTCATCTATAAAGCTCATGATCCAGGAAGAGCTTACTAAGCTAGCTGATGACGCAGATGACGATGAAGATGGAGAAGGCGATGCCGAGAAAGATGAAAACCAGTCTGCCAGCCAAGAGGTGGAAACCTGAATAATAGGATTGCACATGACTGCTTTGAAATAGTGTAGCTATTTATGTATTCCTTCATAATTTGTGTTGTGCGCAGATGTGGTTCTAACTCACTTTATCGCTGCATAAAGATGGCTGTTATTTACTGTTTGAATACTATTTGCCAGAAAACAAACAAGTAATTACTAGAAATTAGCAGAGGACTCGAGCTGTTCTGTAGGATTGCGGCTTGAATGTATACATCAACATGATTTGTAGGAGATTTCATGACTTCAATATAACTGACCGGCCTTTAAAGTCTCAGTTTCACATTTATTCTTGCGTCTGTGTCTTTTGGTGAGTCTTCCTATGCTTTGCTTTAATTGCCAAATTATATAATATGGTGAAGTCCTATCTTCTTTGATTCATTGGAGTCTGCTTGTGTTTGGTGGCCTCTGTTCAGGAATAAAAATGGCAATAAGTGAACTTGCTTCTTGAATTCGGTCAATAATAGCGAGAAAAAATGTGATCCACTCGATTTGGTCGGCATTTGGGCCCCCTTTTTACACCTTTAATTCTTTGTTTGCATGTTCACAATCACTGGATTGATTCTTTTAGGCATTGCTTGTCCAATCTTGGTGAATCAGATCGTTGGGTCCGCAAGTCAAGAATGAAAAGTACAGAAGATAAACCATAGAGAATTTGTGATCAAAAGCCATATGCTTGTCAAAGTACTGAGCAGGAATATAATAGCAGGCGTTTAAAGCACAACATGAAAGTAATTAATTTTGTTGAAAATAGTCAAATAAATTAAGAACTTTATAGCTATTCTTGAGATATGGGAGAAAAATGAAACGACCCATTTTTAAGGCACTTCCGATCATTGAGATGTTGTTTCTCAAAACTTTTTATTTTTTATTTTTTGATACACGGGGAAGGGAGGATTCGATTATTGGTTTTCTTAGTGAGAAATTAAGGTGTTGCAAATTGATCCAAAAGATCTTGACAAACCCACGAGATGGATGAAAATTCGCTTGATCTATTTTATCAAAAGATTGAACGGATGAGATGGATTGTTGAGGAAATATACATCCAAGTATTATTTTTTTTCCTTTTAAATATATAAGTTGATATTAATCCTTCAGTCTCTAATATGATACATACAGTTATTTTTTTCACAGAGAAACGTAATCATAAGTCCTAACACTAAAACTAAAAGACCATTACCCACTAATCACGATATGCCAATGCCATCCACCACTCATCTCTCTAATTATCTTTACATTTTTCTTTTGGTCTTGATTGCTACTGCTAGAGATTGGATTAGTGCTCCACTACTCTTTTAAAGTGGAGCAATTTGTCTTTAACCCAAGAAGCATTTTGCCAACATGCACAACTGTTTGGTGAAATATTCAACACTACAACCATTAACACTACTACTAATAATAACCAATGGTCAGCAAACTTTATCCTAAGAAAGAATAATATAAAAAGTGGGACGGCTATGACTTCATGGTTTGCTTTCCACATGATGTTACCCTCCTCTTCATGTCTTAGGTAATGTGCATCAATCCTAGGTAAAAAATAGAAGTATTACAGTCATAAAGAAATCTCACATAATTAAATTTATAAATGATACGATTTTTATGTGATACATTAGATCTGCTTTAAAAATAAGAGTAGATTTACAATCTAATGTACTATATCAAGTCACGTCAGTTTGTAAATTTATTTTTAAAGAATTTCTTGTGGTTAAAATATATTTTATTTATTAGAAAAGTAAATCGTATAGCTAGTTTTTGTTTGTTTTCCTATGTAAATGTTGCAGTGAGTCAACTATAAAACTCAAGTCTCATTGGCTTAGGTGGTAAGATGGTCCCATGATGCTGCAATTCTCATTGCACTAAAAAAAACTGCTCAATTTGTCTATTGTTTTAAAGCAATATAACTAGTTTCTTCCCTCTCCTCCGCTCATCAACTCATCTCTTTCTTTTCAGGAAATTTCATCCAACTTCAAAGCCTCGAGCTTTCGCGACTCAAAACCGTAGATTCTTCCTCTGTTTTGTTTCTTCTTCTTTTTTTCCTCGACGTCCGCGACTCTTCCTCTGTTTCTTTCGGTGCAGTTTCAAAGTTTGCATTCTGAAATACTTACCGAGTTCGATTTCTCAATATTGTTCTATCAGAAGAGACAGAATTTACAACTAGCGGACTCATTTGCTTAACTTCGCATAAGTTTTAGCGTTCAATTCTCAAAGTACTTTTAATTCTTCTACAGATAAAAAGTTCTTTCATTTCATGAAAAATTAATATAACTAGCTATCAGTATGGCCACTTTCTCTCACTAAAAGGAAGAGAGAGAGAGAGAAGAAATTTCCACTTCTTCATACCTTTCTCCATACTGCAGCAATAAAAACCTTCAAGTTCAATGGCGGACTCAGACAACGAGTCTGAAGGAGGAGGTGAAAGAGCTGGAAACGCGTCGGCCAATGAGCTGTCACCACGGGAGCAGGACCGGTTCTTGCCGATTGCGAACGTGAGCCGGATCATGAAGAAGGCGCTGCCGGCGAACGCGAAGATCTCAAAGGACGCCAAGGAGACGGTGCAAGAGTGCGTGTCGGAGTTCATAAGCTTCATCACCGGCGAGGCGTCCGACAAGTGCCAGAGGGAGAAGCGAAAGACGATCAACGGCGACGATCTGCTGTGGGCCATGACCACCCTCGGCTTCGAGGACTACGTGGAGCCCCTGAAGGTGTACCTGCAGAGGTTCAGGGAGATGGAGGGAGAGAAGAGCGTGGCGGTGCGTGACAAGGACTCGTCCGCCGGAGGCGCGTCGTCGACGGGTTTTGGAAACGGTGGTGGGTTCGAACAGCCGGGTGGGGGTGGCGGGGTATATGGGAGTAGTAGCGGGATGGGAATGATGATGCATCAGGGTGGACACGTGTACGGCTCAAGTGGGTTTCATCAACAGATGGGTACAACCGGTAGTAGCTTCGGCGGGTTGGGGAAGAGTGGGACCGGTTATGTTGGGCCTGGTTCGAATACGGGTAGGCCCAGATAATTAATAATTAATTTGATTAATAGTTAATGTGGGACCCTTAAGCTATTTATCTGACAATTTAAATAGTGAGGGCAACTGCACTGTAATAGAGTCGGTTTTTTATGAATTGATGTGTTTTTCCATAATCTTCAATCCTTTTGGGTTTTTGTAAATAAGGGGTAGAGATTGAATTAGGGTTTTTTATACTAAATTTTGTTTATGTTCAGGTTTGTTCTAATTTAGTTATATTGTGAAAATAAAAGGATATGGATATATGATTGTGATTGTGAATCATAAAGGTTTGAGATGTGATTTCCATGAGAATGTACTCTTTTTTACTTCTTATATGTGCTTTCCTCTCATCTCATTATCTATCCTCTCTTGTTTGCTTTGGAATTCCATAAAACTATATATATATATATATATATA
>QEOT01005139.1:35631-48757 GCA_003123785.1 Pterocarya stenoptera | reverse complement strand
AGCATTGCAGGGCATTTATAAACTAAACGTCCATGCGACATCAGAAGATAGGAGATAGATTGGCCGGTTAGGTACAAAAATTGATTACGTTTTTTTTTTTTTTTTTCTGTTTGCCAGCTTATATATATATATAATATATATATATTTGAGCTGAAACGACAACAAAAATAAGGGATGAAGTACACATGCAATCACGCAAAATTGAAAGCCTAAGTGCAAGTGATGATGACATTACCCAGATCTAGAGAACTTGATTGGCCTAAAAAACCGTTGGGTATTTGCTCAGATTGGGTTATGAATTTGAATCTTAGATTTTGTCATTTTTGGGTTAATAAAAGATAAAGAAAAAGGCTGGAATGAAACTGATCAGGCTCTTAAAAACTGATCAGCTAATCTTAAAGTTGTGAATTTTGTGAGTACACTTAAGATCGTGAAGATCACCGACAAGTTTGGTTAATGCAAATGACAAGTGGTACTACGAAAATCATCATGCATGTATATATGTTATTCATGGTTCTGTTAAGGAAACAAAGTGACTAGGAGATAAATGCTAAAATGGTGTCTCTGGGCCAACCAGCAAGCTGGGTTAGGGGATGATCATGATGATGGACTCATGTCATGTTTAATGATAATCACCCCCAACGGCACGCAACAATTAAGAAATGGCACATTAATGCGACGGGTGGAAGTCGATGGATCTGACTCTCAAAATTTGAAAAAATAAAACAAAAAGATAACCTTATTTTGAAGGTCTTCAAACCTCTTCTTTTTTTCTTTTTTTTTGGGGGGGTTGAAGATAATATATTTAAATTCTCGTTGGAATTTTTGAGGCGACACTTTACTTCGTCTAACAGGCTGAAAGTTTCGCCTCAAAAAGTGGTTACTATAGAATTTTGTGAAGTCGAGAATTGGAATTGAAAACTTTCAAAGTCGCCAGTACATTGTTTGAAACAAAACTAAACGGCTTCGATTTGATGGAATTTAAGAAGGGCAAAAACGTCGACGATGGCGCTCCATTGTTTTTACTGCAAGTTGTCTTTCGAAAAGATATTTTCTCTTGTTTCTTCTTTCCGGAAAATCTTTTTTAATCTTGTGTGTGAAAATATCTGCACTTCCTATAAATCACAAACCGTACCTCACAGAAACTCTCAATGCATTATATGGCGATGTCCAACCTTCTCTACCCTCTAAATCCTACTCTTAAGCCCCCACTTCTCTCACCCTTCCTCAATTCCACCTTCGCACAAATCTACTTCCCGAAAAAACCCAAAAACCCAACCACAAAACCCAGAAGAACGCACATCACCGCTCAATCCAACGGCAGCGACTCAGCCGACCCCCCCGACCGCTTAATCTCAGCCTTATGTTACTTCTACCCCTTCTTTGATGGCATACAGTACGGAAAATACGTTATCACGCAGGTCCCTCCCATTCAGGCTCTTATCCAACCTTTGGTACCAGCTATAAGGGTGTTTAAGAGCTTTCCCTTCAATGGGTTTTTGGTGTTTGTGACCCTTTACTTTTTGGTTGTTAGGAACCCCAACTTTAGTAGGTACGTTAGGTTCAATACCATGCAAGTTATTGTGCTCGATGTGCTGCTGATTTTTCCTGATCTTTTGGAGAGGAGCTTCAATCCAAGAGATGGTTTGGGTTTGGACTTGTTGATGAGCTTTGACAGCGCTGTATTTTTGTTCCTTCTGGTATGTTTGGTCTATGGGTCTTCTTCCTGCTTGCTGGGTCAGGTGCCCAGATTGCCCATTGTTGCCGAAGCTGCTGATAGGCAAGTTCTTTGAAAACCCATTTGGTTCTCACTGTGGCTTTTGTAGCCAATTGAATTTCATTTTGAAAGGAAGTGTTCTACAATATTGCATCTCAATGCACTTGGTCAATAAGGATGGAACTTGTATAATTCCTTGTTGATATTCCTGTGTCGCTACGTTTTTTGGTTCTAATGAAATTGAGGAAATTATTGATGTTATATTCTCTAGGTAACTTGCACAGATAAAATGGGAATTTAGGGAAGGCCTTTTCACGTTGATGGTTGATGTTAGTATTTGACATACTGTACCGGACTGGATATTAGGATATTACTGAACTTTTTCGTACTTGGATGGTCCTAGGGGATGCAATCTAGCTACACTGTTAGTCAGAGAAGTCGGGTTATTATTGCTCATGTATCACTTTGATATGTGTCACTTTAGTAGACAATTAAAATAGAATGAATTAGGAGATAGTTATGATTTGTATTGGAGCAGTCCGTCTGAATTCGAGTCTAGTGAGCAGCGGTGGCACCATATGGTAGGGTTCTTCTGCAGTTTACTGGAGTTGACTGGTTTGGCATGTTGAGTGGCATTGGTGCATCATTGCTGAGCCTTGGAAATGGAATTTACTGTAGCTACTGCACAATATTTCAACCTCTACTGATTTCCTTCCAACTCTGTCCATGTTGAGCATTACATATGTTACAATGTAGCTTTAATTCTTTTTTTCTGCTTGGGGAAGCCTCTAGTATAGAGGCTGTTGTCAAGATGGTGGTAATGATGGAGTGCTAGTTTCCTTTTACTTATAAAAAAAAAGTTTCTTATGGCTGGAACTTGTGCTCCATATATCAGACAACGATATCTGAAGGTGTGAAATGGTGTCAGATAAAGAACTCTCTCGTAGAGAGCTTGCTGATATTGGAGATTGTTGATATCAGCTGGTGTTTGGTAAATCTTGGTCCATCTGAAGGTGTTAGCTTTTTAGTGGCATTGGAAAGCCGACTCAAGAGTCAAAAAACTCACATTTCACCAAGAAGTTTCAATCTTAAACTGGTCAAAATAGTTTGTTAATAGAAGTTTTCAAATCTGGACAAAATGAGCTTCTGGGATGCTCGCCGATCTAGAAAGATGCATCATTCCCTTGCAAAAACTGGAGAATCTCAGGGGATCCTGAGTCTACCAAGTTAGGATTCGTGTCTGATTTCTTTTTGGCTAAATTAACCAAGTTTTCGTCAGGGTCAACCGAGAGTTGCCGTCTAGGTTTTATTTGAATCCCAATTTTTGGCCTAAAAGCCCAAGTTTTCCTTCTCTATGTAAGCCTAATAAATAAATCGCCACTTCCATGAGTTTAAGAGATGCAGTTTCTTTGATCCTTCAGTGTTCTTGAGCCTAAACAATTATATTCGCACAAAGTCTGATAAAGTTCCAATTTGAAGCAAACTAGGTTCATTCATGAAGGTCTAGTTCATTCATGAAGGTGATTCACGTATAGAAAGACCAGAGTTTTTGACGCCACTACGGTGGGAGATGAAAGTGCCATACTGATACAGACGTATAACATTCAACTTGGAAAGAACGTAATTGGTGAGAATATCGTTGGCAACTATGAGTAATTTTGACAGGAGAATAAGAGGCAAGTCTATTTTAGACAATCAATTAGTATTTATTCCATTATTTATTCTACATGTTTCCTTGTATGCAATAAGTTGACTATAAGTATGTAATGATGCTATCAATAAAATAGGAGAAAATTATTCACAAACTTTATTTGTAGAGGCTGGTTCCTCTAAAAATCTACATTTATCTATTACAATTTGTCAACATAGGAAACGCACGCAAACACAATCCGGTGTCTTTTCCTCTTGATCTACTAGTCACATGTTCCATTGCTAGAGCTTGTAACATTTTGGCATCAAAACAGGTTATGGCAAACTCTCGAGTTGAGCGTTTGGAACAATAAATGGCTAATTTTGGGAGCTTTATGGAATGCTTAATGAAAAAATTTGATAAGACAAATGCGAAGGTGGATTCTTTGGCCAACAAGAGTTTTGGTGATAGAGAAGAATCGGGGTCAAGGAATAGAAATGGACGAAACTATGGTGGTGGGAACAACTCAACAGTTTCCAAACTGGCCAAGTTGGACTTTTCGAGGTACAATGGCTTGGACAATCCGACTAGTTGGATCTACCGGGTGGATCCAACTACCAACAAAGGGAAGAGATTGAAAAATTACTATTAGCCATTTATTACTTGGAAGGAGGGGTGCAGATGTGGTACTAATTATTTAAAGATATAGAAGAAATCACATCCTGGGAGGCACTAAAAAGAGGACTCCGTATTCGCTACGGACCCACCATGTTTGAGGATAATTTCGATACTTTGAGCAAGCTGCGCCAAACGGGAACAATTTGAGAATATCAATTACAATTTGAGCAGCTTTTAAGTCAAGTTGGAGACCTAGCTTCCAAGCACCAACTGGGGTGCTTCATTAGCGGACTCAAGGAGCCCATACTCACAGATGTACAACCTACAAGGCCAGTGTCCATCACAGATGCTATAGGCATGTCCCAATTATTTGAAGCAAGACACGCTAAGAAACTATTGACGATAGAGACCAAACGATTTGAGTTCATGGAACCAACGAAACCCCTATTACTTTCAGCAAGTTTATCAAGAACAAAAGCACTACCCATTTGGCACCTCAGTCATGGCGAGTTACAAGAAATGAGGAAAAAGTGACTACTTTAATTGTGATAAGAACCTTGTGTCCGGCCATCATTGCAAAAAATTATTTTTGATCAAAGGAATTTTTTCTAAAAAAGAAGTAATGAAGGACGAAGAAGAAGATATAGACTACGGGTGATTAAAGTTCAATTTTCGAAATGATACGGACGTATAACATCCAACTGGGAAAGTACGTAATTGATGGGATTGTCATTGGAAACTATGAGTAATTTTGGCTGAAGAATAAGAGGTAGACTTGTCTTATTTTGAACAATCAATTATCATTTATTTTACATGTTTCTTTGTACACAATAAGTTAACTATAAGTATGTAATAATGCTATCAATAAAATAGGAGAGAATTATTTATAAACTTTGTTTGTAAGGGCGGGTCCTCCAAAAATCCACGTTTATCTCTTATAATTTGTCAACATAGGAAACGCATGCAAACACAATCTGGTATCTTTTTCTCTTGATCTGCCAATCACACATTCTATTTCTAGAGCTCGAAAAACATATTGAGGTTGCAAATTGGGTCTTCGAGATTTACAAAGGTTTTGTGTGCAAGAACAATTTGTGACAAATTCTCTATGATGAATACTTTTAGGGTTAGCTGGCTCCTAAATTGGTTTTATTATTTGAAAGATATTAAGAGTGCACAGCGAAATACTTTAAGCACAGTTTTTTGAGTTGTTCCACAAGTTTATACAGCCTGACTAAATAATTCAACAAGTCTCAAGCGTCTCTTCTTTGTGGTAAAGTGTACCACATTGAATAAACTAGAATAATACTCAACAAATCCCACAACCTAAGTGCTTACTTGAGAGAATAAAAATAGAGAGATTCTGTATGAATCCAAGATTGTGTGAAAACTAATTGAGGAATGATATATATAGCCCTCTATGTGCACCACTCACGAAGGCCTCCCTTTAATCCTCGTACTCTTAATTCGAAGCATGGTTAGCATGGACATTAAGGTCATGCGTTACATGCATTGGAGGGGGTTAGCCTATGTGGGCGCTCCTCCATTTTACAAAAGATTTGATAAGATAGGTAATCACTTTGTTCTATCTCTGTTTTAATTATTTATAGTGATTGACTAGATTTTGGTAATTTATCTAACAATTAGATTGAATACTCGTCTTAGCAATAGTGTCTAAGAGAATATTCAAAATTGGTCATACTATACCCACTACACTCTTTTAAGTGTTATTTGGGAGTCTAAATTCAGATTTTCACAAGGTATCATGAGTTACAGCATAAATGGTTTAGAATCGAATGAAACAGAAGTGCTCTCTTCTTTTTGCCCAGTTCCTCATGGATGTAAAAGGCCTATCTATCTAGCACCAATGTGACAAAATTGGGAAGACTTAAAAGGATGCTCGGCGTGCCAGTTCTTAGCTCTAAGTCCAACATTCGTCTTCCTGTTATTTTTTTAACTCTGTCGTTGTTCTTTGTACTGTTGTTAAGGAAAACAGAACAACAGAACATTTTAATTAATCAGCAGCTACTCTGTTAAAAAAAAGTTGTGAATCTTGATATATTATTCCTTCTCCTTTTTCTATCATTCATGCTTCTTATAAAAAAGAGGAAAAGAAGCTTACATCTTGTATATATAATCTAGCAATGGTTATTGATGCTGGCTTTTCTTCTTTTTATGTGTTTTTATTTAAATGGGCAATGTTGATTTGGGGTTTTCTAAACAAATAGAGAAGAATTTCCCCTCCCACCCACCCACCCATCACCTTCTTGAAAGTCCATATGATCTTGTCCCCGAACAAACATCAAATTTTGAATTCGAAATTACACACGATCTAGGAAAATTTGTCTTCTATTGGGCCTACCATTTGGACAAGACAACAAGCTACTGATAACCACAAACATCTTTACACCTGAAGATTTTATATTTTTATTTATTTATTTATTTGTTGCCACCAGTTAAATCAAGTGCGTTAATCGTGTTGAATTGTTGATTGTGGTGAGAGTGTTGTTTTACAGAAACATTTTTGTTTGGTAAATAAAAACAGAACAAAATTCAATTCAATATTATTGGACACGTAAGAATAATATTGCAGCTTTAAAAATCGACAAACAATGCCACGAAACTGTTGTCGGTGGGGGGATTCTGCCGACGAAACACTATGGATCATCAGCCTTCCACGTGGCAAAGTTCGCACTGTATGGACTGTGGAGTGCGTAGCACTCCTTCTCCCCCGCACATATCAAACTGCCCTCCTATTATGAAATAAACTACAGAATTACCCCCAACCTGAAATGGGTCCCATTTTGATCAGCTTTGATGGGGAAGGAGGGGAGATTAGCAGATTCTATTCCATATACATTACTTGGAGTATGGGATTTGGGTGTTGTGTGTGTGACTAAGTACGTACTGGTTGTCTTGTCTGCCTCGTGTTTTCTGACGATAAAAAGAGCGCATCCTTAAAACCCACGTGATCGCTCCTCCTCATTTATTCATCTGAAAGCTTCTTTAGATTATATTAACTCATATTATTCCCACTCCCTTTTTCCCAAGCTAACTCCTGTTTTTTGTCGGTCCACTATTATATTTTTATTTGATCATTAAATACAGTGTCTTTTTTTATGCCATGATTTCCGAGTTTTGATCGTTCATCTTCTTCTTCTTCTTTTTTTCTCTATTTTTTGAAAACCTTGGGATCTCATTCTCTTCTTTGATTTTGGTAGATCTCTTATCTTATTTTGATCAGAATTTCCCACCACACACATTCATTTAATAAAGATGCGATTTTTCATTTTTTGTTTTTTTATTTCAATATTAAATATGTATTTAACATTTAAATATGCGTAGAGTCATATAATTTCGCCGTGACATTCTACTTATAAAAGTAGGTATTTTAACCATTAAATTTGAAGTATTATGTTTATGAAACTGTAAATCTTTTAAAAATAATGTTTATTTCTTTTTTTTACATATAAAGATATAAACCGATTTAAGATTCCATCTAAAAGCACTAATTCAACATTTATATTGTTTTGTATTTTAAGTGGAGTTATATGACTTCGATATTGTATTCTACCTTTAAAAGTAAGCATTCTACTCATTAAACTTAAAGTGTTATGTTTATAAAACGATAATCATTTTAAAAGTAATATTTCATTATAAACTGTTGTAACTTTTAAATTTCATTTATTTTATTACATATAAATATATAAATCAATTCAAATATCTACCCAAAGACACTTTTAATTTTTATATTATTTTTTTAAATAAACAATCTTATAAACCTTTTCGAATTTATCCATTATAAAATTCGATCTCTCTAAATCTATCTTCCTTATACACAACAAATGCGCGAGTTCTTTGCTCGTTAATTAAAACAGCTCTGCTATATACAACCGGGGATGTGTAATCGCCGGGTAACCGGCTGATGTGGCAACTACCACGTCATCATCTGATAAGATTAAAAAAGAAGAAGAAGAAAGAGGGAAGAAAACGCAGAAGACAAATTAAGCTGTAGAAAATGTAGAACATGAAGAAGACGAATTAAACTATAGAAAATGTAGAAGGGGATATTTGAGTGGGAGAAGAGAGATCTGAGAAGAGACAAACCCATTTCGAAACCATCTGACCAGCATTTCGACTGGAACTGGAGCATTCGGCTGGAGTGTTTCGTCTGGGTTTTATTTTTTCCATTTCCTTAGTTTTGCATCCGAGAATAGAGTTCTAATTTTTTTCATTCTGGGTTTTATTTTTTTCTTTTTGCAAAAATTGGATCTTATTCAACAATTGAAAAGCTTGAGTTGTGCTTTATCATTAACCTCAAGGTTCAATTCATCACGTACAAGAAAATTGATCTGAGAAGGGGAAGGAATTGAAGAGTAAACGAAGGAGAAGGGAGAGCTGAGAAGGGGACGCATGAAGGGGAGATGCAAGGATGAAACAGTGTGTTTTAGTTTTGCTACGTGGAAGAAAGAAAAACAAAAAAAAACAAAAGCAAAATAAAAGGCAAAAATGCTAGAACGGAGGACCTGCAAATAAGAAACCCACAAATATTTCCACCATGGAAACACAGGTAGATACCTTCTAAAGTATTTTCTGTGCTTCTGTGTTTCCCAGCTTTTCTTTTATCCCTTTTTTTTTTTTAAACCATCACGTGTTGCTCTGAGTGGAGATGATGAACCCAAAAACCAGCCATGGAGTTCAATCTTGAAAACCCATTGACTCATTTTCTATGAACTCAAAACCCGCTTTCCTTTTTATCGGAAGAAAAGAGGAAAACGTAAAATGAAAGGATTCATGAAGACCAGATCTGAGTGGAGAAGATAAGGGGTTGCTCTTAGTGGAGATGATGAAGGGGGCTTCGATGGTGGCTTCGTGGAGACCAGGTCTGGAGTGGAGAAGACGAAGAGAAGGGTTGGCTTCATGGGAATGGGTTAGCTTCGTGGAGAAGACGTGCGTATGAGAATTTAAATGAAACGGTGCGTTTCATCTCCACGTGGGCACCGGTTCCCCCATGGTTCCCAAGGACGGTTGCATGCATCATTTTTCTAATTAAAAAGTGATGCACAAGATTAGTATGGTCCAAGCCCGACCTCTAAAGTCAGATGGTGTCCCTAACCGTTGTTAAAACATTAATTTGATAGTGGTAATACTAATATATATAAAAATATCCATGAATCCTGCTTGGAAATTCAAATCATTTATATTATATTATTCCTTTGGAATACGAATCATCAATTTTTATTTAGTTTTTCTTTGATAGGGTGGGTGGGAAGGTACGTACGTGTGGTTGTTTGCTCCTACAAAGTCCAATTAATCATTGGACCAACCAGGTCTTAAATTAATCATCAAATTCTTAAAAATAAATAATTATTTACCCCCAGATAATTGATAAATACCCAATCCAACTTAAAACGAAACTTCCCCACCATTCTAATTAAAACCATTTTATTATTATTATTACAAAATCAATCACCTTTCTATTAAAAAATAAATAAATAAAGAACGGAATAAAATGGGCACAAGTGGTCCCAATCTAAAACCAAACCCAGCTAAAGATGAACTAGAGCCCACATCCTCAAACACAGTGGCTTCACTTGTAATTTAAGAGCTAATCCAAGCCCCATTCCACCACCACTCACTACCTTACTTACACTCTCCACTGCTCTCTTCTCCCTTATGTTACTTCGCACCCCCTGCAGCTCAGCTCACTCCCCAACACCCTCTCCACCTTCTCGCTCTCCATCTCTAAAAAGCTGCCTTCTTTCGCTCTAAAATCACAATGCAGCTCCGCCCCGCCATGGCCTCCGGTACCCTAGCGACAGTCCTTTATCTCTCCGTCCTCCTCCTCGTCCTCTCCCCCACATCCCACGCCCACAACATCACGCGCCTGCTAGCCCATCACCCGGACTTCTCCACCTTTAACCACTACCTCTCCCTTACCCACCTCGCAGACGAGATCAACCGGCGCACCACCATCACCGTCTGCGCCGTTGACAATGCCGCCATGAACGAGCTCCTCGCCAAGCACCTCTCCATCTACACCATCAAGAACATCCTCTCCCTCCACGTCCTCCTCGACTACTTCGACGCCAAGAAGCTCCACCAGATCACCGACGGAACTGCCCTCTCCGCCACTCTCTTCCAGGCCACCGGATCCGCTCCAGGTACCGCCGGCTTCGTCAACATCACCGACCTCAAGGGCGGGAAAGTTGGTTTTTCTCCGGAGGAAAACAACGGCCACATCGGCGTTTTCTTCGTCAAGGCTCTGGAGGGACTCAAGTACAACATCTCCGTCATCCAGATCAGCAAGATCCTCCCGTCAGATGTCGCAGCGGCCCCCACCCCGGGCCCCGCCGAGGTGAACCTCACTGGCATAATGTCAGCTCACGGCTGCAAGGTCTTCGCCGACACTCTTATAGCCAACTCCGATGCCGAAAAGACCTTCCAGGAAAGCCTTGACGGAGGCTTAACGGCGTTCTGCCCCCTCGACGACGTGTTCAAGGCGTTCCTCCCTAAGTTCAAGAACCTGACGGCGTCCGGGAAGGCGTCGTTGCTCGAGTTCCACGGCGTGCCCGTATACATGTCCATGCCCATGTTGAAGTCCAACAACGGCATCATGAACACGCTGGCCACCGATGGCGCGAAAAAGTTCGACTTCACCGTGCAAAACGACGGCGAGGAAGTGACTTTGAAGACGAAGATCGTAACGGCGAGAATTACCGGCACGCTTCTCGACGAGCAGCCCGTGTCGATCTACACGATCGACAAGGTCTTGATGCCGAAAGAGCTGTTCAAAGCCGAGGCACCAACTCCTGCTCCTGCACCGGCTCCGGAAGAGGCGGCCGACGCTCCCAAGGCTAGCAAGAAGAAGAAGAAGAAAGCAGCGGCGCCGTCGGAAGAGGAGTCCGACTCTCCCGCTGATTCACCAGAAGACGACCCGGCAGATCAGACGGCCGACGATAATGGGGCCGTTAGATTTGACTTAGCAAATCTTGGATCCATGCTCGTCGGTGCGTGGCTAGTAGTGCTATCTGTGCTGTAAGTTGTTATTATTAATTTTTTTTTTTTTTGAAAAAGTATTCACCTTTAATGGAGAAATAGAATAAGCAATTGGGAGGCTTGAGAAAACTTTAGGTGAAATGTCTTGATATTTCTCTGTTTGTTCTTAGTTTGCGTGTTCTTGGCTTTTTTTTTTCTTTTTTTCTTTTTTTTTAATTTTCTAGGAGAGAATTGCCTTCATTTATTTGTAATGTGTTTCTTTCATTTCATTTCACTGGAGTGTGTTTGATGAGATTCTATTGATTACCCATAAAATGTTGCAGACTTATTTATATGCCTTGGGATTTTATTTAATCATTATATTTCTGATCCAAAAAATTTCATATCTTTCTTATCCTAAATCCGATGGGTTATGAATTAGGAATTGTAGTTTTAATTAGTTTCTCCAATTAATGATGGGTAGCTTTTTGTTGGAAGTGTCTGGCTGTCGTAGTTTGAACACACACACACTTGTAGCAATTATTGCTGTTTTGAGGGTAGAAGCATTGATGGAAAATCTGTCTTCCGTTTTCATGTCCAGGAAAATTGCGTTTTCATAAGGTCACATCTCCTTTAAAAAATGTTTCACATGATTACAGCTAGAAAGTTGGGTCACCTAAATTGACAACTTAATCCGAGCAAGCAAAATACCCCATTTTTAAACACAAAAGACAGCGAAGAAAACTTCCTCAAAAAAAAAAAAAAAAAGATTTGTTCTGTCTCTGTTTTTTTACCTCTGTCCATTCGACTCGTATCAATAAATGTAATTTTTGGTGACGGTGTCCTATGTTGTTGCAACCTCACCTCCTTATCTCGTAAGGGTTTTCGTGACAGTATTACTGCGGTTTCATCGCGCTTTTTGACAAAAATATTAATGGAATGGATAAATGGATAAATTCTGAGAGGTCCAAAATACAGAATTCCAATATTTGAAAATAAACCATCTTGAAGGGACAAAGCATGCGGTTTTTTGGTCCAAGCATCACCTACAAGACAAGTGCAAATGTCTTTTATTGTAAAGACTGATATTGGGATGTTGTCAATTTTGGCAAGGAGAGAGACCGCTAGTTTCAATACAACCCATGTGGGATCATAAAAAACAATGCAAGGCAGTAGGCAGAGAGGCTTTTTCTGCGAGATGACAGAGTCTAAACGCCCTTTGTCCGAATGCCCACCTCTCTGTCTCTTTTATAGACGAATACGTCAACGATGAATACAAACTATTTTCATTTCAGAAAAATGAGTTCTCGCGATTTTATAGGCACGCACGCACGCTTTGAACAAACACAACATGAGAAAATAAATACTTTAAAGTTGAAAACAGGCCAAGGAGGGGAAGCGGAATAGTTGTCATGTGACATAAGGCACGTAACCGTAGGTAGGGTGGGAGGAGAGTATTGGCAGCACCGCACCGAACAACCTGAGTTGGTGGGCAATTTCCTTGAGCAAGCAGCTGTGGCGGTGGAGTTCCATACAAAGGATAGCCGGAGGGAGGTGGAGCCGGTGCATGGCATGGATACTGACACATTGTGCAGTTTATACAAGCAACGTTGTTTTGAGTATCATCCAGTCTTCTATAACTCAGTTTTAAGACCCATATACTAACAACAATGGTGACAATGCTGTCAATAGTAATACAGTGATGACACACCCGCAGATCTCCCAGGTATTCAAGTGACACCTTCGTATAAGCAGTAAACTAGTACAGCATAAAGTGGGATTTGCTCAGCTCAACACAACCAAGCCTTAATCACAATTAAGACCACTACAGAGTGCCTTTCTGCCATCCATCTCTGTTTACAAACACGATACTTAAACCACCCTGCAGCGTCGCAACTCAAATATGCCAATAAAAGTGCCTGATTTCGTCCAATGCATATAGAAAAAGAAAAGACATGGAAAAAGCTTTGGGTTTTTTTCTTTCTTTCTTTTTTTTCTTTTTTTTTTATTATTTAAAAATAAAAAACCCAAAGCTATTGGTCTGACTCTGCATTGTACCTCAAATTCTTCTGATCAATCTTAGATAAAAATGCATTGGTGATTATTGTATGAAATCCCGATTATATTTTATTATATTTTTAACAAGAAAATGCTCTGCTTTAAAAAAAAAAAAAAAAAAAAAA
>QEOT01005139.1:2556-30816 GCA_003123785.1 Pterocarya stenoptera | reverse complement strand
AAAAAAAAAAAAAAAAAAAAAAATCCCAAAGTTATTGGTCTGACTCTGCATTGTACCTCATCATAGAGAAAAACAGAGCATTTGCTTGTTAAAAATATAATAAAATATAATCGGGATTTCATACAATAATCATCAATTGTATTTTTATCTAAGATTGATCAGAAGAATTTGAGGAAACGTTCAGATCCCGGCTGTTCAAATATAGGTAACTAAAATCGTTGTTGAAAGCTGAGGTTATACGCAGGGGTGATAATCCAGTGTAGTCACCCTGCATCTTCGCCAAGCATAGGTCAGCAATGTACTTGAAAATCTTGTGTTTCTGGGTCAAAGGTTGATCTGCATATTCTTCCAACGGCATCCACTAAGAAGAATAAAGCCAAAAAAGTTATATTACTCGGTAATGCCATGCATTAGGAAAATAAATGACTTGTGCCAAAATAGTCTCGCTACAGGGGTTGCAAGTATATGCTCTCATCACAGATGGCCTTTAAGCTGATAAATAAAGTACATAGTTGATCCAAAGTTGTACCCATCTAGAGCTCTCTTTTGCTCAAGAGTGTCCCAGCTGCAACTTTGGCAGCCAAGAAAGAGGAGCACTAAGGACGAGTTAGGTCTCCAATTTGATACTGCCTACGGATCTTCTTGGAAAGAGTTACACATGGCAGACTTTGATAACTAAATGTCCCATCGGTGTGTGGAACCAGAAGTGGGAGTTCTCCCTCATTTCAATTCAAGCTCAAGTGTTTCTCATGTTAATTTTCTTCCAGCTAATAGTTCTACCTTGTCAAAGACACAAGGCCACTACCATTTTTTGTATCTGCTAATGAAGCTAGATTGTTGCAGGAGAAGTTTGTTATGTAGCACGTTAGAATAAAATATTTTATTGCCTGCTTACACCTGTGAAACGAGCTTTGAGAATATTACCTGGGCTGCTGCAATCTCTAGTTCTTGCTTCTCGATGTCAAAGGATAGAGGACGCATCATGCAAATGAAAAATAGATCTGACTTCTGAAAGAACGCCTTGTGAGACTGCCTGTAAGATGAAAGTGATAAAAGTAAACATGAATCTATTCTATTAATTTCAACGAGATTTGTAAATTATTTCGGATAGGCCACACAGTAAATTTACAAATCTCAGAGTTTTTAGGTTCATAATGGTAGGAGACTTCTTTGATAAGTATCATGGTAAGAGAAACATCAAGAGACAAAGCAAGATGGAACTGAATGGTGGAGGAAAATAAATCCATCTATGGTCAGCACTTCTTTTTTAGCAATGTATTGAATGAGAATGCATTTTGTTAATTAGCTTCTATAGAAATGATTTTTCATTAATAATTCCATGTAGATCACAAAATCCAACAACTTTATATGTACTAATGAAAAATACATGTTTAGTTCAAAGGTGAATTAGACAATATAAAGTTTATACCTGAATGCTAGTATCTCCTGAAATTCCGTGTCGATCTGAAGCAGTATAAACCAGTTGCCTTCAATAAGTTTTTATCATACCAGCGCATAAATTAGAAGGTCAGAGCAATATTTCTTGATATACATCCAACACTTACCCCTGTTTCTTCTTTTACTTCTCTTGTAGCTGCCATGCAAAGATTCTCACCCTGCAGAGTGAAGAGCTCCTTTACCAAGTGATAGCAAAATGCATTTAGTTATCAAATAATAAAAAAGCAGCTCGGTTAAGGTATATACCTCCTCAACAACCCCGGTAGGGATTTTCCACACCCCTGTATCTTGGAATATACCACTCTTTTCCTGAACTACAAGCAGCTAGCAGAGAGAAAGAGATTCTAGTTCAGCAATATGGGGGGTTGGGGGGAGGGTTGATTTTTCTTTTTACAAGTAAAAACACCAAAAATATGAAAAAATAGATAGACCGACTTATGAATGAGAACTGACTTTAAGGAGGAGTCTGCTTTGTTGAATTGAACCGATAAACAAGAGAAGGGAAAAAAGGGAATTGACAATGAAGTATCCAAGTCTATAAAGTATTATTTCAGTAAAAAGAGAGCAATCTACCCTAAACTGTTGTATACGAAGTAAAGATCTAGTTTTATTGCTACATGCCATTATAAAACCGCATTCTGGATATATTCATGTCAATATTTGCCATTAGACAAAGGTAACCACGCATATGCTTTATGCTTATTTGTTCTAGGACACACAAGAACTCAGTATCATGAAGAACTAAAAGTTTCTTTGTGAATGTTAGAACAAGTGTTCTAACTTCATTCTCCACGACTGAAAAATGTTTAAACGCATGAAGTTTTCTATGATGTAATGTAATTTTATCCACAATGATCAGCAGAAATATTAGTAACTACAGAGGAAGTACCTACCTCTCTTTTATCATTCAAAACAATAGCACCAATACCTACACGGTGTGAAGCATTTAGAGGAATAGTACAGCTAGTATCAGGAATCCAGTATACCAGCATCAGGTAACTTGGCTCAGCATGGTGGTAACAAAATCCCTCCTGTCACCGTTATAAGAGATGCACGGAAGAGAAATCAATACTCAAGAGATCAGATGCCTCAATCAACAATGCATGACTTTGAATTTGAAGTATATGCTTGATGAACTACCCAGGTAATAAAAAGGAAACAGACAGAATTCTATGCTCAAATTTATTTTGTTTAAATTAAAGCTAGGAATTTTTACCAGGACTCAGGACTAACTGCCCCAAGACCATGACTCAATCATGTTGATGCTTCTGCGCCCTAATTGACACCAACTTTTTGTGACTACTTGTCCCCACTAAGTTGTTTGGAGGCAGGAAATGATTACCTTCACTGCAGGTTCCACCAGATTTGCAAGACCAATGTGCAGTTTAATCCAGACACCCTTCTTGCCCTGTAAAGCATATCTAAAAATTAACCAAACTTAACAATGAAAGATTTATTTATCTTCATAAACAACAGATCAGGATATGTGCCTTTGACAATTTAATACACCATTATCATTACGGGGGTGGGGGAGAAAGAATGAAGAAGAAAAAAGAAAGTGAATGCGATGCTATTGTGAAGATTATAAACTAAGATAAGACCCAAATGCTGCACAACTTCATCCAATTAGATTTGAGAAAATAAATAAAAAATCAAAATCTATTTCAAACCATTAGATAAACAACTTCACCTCCAACACTTCTCCTTAAAAGATTAAAAGTATTTACCTGTAATTCATCATAAAACTAAAGAAGTAAATTAAAGTTCAAACAAGCTTTTGGAAAAAAAACTTCAGAGCGTTAGACCATTTATGATGTAATGTAACAAACCCATCCATTTGTAAAGCAGGTTCGAATAACAAATTACAACCTGTCGCCTCCACTCAGAGACCGAAGCTCTAAGTGAAGTAGCAAAGACCTGGGAGTCCATAGCCCCCTCCATCTCCACAATGACTCCTCCATGGTCATCATTGGTCGCTGGAAGCAGTTCAACATGCTCAAGTCCATTTTCAAACACTTGGTGCCGAGCCGACATGGTTCCAACCCAAAACCGAACTAGCAAAATCCGATGATAAAGCCTGAAAAAAAGGAAAACGCCAAAATCATAACTTGTCGAGAACAAACGCCGCAGAGTCTCCAAGTAATACCTTAACCAAACCAAAAGCTTAACTTCTTGAATTTGAAGGTAACAACGAATGTAATCTCGTTTGTTTTCACATTGATGTACTCATCTCATCTAATTATATAATTTTTTAAATTTTCACTTAAAATAAAATAAATAATTTAATTTTTTTAAATTTTAAAATAAAAATAATATAAAAATATATATATTTTAATAATATTTTACTATATCAACTCAAATTCGATCATACGTAAAACGAAAGGAGAAACGGAAACAAGCAAAGGAAGATATTTACTGAGAGATAATTAGGGCTCTAAGCAAGTGGGGCATCCATTAAACTGTAATCCGTGCAGAAACAGATCCAGCACCAGCACTGGAAGTTGAAGAAAGGCCGGCCGTGGCAACGGCTTTCTTTGTAAGGACGGTTGGGGGTTGGGAACTTGGGAGTCTGGGACTTGGGAGTGTTGGTTTAGAAGAGGGGAAAAACTAGTCTGTGATAGGTGCGTGGTGACGTAGTTCCACTCATTTTGGAGCAGCCAATGGGATCTCTTGGAAGAGGTTGTCTGGTCCCTATTTTATCAGTAGCCCTCCTCTTCTCGTCTCTTTTCATTACGTGGAGGGTATAGACCGAGGGACCACCATTGATTGCCCTGTAAAGAGCCTCAGAGTGGAATAATAATACTGTTTTTTGGGGGCACACGGCGCGAGGACAAGGACGTAATTTTGTTTCTTGGATTTATTCAAATGTCCAGTAAGACCTCAAATAATTGTGTGCTTGGTGTGCTGGAGAATGGCGTTGTGGCCCAGTGGCGGGCAGTGGCACCTCCTGTGGGAGGGTATTTTTGAGATTTCGACGTTTAGTGACCTCCGTGACGACTGCGGATGCCCGGATACTTCTGCGTGACGAATGGGACTGCTATTGTATTGTCATTATTATTCGTGAATTTGTTTAGATGAAAGAGAATAATGGTGACGTGTTATGCTATACACCGCTGATTCTTGTAGTATTGGTCATATTATTGATAGACCATTACATTAGTTTTGTTTTCTTGCCTCCTTTGTTTTTAGAGATGAGATAAGATAAGTTTAAAAAAGTTGAATTGTTTATTTTATTTTGTATTGAAATTTAAAAATATTGTAATGATTAGGTGAGAGAATATGAGATGAATTTGAAAAAGTTAAATTGTTTATTTTATTTTGTATTGAAATTTAAAAAAGTGTAATGATGAAATTGAGATGAGATGAGAGTTTTCCAACACAATAAATTATGGTTGCGACGAAGATTTAACATATGATAGTTTTCTTTTACGTGGTCCAACAAAATAATTGTTTTGGGGTCATTTATTATGAATTATTCCATTTTTAAATTAGTGTATATAATTCACGTCATTTAAATTCTAATATTTAATTTATTATATTCAAATTTTAAAATTTATTTTTTAAATCAAATTATGTCACATAAACAATATATAGTGTAGAGATTTTAGAATAACCATACTTAAGGTTGCATTTGGATAATGAGGTATTCTATGAATAATAATAAAATAATAATAATAAAATATTAAATAGTAATAAAAAGTAATATTAATACAAGACATTAAAAACATCATATACTTGAGTTGTGCCCAACTACGGGTAGGTACAATAGTTAAGATATGGAGAGTCAAAAAGGTATTCTCATGGCTGGCAACTAGTATGGTGGTTGGAACAATGGGAAGGATCATCCCAATAGGTCTAATTGTCATGATTTACGTGACCCTTGCTCCTTAATTATTCTTAGGCTTGAGAAACAAATCACGTAAATAAAAGGGACCGGACCATAGACATAGAAAGTTTGAATTCACTTTTAACATTCAAACTTTGAAAAAAAGGGAAAAAAACAAAAGTTAAGCCATTTGGTGAGGGCGAGGTGATAGCAACATTTTCCCCTTTCGTCAAGGGGTCCCAATGCTAATTAATGGTCGATGGAAGTGGACAAAGAGATTTTTAAGTGTGAATTCAATGCATAATTCAAACCTAGGACTTCACCCTCCATTCATCCCAATTTTATTTATTACTGGGTTTTAAAAGGAACTTTTACTGTATATGCATCCATATCCTCTAAAATATAGCTTCACCAAAAGTAAAAACAAAAAGGGCTGTTTAAAATAAAAAAAAATAAATGTGGATTGAGTGATGGCAACATTTACGCTACCTTTTAAGTAGTGGAGTAATCTCATATGATATGTAAATGGTAATAAAAAAATGATTGAAAAAGTAATAATAAAATATATGTTACATTTAAATAACGAGGTGAGCTCAAATGATTTATAAATAATAATGAAAAAGTAATAATAAAATATTGAATAGTATATTACGTTTGCATAATGAAATGATCTCAAATGATCTGTGAATAATAGTAAAAAATAATAAAAATTCTATGAAAACTATCCAAACACAGCCTAGCTTTCAAAAGGGTCACGATGCTAATCATCTTTTTGATGTTCCACAATACAAAATCATTAATGCATGTAAACACTATTAAGTTGACATCTTGCAAAATAGTTGTGCATATATTTGCTGTACGGATAATTGCATTGGTTGGAGTTTTCAATTATAATTTGAACAAGTCTTATAAACTCCATATCCATCCATCTCAGATCCTCTTGCAAAATGGACAAGATACAAAAATTCATTGGCTTTAAATCATATTTTCTTCAAAAATGCTTATTAGTAGTAGGAAAACTCTATATGCAGGAGTTTTTGCGCAGGTATGCGCACGAATATAATGCGGGAAGTCTACGTGGAACTAATACGGTGCGTTTTTTTATTTTTTCCCTTTCCAGTTTCTGAAACTCATCTCGTGCTCCGCCTCCATCTCTTCGAATTTTCCCCTTCCTAGCATTTGAACCCTAACCCTCTCCATCTCCCTCCTCCGTCTTCTTCGTCATGGCTAGCATCGGAGGCTGCGTCGTTGATACCGGCTGGAGAGATAGATCCTTTGTTGAAGGACTTGAATGAGAAGAAACAGAACTTCCGTCGATGATACCATCTTGAGATTCTGGATTCTTTTTCAAATACTGTGTTTGTGGGGTCATGATTTGGATTTTTAGTTATTCTCTTTTGATCTGAGTTATTTTCGTGGGTATGTTTTCGCAGGAAGAAGAGGCAAAAGCTAAGAACATGAAGGAAGAAATTGGTTAAATATTTAGATTTGGTTTATATTTGAGCACAAATTATAAAATCCTCATTTACTAACCAAGAGTCAAGAAGGTGCTCAGTTTAGTTCAGCTGTGTCCTGGAGCGACATATGTTCTACTCCTTCGTACTCCACTGGATTTCTCTCATGGCCACCAAACTCCATCATCTACATTCAATTTCAGGGACTTGTTCATTACAAAACTAGGCGAAAAGAGTGAGGACAATGACCACTGAATCCTCCATAAAAGATGCTTTCGGCAGATACGCTGAATACCTCAATGACCTGAATGACAAACGTGGAAGTGGTGAAAGCAAGTCGTGATGTCACCATTAATAGCAAAAAGGTCATATTTCAAGTGCACAGGGTTGGTAAGCACAACAAAGAAGAAGTTTTGGACAAGGCAGAAAAGGATTTGGCGACCGTGACAGAGCAATACATGTCTCGACTAGTGAGAGAACTACAAGGGACTAATTTTTGAAAGCTAAGATGAGCGTACTCACCTGGGGTACAAGAATTAATGTCCTCGACTATCTCTTGGGGCTTGCAGGCTTGACTGGAGAGCTGATGTGGTTGGCTATTGGTAGAATATCAGAAGGTGAACTTGAGTTTAATGAGAAGATATGCAGGTTTCCACGTGATATCTACAGGGAGCTGACTCTTCTTTTTCCACATATGGATGATAGTTCTGATATGAAGACAAAGATGGATACGATGCTCCAAAGCGTAATGAAAATAGAGAATGCTTGCTATCCTCGTTTGTTTTCGGAAAACTCTCATCCCATCTCATCTCATCTCAATTACATCATTACACTTTTTCAAATTTCAATACAAAATAAAATAAACAATTCAACTTTTTCAAATTCATCTTATATTCTCTCACCTAATCATTACAACTTTTTCAAATTTCAATACAAAATAAACTAAACAATTCAATTTTTTCAAACTCATCTTATCTCATCTCTAAAAACAAACGAGAGGATCGGAATACGTTCCACTCACTGGATCCATTGACTCAAGTTCATTCTTGTTGGACATGCCTGATAATGAACTGTGAAAAATTGTTTTGGAATGCTTCATGGAATCTATGACTACATGTGGATCTACCTGCTGAAAGGTTTGAAGGTTGATACTTCATCTCCTTTTTGTTTATTTTTGGCAATTGTTTTGGAAAAGCTGCTCATGTTTAGACAACCTTGCAAAGACTAGGCGACATTTTGGGGTGGAAAAGGTTTATGTACGGTTTCTTTGGTGAGCATCTGAGGTTTAAAGAATATGTTGTGCTATTAATGTGAATTGCGATCGAAATTACTTGTTCAGCTCATATGACTAACGCTTCCAAACAAGTTCTTGAAACTTCTTGACATGAGGCCCAGATGAGATTGTTGATATCCTCCTTTCTAGTGATTGAGGATTTTGTGAAAACAAAAAAAATTATAAAATGCTTATTTGGGTTGAAGGAAACTCAATAGTGTTAAAGTTTTCAAGTATATTCTTTCCAAACAGTAATGAGAAAATTCGTAATCAAGCAAACCTTAATGTGTGGGGCGAGGGTTTTTGGATTTAAATTTTTGTGTATAAAAGTAAAACAATTAAATAGGAGATCTTGGCTGGATGTGTGGTGGGGGGGGACCTTTGAAAATGCTAGATGCTTTGCGCAATAATAGCTTAAGTCAAGATATCAACATAAACACGTAACAAAGTCTAAAACATGTACTAAACTTTGATAGTTTTGTAAAACCAACCAATGGAAACCAAATATTTGAGGTTGACAGTTTATTTCAAATCTGTATTTTGATAATTAGGTACACATAAAACTACTTTAGAACATTCACATTCTATTTCCTATAAATTTTTCTAAATTTAAACTAAAAAACAACATTCTTAAAATTTTATCATAAATTTTACTAATCTTTCAAAAACATCATACATCTCATTCCTTACACTTTCTCTATCCTATTAAAATAATGTTTCTCTATTATTTTTATATTGTTTTGTTCTCTCACTTCCATTTTGTAATCTTTAACTACTCACAATTTTGTCTTTTTTCTTATGTTGAGCAATATCACCTTGTACATAAATTTTAAACACGAAGCTAATTTTTTATCTCGTTACGAGAATAGTTTTGAAATTATTACGATTTTCAAATATTAAATGTTCGCCTTTTCCAACAATATTTTATTTGTAACGGATAAATAAAAAATAAAATTATCGTTTTGCTGCCAGATTTAACGGTGATTGAAATTATCTAAGCTTTAAGCACACTCAAATTAAAGAAATAGATAAATATATTTTTTCACAAGTTAAGATAAATTACACACTTCATAAACTGCGGATTCATTCTCAATAACTAAAATAGTTAATGAAAATAGTTAAAATACATCCATAATATTCTCTCAATTCTACGTACAAGTACTACTATTGTCCATTCACACTAGCCTCAAAACACATATTTATTGTGCGAATAATAAAACTATATTATAATTACAACTACTGAAAATGCCCATACACCGAGTCCAAAAGTTTAGTACAAAGAGAGCAATTAGATTGCTCAAAAGTTTTCAAAATAAATTGTCAAAACAAATAACCATAACATCGAAATTGATATAATGAAACTAGTTTTCTCTTACGTCTTTCTGAATCAATTTATAGTCGATGTCGACTAGTTTGAATGTCCATTGATGCATGTATCTTATAAAGTTTGATTTTTAATCAGTTAATTGTTATTTGGCCATATGCTGCTATTTATGGATCATAAAAACAAAAAAACCCGCAAGCCTACCCAGCCTGCATAATTGACCAGTACTGAAATCTATAAGCACAATAGTACCAACACAAATTAGCAAATAAGACTACCAACAAATGAATAGTATCTCATAGTTTTGGCAAATGAAAAATCGGCGTCCTTCATTATCCCCAATATGAGCAGTTTGTTAACATGCTTTAATACCACAATAACATATTGGGTATTCATTTTATCGATAGTTTGTTGAGCGTGAGATATTGTTATTGCTGCTACTTGACCTAGGCATTGGGTAGTGTTGTCTTTTATTTTGCTTCAATTTTATACACAAACAGTGGGCCTAGTTCTTATCTTTAGTATAAACTAATTTCGAAAGATTTTTACTATAATTCATGAAACCTTGATTGGGCGGCAATGTTCTCAATGGCTGCAACAATCGGTTGTCAATATTCATTAGCCATTTGAGTTACCCTACAATAAAGATTTTGCCCATTTCCATTGTCGAAGGTCAACTTTCTCTTGCGAAGCCCCCAAACATACCTAAACTATTAAACCATAAAAACTGACTCTGGAAATGAATAGTAACACGTAGGAAAAAGCAACATGCTTGAATGGCTGCAACAATCGATTTGATTAGTTGTCCGAGTTACCTTGATATAGAGTATGTTACAAATTTTTCGTGTTTTCACTCAACTTTATTCTCATCACAACCAAGGGGGATACATAACCAAAATCATACCAAATCAGAAAAGCATCCAAGGAAAATATATCTTTCGTATCACAAACAATAATGGTATCAGAACAAAACAAGTTTCTCTAAAAAGTAGTAAATAATCCAACCAAGTATAAAAGGATGGTATCATAGCCAATTATTATAAGCATAAAAGGATGTTCAGCATAAATATCTCACATCCAAGTTTCACAAAACATGTAGAGCAATGGCAATATATCACTGCATGGATATATCACATCTCCAAGTTTAACATCTCTAAATTGTTAATAGCTTTTCCAAAATATCACATCATGGATATATCACAACTGTGATATTTTACATAAGTAAATAATTTAGCCAAGCAAATAATTGAATAACAGAATAGAGAAAATGACAAAGTAATCCAACCAATTTATCTTAATAGCATACCATAAAGCAATGAAAAAATAATCCAAATAACATAACTGAATAACAAAACAGCCAAAATGGCAGAGTAATCCAACCGACATTCCTAAATAGCAGAATAGGAAATAAGATATCACAACATAACTGCAAGAAATGATGTAGTTTTGAAAAAGATGAAATAATGTTTAAGATAGATATCTCACATCAAAACTAGTGAAGAAGAAATTGCTTCCTAAAATATTGGTCATCCGGAGCCAATCACAATTGAACAGCAAACTCATCAAAGTAATGTCTATTTTCAGAAAACTGAATAGCATGCATATAGTGCAGTAGAATACCTAAATCAAAAAACGCGTGCCTTAAAGCCAGATAATGAGAAATCAAAAGGATATTGCCTATATTAGTTAGAAACACAATTTTATTAAATGGCACTAAGAACAACATGCATGTATATATATCAGAGCCAAGTTTCACAAAACTGAATAACAATTTTAATACTGAACAACTTGTAGCACAACCAACCAAGTATTATCAATAAATTACAAAACCAAACTCTCAAACAGGGAATGAGGCACAAGTCAAAGCATAAAACATGTTCCACATGAACCAACAAGGGTCAACCCTTAATGCATGTCCGACCAAATAAGCCAAGAAAATACAAGATAGCACAAAACAAAATTGCAGAATATTTACATATCAAGGAGACTCGGATCTTTCATTTTCAAGCATGACAAATGACACAACATAGGACGGCTGCAAATTGGTTGCCTTTGTGAAAATTTCACAATTAAGATAGCCATCTAGGTTACCCTGCCATACCAATCGATGAGCATTCATTAGAGTTGCTAATATTACACTCGGGCACACCCAATAATCTGACCATCATCATAGCCCTTGCACTTATATATACAATTCAAATGACAGTCCCAATCAAATGCCAAGTTGTCAACCACAGAATTTGAAAATTAAACAAAGCCTTAATCATAGCCATGGTAAAGGTCAATCATACTTCCACTATTGTAGAAAAGACTTTAGTGAAATTCACAACTATAGTAACATGTAAATCAAAGATTTAAATGTAAATATCGAATCATCTACCAAAAAAGAAACATGTATAAGCCTCAAATGCTGGAGAAATGAAAACTTGCAATCCACAGCTATAGTAACATATAAATTAGAAATCAATACATAATAAATAACAAGAAATAATCGAATAAGATAACCAAATGAAAACATATACATTGTCCAATGCAGCATAAATGACAAGTTCATGCATGAGAGCTATCGTAACATATAACCGGAGACCCAAATATAAGAAAATGTAAATCATAGCCTGCACAATCACATCTATAGTAACAAAATTACATACTCAAATGTAAAACCCTAAACAGATTGAACCAAAGACCAAAAATCCGAGTGAATTGTAAATCAGAGCCCTAATTTTTCTCAACATAGAGGTTCTAAATTCACAGCTACATCTTCATAATTAGAGACCCAAATGTAAATCTCAAGGAATAATCAAAAAAATATTTGAGTCAATCACAAGGTAAGACAAGCTATAAATTAGAAATACCCATTTGAGTAAATCACAAATACACATTCGAATAAATCACAGAGTAATATGGGTGAACACAAATGGATGTAAAACACAAGAGATCTGAAAACAATGAAGCAATATGGGTGAACACATGAAGATGAATCGGCACAAAGCATTTCAATGAGAGAGAATGATGAATAATTGAAATGGAGGATTGGGGATGTACAGTGGCTCCCGATATGTGGGGAGCCACTATAGCATCCCCAAACCCAAGTCCTAAAATGGGGAGGCAGATTGAGTATGCATTTAGGGTTTTCCCCCAATGTAAACCCTAAATTTTAAGGAAAAATAAAGATTTAGGCATCCGGATGTAGGTGCTCTTATAACTATCTCATAACTAAATAATATAATTATAATATCTAACCAATGATACATTTATAAGTTCAATTTTACCTAAGTATCATTCATTTGAAATATAATTATAAAATAGTTATAAAAAATTATAAATTTATATCATAAATATTTAAAAATTAAAAAAATTTACCCAATATAAATATTGAAAAATAAAATGATACAACTATTACAGAATTTGTTCAAAGATTTTTAATAAAATATTACTACTTTTTTAATGTATTTAATTGTATTAAAATATAATATTTAATTAGAAAGTCTCACAATAATCATGGTTTTCCATTAAAATGGATTGATTTGGATAGTGAGTTGAAAGATTACTTGTAAATAGTAGTAAAATTGTTTCAGTTAAAATGCTTTATCGAATGTTAGAAAATGAAATAGAAAAAGTTGAATAAATATATTGTAAAGTTAAAATATTGTTAAAATATAATTTTTTAATATAACTTTTATTTTGGTATTTAAAAAAATTGAATTATTTTTTATATTTTATTTGAAAATTAAGAAAATTATAATAATTAAATAATAATTAGATAAAAAATTAAAAATTGAAAATTGAAAATTGTTTCTAATATTGAGATAACAGAGGTGAGAAAAGTATCTTTCATTCCAAACCTCGGCTTAAAAAGAAAAATCACGGGCACTCTGGTAATCTCACCGTGGGGATTCACTGGGGATTTAAAGAAATTGTTTTTCCCCCTACATGTCTCTAAGCTAAAGAAAATTGTTTCCAGATACGCAAGGGCAGCAAGTGCCTGTTTTGGCTTTTGGGGTCTCCTTAAAAGAAGCAAGAAACTCGCGTACTCTCTGTGATCAATGGAGGGAAGAATATAAAGGGCCTCGCTCTCCCAACCTTTATTTTGATCAACTTTTTGAGAGAGAATAGAGATTGAGCTTGTAGAGAGATAAAGCGGTGTAGGAAGCACCTCGACTCAGTCAGTGACCATGTCTCTGGGCTATGCAGAGAAGCTTTCGTACATAGAAGATGTGGGAAAAGTTGGCATGGCTGAGTATTTCGACTCGCCTCGCATTTTGCAAGAAAAAGTGGGGCTTTCTTTTTTGCATTCACATTCTTACTATTTTTGTTTTTGTGTTTTTTAAATGTGCTTCTAGTTTGCTTATTATTGTCATTTCGGCTTGATAACTTGATGATCTTAAGCACTTTGATACCCATGAATGCAACATAGTTTTTGGTTCTTAAACCCGGTGAAAGTATCGTTATTTGTTATGCTTCTGCAACTATGTGCTATTGTGACTTGCTTTATGAGATCTCGCATATTGGCTTTGGCTTTTATATTCAGTAGAATTGCAATTCACTTGCTTTGTTGGTTATTAACCTGAAATTTGCGTGCTCATTTCTGATTGTGATAACGGCTGCGATGTTTACGTAGCAATTGTAGTTAAAATATTTGTACATTCTTGATCATCAACATGCCTAGGGTTGAAGAGACGCAGTTTATTAACTTATTATTATTTAGATTCAATTGTCCGCTAATTTGGTGAATACTTGAGGTACATCATAATTCTAGCATGTAGAGTAGGCGGTGGGGAGGAATCATGAAGCATGTAATAAAACAGTCTTTTCTTATCAATGAAGTCGGGAAAAAATGTGAAAGAATGAAGGACTTACATGGGCTGGAGTGATTAAAAAGTTTCAATGTGTCTAATCCAAAAAACTGTTTTTGGATTTAAGGAAAGACACATTGAACCTCTAGTTTAGGGTTCTACTACTACCCCCACCCCCCTTTCAACATCTTGGCATCAAACAAAAAACAAAAAACCAGAAGAGTCTCGGAGTGCAGGAATATGTCTTCTTTTCATTGGTGCTGATAAAGATGCATGTGTTGGTGGATCTGCTGTGACTATATTCATTATGGTTGGAGGGTATCAATTTTTTTTTCCAACTATTATTCCTACCAAAAGGAAGATATCATGCTACCCCGCTGCTAATTGAATTGGTCTTATTGCAAATTTCTTGACATATGTGCTTTTGGTCCTCTCAAGGTTTTCTTCCTGTGTTTAGTTAAATGAAGATTTTAAGACCTGATATGTGTTGTCTAATGATTCTGACCTCAACTCGGTTTGTTTGACTTTATTTATTTTTGTCTTGGCAGATTGAACGACTTGCCATGACGATACAAAAGGTTTGATGTTACATCATGTGACTCATCTCATTGATGGTAGTGTTAAATATTTTCTCTTTGATGTTTTATAGGAGTTTTTTTGTTGTTTATAATTGCAGAGTAAGCATCTAGTGGTGTTTACAGGCGCAGGAATATCAACTTCTTGTGGTATACCTGATTTTCGAGGCCCCAAGGGGATATGGACACTTCAGGTGAAAATTTGTGAAATTCATATAACTTCATAAGTTGTTAATAAGGCCTTTGTTGTCTTCTCAAAGTGCATTAAGTTAATAATCCTTCCTTCCCTATCTCAACAACTTTTATCATACTCAGAATGAGCTCTTTAAAGTTAACAAGTAGCTTAGCATGAAGGAGATGTGGAAAATGATCCCGATCTGTATCATGTGGTGTATATGGCAAGAGCGCAATGATCGGACTTTCGAAAACAAGGAGCGATCGCCGGAGGAACTTAGAGCTCTATTTTTCCGCACTTTATTGCTATGGGCCATTGCTTTAGATTTTAATGGCCTGAATGTTCATGACTTTCTAGCTTCCTTTTCTTTGACCTAGATAGGTCTTATCTCTTGTATACCATCTTGTGTACTTGGGCTTTGCCTATCCCTATTAATAATATTATTGATTACTTATAAAAAATAAAAAAAAAGTTGCTTAGCATGGGCTTTTCTTATAAAATTTTGCATCCTTGTTGATCCAAATGTGAGGATGTCTTACTTATAAGCTGATGAGCTGTCCAAAGAGTCGAAGACATATGCATATGTTTGGAGGCAACTTGAAATGAAAATAGAAGGTTTTGTTACCTTGTCAACAACTGGCATTCTTTAGACTTTTGCTCTGTTGCTTCATATGTCATCCCACATGCGCCTGAAATGGTTTTTCTTTGCAATCAGCAATATAATAATTCCATTGTAAATCCCTTTGTATGGCTCTTCTCATGCTCATTTATAGTACAGCGTGAAGGCCAAGCCTTGCCTGAAGCGTCACTGCCATTTCACCGTGCGATGCCGAGCTTGACTCATATGGCTTTGGTTGAGCTAGAGAAGGCTGGTATTTTGAAGTTTCTAATTAGTCAGGTATGGCTGCATTATGTCATACTTCAGCTTTATGTATGATTCTATCCCTTTGGCAGATAACTTTTAGCTTGAACTCTGATTGATGGGTGCTAAGTCTAGTTTCCTTATTATTCTGCTTTAAGCTGTTTCCTTCTTTTGTTGCTCACACGAGTTGCTACTTCATTCTCAAGAATTTTTTTTCTCGAGAATATCTTCTGTTGTTCCATCGTTAAAACTTGCTGAGAGGAAGGTTCATATAGTTTGCTATTTGCAATAATTTAAACATACTTCTTACACTATGTTTGTATTCTATGTTTCCACCGAGTTGGGGTGACATCCAAAATTATTTTCTAAAACCCTGCCAAGAACAAAACAATGTTGGATGGCGTAAAGACTTGATGTGTTTCTTGTCTCTCTTGGTGTATTCAGTCAAGTGGGTCATTATGTAGGGTTATATGAAACACTATGCACTTACTTTTCTCATTTCATTTCTTACAACCTATTACTTCTAATTGCAAGAATGTTGATGGTCTCCATCTTCGGTCTGGAATTCCAAGGGAGAAACTTTCTGAATTGCATGGAAATTCGTTTATGGAAGCTTGCCCTTCATGTGGAGCCGAGTAAGACCAGTATTTTCAATGAAACTGACTGTTTAATGTTTCTACTTTCTTTTTGGGGGGCTCATGAATCTTCTGCTTGAGTTGATATGTGGTTTAAAAAATCACTTGTTGATGCTCTTATTATTATTTATAGAATATTTCTACTCCCCATTTATGGATGCTTAAGATTCTTATTTGCACTTAGTTGGATTCTTTCTCTTGTATACACTCAGTGTACTTGGGTTATGCCCCTTGTGCTTTTAATAAAGTTGACATAAAATCTTATTTGCACATGGGTAGGTACTTGCGGGATTTTGAAGTGGAAACTATTGGTTTGAAGGAGACATCGAGGCGGTGTTTTGATGTAAAATGTGGAGCAAAGCTTAAGGATACAGTTCTTGACTGGGAGGTACTAATTACTTTATTTTCTTTGTTGCATTTTTGTTGAGGTTCAAAATTTAAGTTGTACTTGGTATGTTGTGGGTGCCTAGACATGGCATTTCAAGCTAAGTTATTTGTTTATGGTACAAGTATGCTAATTACTAGGAATGGAAAATAAGCCAAATTTATCTTTTTAGGCTTCATAGGAACACAAAATCTAATTCAAAATATGAGGCAATAAACTCAAAGTTCGATCTCTGTTGACGTTGGATGACCTTTTTCAGTTGGTACCCGTGACACTTGGTTTAGATGGTATGATTAGGGACCACTAATTTATAAACTCGAATCCCTTAATATCCAATATGTGACATTTGCTCACAAGATATATGATTTTATGCACTCATTGACAAAAAAAGAAAAAAAGAAGAAGAAGAAGATATATGATTTTATGCAGGAGAGACTTCTCTTCTTGAGATTTGTTTCGTAGATTCCCTAACTACCCCCCTGTCAATGAAATTCATGCGTTTCAGCTGATTTTTAGACAGTCACAAGGAATTGTGAAAAATAACATTTTGGCTGAGATTTGCAATTTTGCCATTTTTGAAACACCACAAAAGGTGTTGAGGCTGGAAAATTATTGGGTACTCCAAGAGTATGGATGACATGGTGTTTCCATCGTATCACAACGTGTCATATAATTAAAATTGCTTATGCAAGCACCAATTTTAATTGACATGGCATCCTGTGATGGGATAGGAGTACCATGTATCCATACTTCGAAAATACCTAATAATTACTTGATGAGGCCGTACTATGATAAGTAAAAATCTGTTGATCTATCTAAAATAAATAGTAATGGGTGAAGCCCATGTACATAGAAAGTATACAAACTTATTTATATCATATTCTTAACACATCAAAACACATTTTCTGAGGAATCTCTGTCTCTCTGTCTCTCTGTCTGCAGGATGCATTACCCTCAAAAGAGATGGACGCTGCTGAGAACCACTGCAGGATGGCTGATGTTGTATTATGTTTGGGGACGAGGTAAGAGCAGGATTCTTCTTGACAATACTTCATCTTTTTTTTTTTGCCTTCTCAATGTTTCTTCCATGAGAAAACTTGGCCCCATGATCAATTATTTTAGTTAGCTTCTCTTGGATTGAAGGGCCATTGGGGGTCCTATTATGATTTATTCCATTCAGGTTTTGTTGATGGCCATGTGCATAATTTCTCTGTGCAGTTTGCAAATAACTCCAGCTTGTAACCTTCCTCTTAAATCGCTCCGTGGTGGGGGGAAGATTGTGATTGTGAATCTCCAGGTATTTCCTTTTTGGTTTTAAATGGGTTCGCTGCTTGCACAGAGAAACAAAGTGCATTAAGAGCTCAAATAGTGTCCAAATTAAAAGCTTGAATGGTGATGAGTGTTTGAGGCTGGCAAATATTAGTTCATTCTAGTACTAGTAATTCCATTGATTATTATTGAGCAGCAAGTAGTTACCATCATTTTATTGCCTGTGTCCAGTAGCAATTTCTTGTCAGTCCTCATAAGTGTCTAGCGCCACATTACTGCTCTTGCAAGTATTAGGCAACAGATCAATATGTGTGCATTTGGCTAAAGGTTTAGACCAGCTGATGACGGCAGGATGATTTGATAACTTTTGATATTTAACAAAAAAGTACTCTATGATTCCTTTACAAGAAGTTTACCCTCTATTTTAAATTTCTTTCTTTCTCATTTGGAAGCCACATAAATGAAACTGCTGCCCTATTGATTTTTCACTCTCTCTACTTTTTCCATCATTGATGTTTTTTTTTAGGATGGCATTTTACATATATGATTAGCCATCTATGTTCTAGTTGCCTAAGATATGGTTTCTTTAACTTTACAGAAAACTCCAAAGGACAAGAAAGCAAGTTTAGTGATCCATGGGCGTGTAGATAAGGTATTGCAAATTCTTGTCTTATTTTTCCACTCTGGTTATGAAATAGCGACCAGTGTCTGACATCTCTTTCATTGAGCTGAGCTCTTTTTGCCTGCTTAAGTCGATACCATATATAGGATGTCTATAACTTAGTATTCATGTTTTAGTAATAAATGTATAATTAGATTCATCATACACTGTAAGTGTACCTAGTTTAGTTGCTACTTATCAGTCATATGTTCTGTCTAAGTTGGCCGGCTGCTAAGTATTGATTTGAAATGGAACAGGTTATTGCAGGCGTCATGGACAGACTTAACCTGCAGATTCCACCATTTATCAGGATCGATCTTCTCCAGGTCATTCTAACTCAAGCCTTGAGTATAGGTAACTATTTTTGGATTTATAATCACTGTATTTTTCACCTTTGTTTAGGATACAAAAAGTCAATGAACTTACTTGAACCGGGACCTTTATGCAGTTTGTAGTACTCAGTTTGACTGGCTAAGCCTATTGGCAGCATTTTCTTGTGAAATTGGTAGATCTATGTACAGATAATATAATGAGATTTAATTTATTTATCTGTTTTTCTGTCCAATCAATTTTCATATAAAACGAGTTTCTTAATTTACTCCTAATTCAAGTTCCTAGGCATCATTCTTGAAGCAACAAAAACCAAGGAATTATAGGAGTGACTTGTAATTATTTTGAGGCGGCTTTGGTCTTATAGCTTTCTTACAAAGTCTCTACTTGAACTACAGATAAAAAATATGTGAACTGGACCCTCCAAGTAGCAAGTGTACATGGACACAGAGCTCCATTGCCATTCATCGAATCTGTTGAGGTTATTTAATGTTTAGAAATTCATGATGCTGCTCATTTCCCTTTGTTACCACTATCCAAAGTCTTTCTGCGTATTATATATTTGAAGTCCCAAAGCAAGGTTTGATGCCCTCCATGAACCCATATTGAAAGTTTATTTGAATACCTCAATGCAAGGATGTTGGTCATCGCTATTATGAAGAAAGTATTTTAGTCATTCTCTCACTCTGGATATTTCACCACTATGTCTCTCTGTAGTAATCCTATAGATCATTAAAGTAAAGTTGATGACCCTTGCTCGAAATTATTAACTAATATATCAAGAGTGGGCCACTTTTGTAGGTATCCCTAAGGTAACTATAGGGTGGCATTGGGATCCCTATGTCACAAGAGACATTTTAAGTTCCAAGTCATTTTTGTTTTCATCAAGCCTTTTATTCCAATTGGGTTAACCTTCTGTTGCGTTGCAGGTTTCCTTCTTGGACAAGCAAGATTATAAAGCCGCCATTCTACGTATGCAACCTTTTCGGCTAAAAAGGTTGCTCCCATGCTATCACATATTGAGATTGTAGTTGTCATTGTGCTGAATTTTGCTGAAAGGAGAAGGGAAAAAAAAAATGTGCATCGGTGCTATTTATATCTATATTCAGGAATTTTTCAATGTCATAGTGTGCTCCCTGGCAGAGCTTAAATTAAAAAAAAAAAAAAAAATTGTGCTCCACTCAATAATTTCTTCCAGGGATCCAAAAAATTAATTCAGATACGTGATCTTTTATTTTGTGTTTCATATAGTTTGCTTCAAATGAGAAAATTTGGCATCAGGGGAACTTATCAGGATGCGTAAGTGATGTAGGGTCCTCCTCAGAGATTTGGATTGTAGTCAACTTGCTTGGCCCTTTATGAGCAAATTGTGAATGCTTTGAATTGTTGACTTTTCCTGAGGAGATAGGAGAATCGAATATCCCATTGTTTTATCAGTGGTGCTACTGCTTATAGCTTAATTAGACATTATCTGCTGCTTCCTTTTCAGCTTCAATGGTTGTTATTGATACTTGTCAGGAGAACCATGCGGACAAGATCATTTGAATTGGTTTTAAGACTCAACTTCAGTGATGGTTGTGGATGCCAGTCTGCTGAAATGAATGTCCCTGTTGATTTTAAGGTGAGAGGTAGACTAGTCCTATTTATTGCTTCAGAGCTTGCATGGCTTTTTTTGGTTGATAATTTGGTTATTTTCATATTCATTTTGTGGTTCTTGAATTTATGAGCTCACCCTCCACCCCATTCTTATTTACATTTGCATGATGATTTCTGACATGCATGATGAATCGATGCTAAACGACACTAATTGTATTTACAAGGTGTTCTATGTTAACCAGCACCAGTCCTGATTCTCTCTATGACTAGATTCTCAAGTGAAGCTCCTTTCGTTTCAATAAAACTTAACTAGGGAAGATTTTCTGTTATCTATAGTTTGGTGGAGATCTTAAAATACTTTCTCATAGGTGATTGCAATGAAATCTTGATGTTAAAACCAACAAAAACTCACAAAATTTGATGGGCAGTGGTGTGGGTGGTGGCGGTAACAGTGTAACGGTGAAGGGAGGGGGAGAGAGAGAGAGAGAGAGAGAGAGAGAGAGAAGGGGGGGGTTGTGGTGGCACAAGGAATTGGTTAAGTAAGGTGGTTTTTTGAATTCCCCATTGGTAATTATCGAATCTATTCAACAATTTCAAGCACGCTAGAGATACATAAACCATTCTTAGTAACTCTGAACATCATGTTATATATTGCGTATACATCCGCCATTGCTTTTGTTGGAAGTGTTAGTTTCTTAATATCTCAAATTGATACGAGCATATATGTACTTGTAGATGTATTTCTACATATTTATGTATTTACATTAGTTAACACAAGTAGGGGAAGATCAGAAGATTTTCTACATGCATATTGACTAACCTTTGACCAAGATAGTCTTAGTTAGACTGAGCAAGCACTCCATTATTCTGCTCGGGGAGAGAAAACACTTGTTCGCTCCAAATTTTATGGGATAACGGTTTGTTTCCATCAAAGCCCGATAAACCTGATCACATTGCAGGTTTCAACTGACTGTTTAGACCTTGAGAAAGATGTCATCCTTCAAAAGCTTAGAGACAGAGCAACGCAAGATTTATGCTGCGGACTAAATGCGGTTGTTGAGAGAAAGGCCACCTTGACCCCGAAAAGTGAGGCAACTGTCTATGCCATTGTGACAAACATTTTTCAGCACAATATGGCCTCCAAAGCTTTAGTTGATTCTGTCTGCAATGGTGATGTTAAAAGGCAAAAAGAAGGTGTGAACGGTACTGGAACATCTGGGAAGCGCTCAAAAGGGCGTAAGCGCAAATCTAGATCTTAGAGAATGAAGGGTTGTGATTTGAGTTGTGTATATATGATATTCATTAAAGCTAACAACAAAAACTTATGAAGGGACGGGTGAATTTTGTTAGAGACTACACTCGGTCTCCCCAGCTATATGGGTAGGGCAATTGGTATTGATTATTGGCCGGGCACGCTTCATTTATTTTTGTAAGTTGGATTTTGAGATCATTGTGTTATCCATAGTGAGCATTTACTAAGTAATTGGTGCTCAATTGACTCTCTCTCTTCTCATGCTTGGACCATGTTATATTTTACTTGTAGGAGTCATCGCTACAATATGAGGCAAAAGTATTTACTCCTAATTATTAGAATACTTAATAAAAAAAATGATAAACTTACACCTAATAGTTTATGAATAACATTTTATATCCTTTAGAGAAGGAAAAGGAAAATATATATAACTATTCTATTATAATAAGTGGCTATCTAACTGTGAATGATAACTTTTGTTGTTTTCCGTTAATTTTTTTATTTTTTATTTTCTGTTAAGTCCTATTTTACCAAAAGGTCCTTAAAACACTTGACCATTTGATGTGTAACTCCCTTATAGAATTTAATGAATGATCATGTTTTATCAAAAGATCTTTAAGACTCTTGACTATTTGACGTATAGCTCCCTTGTAAAATTTAATGAAGAATCATGTTTTACCAAAAAGCCCTTAATAGTCCCACGGCGCACATGAATTGACATCTATTTTTCATGTCCTTTTTGTTTTGATAGTTTACTCATTTTCCTCTCTTTTTGTTTCAATTTTTTTTTTAAATAAAAAAATTAAAATGACTTCACTCTTTAGAACAGAAATGCTTTAGAGCATTCTCTCATTGTAAAATTCAACTTTAAGTAAATTTAACTAATAAAATACTTAAAACATTCAATATATAATATTAATTATTAATTTAATTAGAATATAATTATTATTAATATTAATATTGAATATTATTAATTTGATTAGAATATAATTATTATTAATATTTTAATTTGTAGAACTATAAAATGTGATAAAATAAAAATTAAAAAAAATATTAAATTAATAATATTTTATTATTATATAGAGAATAAATAGATAATCCAATATGGATGCAAGCTAATGCTCATACTTTGTTAAAGTTTATATTTTTTTAATCTTTATTTTTTATCTTTTTTTAACCTTATATTTTATTTTTTCAGATAAATAAGTTACTGACTTTTTTACTTTTTTTTTTATTAAAATCTTTATGTCAGGTGTACTTGAGTACTAACACATCCGGGACTGTTCCCTAATGTGTGTGTGTATATATATATATTTAAAACTGTTACAACGAATCTTTGGAAAGAGAACCAAAAATAATTATGGAAATCCGAAAATGAATGATGGGTCAATTTCTTCTCCACTTCAGTTAAATAAATTTATGACGAGTAATGCCTTGTTTGGGTATCGAGAGTACTTCAAGTACTCTCAAACACTCTCACTACTATTCTTTACTTTATTATTACTTTTCACCTACTTTTTTTACTATTCATTACTTTTCACCTACTTTTTACTACTATTTAATATTTTATTATTACTTTTCCATAACTATTCACAAACATTCTCAAACATTTTCACTATCCAAACCAAGCCTAAATCTATTGGATGCCAGAAATTAATTACAGCTATTCATGAGTTAAATGATGAAGATGGACGTATTTTAATCACTTGAGAACCAACGAAATTAAACTCATGAAGTAGTCCAATATTATCATACCTTCTCTCTCTCTCTCTCTCTCAATAGCACACAGTATATCCCTATTTTGCCTCAGCTTGCAGTAGTTCTACTTAGGTGTGGGTAGCGGGGTCCCACCTCGCCTCCGCATACCCTGCTCTGCCCATGCAGAGGCGGGACTCCCCACCCCGCATCTAGGGCCCTTAGCGAGGTCGAGTGGCGGGAAGAGCCCAACCTCGCCCTACTCCCGCTTACATATATATATTATATATACATAAATATATATTTATATTTTACAAATTGTGTATATATAAATATATATTACAATTTGTTAGACTTGTTCACAAAATATGCACTAGTAAATTTAAAAATTACATAGTTTAAAAATTAATACACTACAATTTACACAAAATATATACTAACAAATTTAAAAATTACATAAATTTTAAATTATAGTCATATTTATAATGTTTAAATTTATAAGTTAGATCTAAAAATATATTTTTAATTACTTTTGGACTTAGAAATAATTTTTAAATAAACTAAAATGTAGTATTTTTTTTAAAGTAGGCGGAGGAGGGGCGGATTGGAAATCAATCCCTCACCCTGCCCTCGCATCCAAGGGGCGGGGGACGGGGGGTGAAAACCCCACCCCCCGCCCCATGCGAGGCGGGGTGCGGGGGAGGGGTGGCCCCACCCCATAAGGGGCGGGTAGCACCCCTAGTTCTACTCGAATGAGTAACTTAAAAAATTGCTAGTGCTCAACTTTGTAGGGCATTCCCACAACAAAAATGAAAGCATAATTAATTAATTATTGATATTTAATAAATGTCAAAAAAATTATTATTAATCAACATTTATGTAAAGCTCTTGCAGAATATTTCCTCTAAAATAAAAGGCATGATTTGCCGGCATCTATTAAATACCGACAAAATTCTTATTAATTCATATTTATGTAAACGGCACCAAATTTATATTTTATTGTCGATGTTAATGACATAAATGCTGACGTAAATAACTAATTGCTGACGTAAAAAATATACTGATAAAAAAATCATTAATATATTGGTATTTACAAAAATACAGATAATATAAGTGTGTCTCCAAATTGTTTTATTTTTTCAAAGTACCCCAAATATATATATATACACACATTATTATAGCTATTTAATCAAGATCATATCAGTACTTAAAAAGAAATTAGAAAATGTGGGGATCATCAGAAACAGAACTAACAACTCAAACCTCAACCTCTCATGGTAAAAAAGTTGGTAACTTGAATCACATTTAAAGAATGACCCGAGTTTCATACATTAATTAACCCAAATATATACTTTCCCTAAATATCTGTCAAATATTAAATTGCATTAAACAGGCATCATTAATATACAGTGCATGCATTAGTGATCTCACCAATGACATCCCTCAGTAGTCAGCCATGAAGCCAAGCTCTGGAAGGTCCACAAATGGTGTTGACTGGCCATGACCTGTTGTTTCCGGTTAAGGCAACCACCTTGGCCAATCAAAGAGGATGTTTCAACGGGCAGTACTGGGTTCCTCGTTGAAAACGCCGGTAAGTCTATATAAATTCCCATTTGCCAAACGAGTACTACCCATTCAAGACACAGCTACTAGGCTTAATTAGAGGAAAACAAACACAAAAGTTTTCTCTTTTTTTTAAGAGTAGATCAGGAAGTACTGTATGGAACGTAGGGGTGGGTTCCAATATCGCTGTCGCCGGCATGCAAAATCGAATTCTGGTAAAACACAAAAATAATTATATGTTCTTACTCTTTTCTTTTTAGAGTATTTTTCCTTTTCCTTTTCTCGACAAAGACATATACAATATATATATATATATATATGCTTTATTTCATTAGTATGGATATATATCGTATATGCATGGGTTATATTCTATCTGATACTTGTTTCATGGTCTCTCTCATGAGTTTTTGTTGTGAAATCTATGGATGTTGACAGGCTTGTAATCTTGCGCGCGTTTTCGGTAAGATTTTACAATATTGGTTTTTGCATGCAAATGTGTATTCCGCTTCACGGCCTCTTTTAGGTTCGATATATAAGAAAAGCTCCAATTTTTTTTTCTTCCATTTTTGCTGTTTGTAAAGAAGGTTTTATACACATGAGCTTCTTAGAGATTTGATCTTTGAGCACGTTTCTCGCTGATTTCCGGCATGAAATTACAGTGCTATACATTCTTGTCCTGCAAAAGAAGAAAAGAAACGGTTTGATCAATGTATTTTGGCCACCTTTTTTGACCACATACTAATTCATGCATGCCGTTTTACGTTTCGTATAACGCTTTTATCAGATGGTTCTGATCTCTTGAGGTACTGATCCTCCTTTGTTTACCTTAAATATTTGTAGGAGTTAGCATGTACATTGTATGAGATGAATCGTTCTCTGTTTCATGTTCTATTCCAAAATTTGAAACATTTTCATGACTTTATTGGCATGCATGAGACTGGCCTACATTAATGCAAGGGTACTGGATATAGGGTTTATCTTGATCTTTAGGCACTGGACAATAAACATGAAAAACGAAAGGTCATAATTGGCTCTTTTGTGCCCTGTATGTACCATTTATTACCTTCTTTAAGTCATGATATCAACGAAGTCTGATGATTTATATCGGATATTTCATTATATGCATCCACAAATGAGTTTGTTTTCAAGCCTAGAAACTCCCCCTCCAATTAAATGAGAAGGAAAAGAAACCCAAAAATATGCATGGTTCGCTTCATATTAAAGATTCATGGCATTCATTAACTTTTTCGTCCAAGGAAACTAAGAGAGGAAAAAAACCCAAATACCAAGCAGGATATATACCGAGTCATGATCTGATCTGCAGTGGGAAATAAACACCGAAAGGGGGCAAAGTCCAAACCCACAACTTTGCTCTCGTTAAAGATGTGAAAAAAGTGAAACATGTAGGAGAAGAAACAGTTTTGAGATTTGATCTGGGAGAGAGATCAGAGAGAGAGAGAGCAGAGTGAGTGAGACCCATTAAAGAGTGGCCTAGCCCGAGATTACTAGTATGGCTACAATTTACAAGCAGAGAATACCTGAACAGTGGATTGGACCCACCGGCCCCCCGCGTGAGGTGTCTCGGTTTCTTCTTCCACTGGGAATTTGTCTTCTTCTTTGGGTTACCAGCAGAAGCCGACAAACTTTAATAAAAGAGATGCTACTCTTATAAATGCCTTGACCTTTTCTCGTCTTTCTCATTCTTAATTAATTGTCCCCTAGCCCTCTAATTGCAACCCAATTTCCGTTTTTTTTAATTGGTTTTGTCCTTTTCTCTCTGTTAATCTGTTTGAACATCGATGGTAGGTTCCTTTCCTTTCTTCCTTGTGTCTTTCATGAAATTATGAATAGCCATGCCTTTCACCACCCAGGGAAGTTGCGTTTTGGTGATCTCAAAATACTCGCAAGATGATAAGTTTAATATTATATATATATATATATAAATATATATCATCCCTATGTGGCTCTCATCTGTAGTATTATTACTACATTTTTACGAGGTTATTTTGACGAGTACTACATTTATAATGTTCATTTCAGCCTCGGCCATATTGCTGCCTAATAACTCAACCAGCAACACCCCCAACACAAACAATGAGGATACCAACACCTTCAACAGCCCTGATCATCAACAGCATGACTCGCCATGCATGCAGGTGCGTGAACAAGACCAATTCTTGCCCATAGCTAACGTGATACGCATCATGCGTCGCATCCTTCCGCCCCACGCAAAGATCTCCGACGATGCCAAGGAGACTATCCAAGAGTGCGTGTCTGAGTTCATCAGCTTCATCACAGGGGAGGCCAACGAGCGGTGCCAGCGCGAGCAGCGAAAGACTGTGACGGCCGAGGACTTGCTCTGGGCCATGGCAAAGCTGGGCTTCGACGACTACGTTGAGCCCCTCAACGTGTACCTGAACCGCTACCGCGAGGCTGAGAATGAGCGCGGCGGCAGCAGCAGCAGCAGTAGTACTTTACGTGGCCGGGATCCTAAGCTGCCTCTTTATCCGAAGCGTAGCGGCCTGGATATTCATGGTCCTATTATGGCCGTGCCACCGCCGTTTGGCCCCAGCTTCCCTATGGGCCATCTCCCGGGGATGTTTGATGCTGCTGCTGCTGCAATGGCTGGGTACTATAGGGATCGTGTGCCTGCTCCTGCAGAAGGCTCCTCCCCTGATGATCATCATCACCATAATGCTTTGGCTAGCTATGATCCTTTTGTACCCAGGTCGAATGACCCGTAATATATAATAATTATATGTTTGGGGCAGAAATAATCATAAGCAAAATACTTGACATTATATATAATACCATTATAGCCAAGATGGTGGGTGCAATTGCGACGGTTTTGATATTAGTTCCATGACATATATATGTTACAAGAGAAATTTTATTTGCAGTCCTTACTTAGAGACTGTATGTGCATACCCTTTATTAAATAAGAAAAAAAATTATTTTATAAGGGATATTTTTGTAATTTTAAACAATTTTAAAGATAAAATTACTTAGACTTATATTACAGTCCTTATTTGAGAACTGTATGTAGCATTGCTCATATTACAAGCAGTCGTTCTCTTATATATTTTCTGTGTACTTAGATTAGATTACGTCTAATTGCTAAAAAAAATAAA
>QEOT01005136.1:14014-29714 GCA_003123785.1 Pterocarya stenoptera | reverse complement strand
AGGCCATGCTGGATTCTATAGGAGGTTCATTAAAAATTTTAGTCTAATCTTGAAACCCCTATGCCAGCTGTTGATGCATGATGTTACTTTTACTTGGACTAAAGACTGTCAAACTGCTTTTACCCAATTAAAAGTTAGCCTAACTACTGCCCCTATAATCCAACCCCCTGACTGGACATTACCATTTGAAATAATGTGTGATGCTAGTGATGTGGCTGTTGGGGCTGCTTTAGGACAAAGAAAGAACAAACTGCCTCATGTTGTATACTATGCTAGCAAAACCTTAAATGATGATAAAAAAAAATTACTCTACTACAGAGAAGGAATTGCTAGCTATAGTATTTGCATTAGAAAAGTTTAGGGCCTATTTGCTTGGGTTTCCTGTCATTATTTTCACTGACCATGCTGCACTGAAATTTATGTTCACTAAGAAAGATGCATAACCAAAGCTTATCAGGTGGATCCTTTCGTTACAAGAATTCAATATTACAATAAAGGATAAAAAAGGGGTGAAAAATGTTGTAGCAGATCATTTGTCTCTACTTACATTGAACTCAACCATTCAAAACCTCCCAATTTCTGAATCATTTCCTGATGAAAATTTGTTTTTAGTCCAGGTTTTAACTTGGTATGCGAACTTGGTTAATGTTCTGTTGACAGGACATACTCCAGCCCATTAGACAGCACAGGACATTAGAAAAATGAAGGCTGAGGCTAAGTTTTTCTTTTACAATGAGCCTTACCTATTTAAATATTGTTCTGACCAAATAATTAGGAAATGTGTTCCTAATAATGAAGTCTTTGCCATACTCACTTTCTGTCATTTTGAAGCCTGCGGTGGGCACTTTTCTACCCACAAAATTGTAGCTAAATTTTACAAAGTGGGTTTTATTGGCCAACAATGTTCAAAGACACTTACATTTTTTTGTAAATCTTGCAAACCTTGTAAAAAACTTTGGGGGGGGGGGGTTTACCAAAAAAAACATGATGCCAATGCAACCAATTCTAGTTCTAGAAATTTTTTATTATTGAGACATAGACTTTATGGGGCCATTTTCCTCCTCTTTTGGTTACCTCTACATTTTGCTTGCTGTTGACTATGTGTCAAAATGGATTGAAGCCATACCATCCGGAAATTGTGACCATCACATTGTTTTAAAATTTCTCAAAAAAAATATTTTTGCACGGTTTGGTATGCTTAAAGCCATAATCAATGATAATGGGACCCATTTTTGCAACAAACCTTTTGTTGTTTTAATGAAAAAATATGGGATAGATCACAAAGTTTCCACACCTTACCATCCTCAGACCAATGGCCAAGCTGAATTGGCCAATAGGGAATAAAACATATTCTTGAAAAAACTATTAGCCCTAATAAAAAGGATTGGTCTGAGAGGTTATCTGATGCACTTTGGGCATATAGGACTGCTTACAAAACAATTTTGGGAATGTCACCATATAGAATAGTCTATGGTAAAGCATGTCACTTGTCTGTGGAGTTAGAACACAAAGCATACTGGGCCATTAAATAGTTTAACTTTGATGTTGACCAATCTGGTTCTTCTAGGAAATTGCAGATTGCTGAATTGGATGAACTTCGGAGGGATGCATATGACAATGCAAAATTGTCCAAGGAGCATATGAAGCAATTTCATATCTAGGGTTACAGAGGAAAGGGTTTTCTTTCCCCATTGTCGATTGATTGTTGCTGTTATATTTAGACTATACTTGTTGTTGTATTTTCATGCTTTACCTACTATCGGTTTTGGAAGGATCTCTTTGTTCTTGAACTTTTGTAGACTCACGGCACAACAGAACCTTGAAATAATCAAGGATCCTTCAACCTTTGAGTCCTGAGATAAAAGGGGATGATAATACCATGAGGGTTTTATTTTTCGTTGGTGTTTTAATCTGAGTTATTGTTCATTTAGTTCTGAAGTGTTAATTTCTTGATTGAGTTAGCATAAGCAGTTACACCCAGCAGCTACAATCACGATGGTAGAGGAAACCCTAACCCTGTGCCCCTAGTATTTACGCTTTTTGACAAATACAGTTTTAGTTTCTAAGCTTGAAAAAGTTGTTGTTTAGTTTTTGTTCTTTCATTTTAAATATTACAGATCTGGTTTTTTATAAGAAAATTTCCCTTGGAATAATCACAAATCCTTGCTTCATTTATCAAATCATTAAATCATCCGACATTCTTTACATCTCCAGGGCACATATCTCATCTATTGGTCTCTCTGTTATTGGGAATAAATCAACTCTACGAAGGAGATTTGTTCCACTATATTCCACTCTCTCCCTTGATTGATTTCATTTCATTCATTTGAACCTTGCTGGATTATGTTAATATAGTTGTCCTTGTGGAAATGACCTTGGACACTCCCACTACATTCTAAATCTGCTTTTATACTTGGAAGCACTATTTGGCGAGTATGACATATCTAAACTTATCTTAGGTAGGCTCCACAAAACCCATTCCACTATCTCAACTCACTACTATTCATAAAAAACTCAACTCATCTCAACTCAGCTCAACATCCAAATAGGGCCAAAGTCCAAACCCATTGGACCCATGTAAGAATGAGCAAGCCCAGAGTATCCTTGCCATGTCCATAGATAGTTAATGAAATTCAGCCCACATATCATAGCACTCTGGACTTTATAGAAATTGACATGATCCCTAATTGAGTCGCTTTGAGACCTAACAACAATATTGGAAGAATCAACTCAAAAAAGTAGGAATCAAGTCAAAGGATAGAGAATCTAGACCCGTTAAGAACTCATTTCAAGAACCTAGATTATATTAAAATTTAGACCCATTGAAGAACTCGTTTTAAGAACCAAGATTACACTGAGGAACGCCACAAAGGTTGTGATTTATCTTTGATAAGTTCAAATGTTCAATCAAGAACAAGAGGAGTAAACTTAACTCACAATTAAAATTCAATATTGTCTAACCCTTAAAATGAGGCAACAAAGAGTATTTAAACTAAAACCTAATTAAAACCCTAGCCAAAATAAAGCCCTTTCTCCCAAAAATACCCCTGCATGAACAGTTCCGCACTACAGTAATTCGGCTACAGTAATTCTGCTACAGTAACTTCTTGAAACCCTAGTTCCTAAAAAGTAACTTTCCAAATAAGTTTTTGGCCAAAATACAAGGCCTTCCCAAAAATTCTAGTTCATAAGAAATAAGACATATGTGGGCCAAACATGCTCAAGCCCCACTATTCTAGACTAATTCCTATAACTAATAAAATAAGCCCTTTTAATAAATTAAACAAGGTCCAAACACTAACTCTAGCTCATGTTTTCCATAGCTTGTATAAAGTGGATCAAAACTAGATCGCCTTCTCTGAAGCCCATCTTGAGTGTTGGAGTCTTTCTAGCTTCGTCCCAAGTGGATTGCACCAATCCTTGCATTGTCTCATTGATCTTCTTGGCTCTTGACCTTGTAATTGGTCCATCTAGAACTTGCAAAGGATCTTTAAGACCTTGTAATTGGTCCATATAATTTGATGGTACCTACTTTTAAGATCAATTTTACTAAAAATATATGAGCCATGCAATTCATTAAGCATATCATCTAATCTAGGAATGAGATGGCGATACTTTACTGTGATATTGTTGACCGCCTTACAATCAACACACATCCTCCACGTCCCATCATTTTTTGGCACTAGTAGCATTGGTACTACACATGGGCTCATGCTCTGTCTCACGTATCCCTTGCTCATCAAATCCTCAACTTGCCTCTGAATCTCCTTTGTCTCCTCTGGATTACTCTTATAGGCTGGTAGGTTTGGAATAGTAGCTCTGGGCACAAAATCAATCTGGTGCTCAATGCTAATAGGTAGCAACTCATTTGGCATCTACTCGGGGAATACATCCTCAAACTCTTGCAACAAAGAAATAGCCAAACTAGGAAGATATTGGTTAGTTTCATCAAGATTAAGATAAGACTCTTTATAGACAAAAAAAAAATCATAGGGCGATCTGCGAAGAAAGCCCTCTTAAGCTCACTCTTTGTTGCATAGAAACTCACTTTTGTGTTTCATTCTCTCTCTGCAGACTCTCTTTCTTTTTTCTCTCGTGGCTCCACTCTTTTTTCTTTACTCTCAGTCATCTCTCTACTTTCTTTTTCACTATTTCTTTTTTGCTTATTTTCACTCTCACTCTTTCTTTTTTGCTCAATCTCTTTTTCACTCTTTATTTTTGATCACTCTCATTATCACTCTTTCTTTTTTGAGCGACCTCACTTTTCAGTTTCAGTTGGTCCTCATAGACCTGGCTTGGAGTTAAAGGAGCAAGCTTGATTATTTTTCCCTCCTTTACAAAGCTGTACATGTTCTTGAACCCATCATGTGTCACCATCTCCTCATCCTCACCATCCCCTTCATTCTTTTACTCATTTTCAACCCTAGGCTCATGTCGCCTCCTATCTCTCCCACCTCGTAGATTTCTAATCGCTGCTTCTTGATGATCCATCATATCCCTCACTTCACTCAACACAAAGTTCAATCACTCAAACTGTTGTTGTATGGCTTGCAACACAAATGATGAGTTATTTGCCATCCCCTTTGGTGATGAGTCACTCCTATGAGACATCGTAATATGCTGCACAAAAAGAATGTTAATGAAAAATCTCACACACTTCCTTACGTGTTTACACTCAAATAATGGCACTCCACCCGTGTTTTACTCTTAATTGATTTTTTTCCCGATAATAGTCTCACACTCTCTTGCCTTTTACCTCAAGAGTTTTTCCACTCAAGTTCTTTAAGAACTAATTGAACTCAATCAAGACAATGCAATCTTGTTTTATCCCAACTAGTAATTAGGTCCAAGAAACAAGAACAAGAGAAACACAGAAGGAATAAAAAATGACATGAGAATCAAGAAAATTATACGAATAAAAGAGTAACTATAAGACAAGATACCAACTATAATGATGTATGTAGCCCCTTTGAAGATAAGGCTCAAGAAAATATTCCAGATTTTTTTTTTTGGACGATTTTTTTTTTCTTTCTTTTCTTTTCACCAACTGATTTGATCACAATCAAAAGAATAAGCAATTGAAAAAACCATAACAATAACTGAAAAACCCTAGAATAAGTGATATACGCTAGCTCCTAGAACAAGAGATTTCGGCCAACACAAACCCAAGAACAATGAAATTCGGCAGCCACCTTTTTTTTTTGGTAACCCTAGAACAATGATGCCCTAGAATTAAATATGCAAGAAATAAAAGATACAATCACACCTGATTGGAAACCTGACAATGATACCAAATGATGTTGATGGGCACCAACATGGCGGCTGGACGCCATGGGTGGCGACGTACGATGGTTAAGTTGGAGTGTAAATGTAATTTATGTTTGGCTAGAATTAGATGAGGCTGTATTTAAAATAGAACTATGGATGAATGTAAGGTTAAATAGGACTTTAGAAGTACATCCGGTAAGGATGAGTATTTGAATGGAAGTTATCCGATAAGGATAAGTGTCTAAATTGTAACCCTTATGAAATCTTGTTTATATTATACTATAAGAGTCTACAAGAGTCCTATGTATGGTTCGAGTCTAAGAGTCAGTTGAAGAGATATAGATGCAAGCTTTATTGAAGGTACTGAAGTTGATTTGAACTCGATGAAATCCAGAAGAAGTGATCTAGTCTGATATGTTCACAAATAGTTAGCAACATATCTGACTGGGATTCTAGATAAACCTGTCAGTAGAGTCCTTCTCCAAATCAATGACAACATTGCCTATTTATAGAGGAGTCAGCTGAGGGTTTTAGACACACTTGAATAGCACATATTCACAAATATTGAGAGCTTGAAGATCTGGGTAGAGCTTCAAGAGATCGTGTGAGTGAAAATTCTTGAGAGAAGAATTTTCCAAGAAGATTAGTCTGTGAGATTGAGTGAGAGCATACTCCAAAGGGGAGTTGCTGTGTTCAAGTTCAACCATTGGAAGTTCCAGTAGGAAAGATAAATGATTGAGCTGCATAATTGCATATTTTATCTATTTAAAACTAATAATTTTTAATTGTTTTATTATTTTATCATTGGTTTTAGATGGATAAATTGATTAAGAGGCATAAATCCAAGTTGTGAATTAAATTGATTAAAAGCATAGTTTATGCTTGATTTTATAACTTGTGATTTATTTGGACAATAAATTCTCATGCACAACACAAATATTTTATTTTTCATCTCTTGTTTAATTTTATTTATTTCAGTTTCTTTATTTTATTTTATTTATCTAAGTTTTATTTTTATTATTATTTATTTTTGCTTGTCTAATTTTTATTTTATTTTATTTTATTTTGTTTTATTTTATTTTATCTTATTTTATTTTATTTTTATTTTATTTTATTTTAATTTATTTTTCTTTTATTTTTATTTTTTATTTTCTGCGCTAGCTAAACGACATGTCGTTTGGTCAGCAGACCAAAACGACATGTCGTTTTGCTCTAACTTTGTTTCTGCCGTCTAAGCTAAACGACGTGCCGTTTGTTTACAGACCAAAACGACATGTCGTTTTGAACGTTGATGGTTTCACCGTTTAAGCTAAACGACATGCCGTTTTGTCAATAGACCAAAACGGCACGTCGTCGACTTCATCTTCAACCTCCGAAGACGCAGCTCGATTGAACAGTGCACTCCATGCACAGCAGCCTCGAGCGCCACCGTGGGCCGTCCTCCGCCAACCTGAAGCAACCAGCAACCTCAGACGACGCCGGCAATCACCATGCACGGCGGAGATCCATCTAAAGCCACGGCAGCACCTTCTGCAACTCCGCGGCTCTGCATGCGTTCGAGCGGCCACCGTGGGCCGTCCTCCGCCCACCTGCACCTCTCCACCAGCCGAGCTCCACCATGCCTGCAGCGACATCTACGTGAACAACCTGCACAGCAATAGACTAGCCGAAGCATGAAGCAAAATGCATGCGGGATGGAACGACGCAGGAAGATGCTGGAGCAGGAAGAAAAAGAATAAAAGAAAAATAGAAAGGAGACAGAGAGTGATGGACGAACGTGGGCAGCGAGAAAAGAAAGAAAAAAAATAAAGAAGAAGCATGCAGTCGGACGAGAATGGAAGCAGAAGAACCAAAAGAAAAATAAACCTGAACGTGCGCACGGGTGCATGCTGAGCGGAAGAAGAAAAAGAAACAGAAAAAAAAGAGAGAAAAGAGAAGAGAAAGAAGAGGAAGGAGACAGGCAGTGCATGCTGGGCACGAGAAGCACGGCTGGAAAGAAGAAAAGAAAAGAAGAAGAGAAAAAAAAAAAAGAAGAAAGAAACGAGAAAGAGAACGAAAGGCAGACGGAAAGAAAGAAAAAAAATAATAAAAGGAAGAGGAAGAAGAGCACGCGGGAAGACAGCGACTGCAAAAGAGAAGAAAAGAAATAGAAAGAAAAATAAAAGTGCCTGTTGCGGTTTGCACATGGGCTGAACAACTGGAACAGACTCGCACATGGACAGCTATAAACGAACAGCGATGCAGTTGCTTTCTTTTGAAGCCTATAAATAGGACTTGTAGTCGGACGAGAATGGAAGCAGATGTTAGAAGCTCACTAGAGTAGTTAGGAGTAGGCTGTAGAATTTTAGGAGAAAATGCAGATGAAGTGGGGGAGTTTGGTGATGCAGTTGAGAGCCTAATGGACCAACTGTGTTATCAAACTGTTCTCCTTTATCTGCAGTCTCCATTTTTTTTATTTTATTTTAAGTTATTTATTTTTCTGCACTTTAAATTAATGCCCTTTATTTTACTGTCCTTTATTTTCTGCAATTTATTTGATGCCATTTAATTTTTCAGTGAATTTAAATTCCAGTCCTTTAATTTCCAGCAATTTAATTTCACAGTCTCGCGTTTTAATTTCTTTTCTTTTCACTGCGAACTCAAACAATCAAATCAGCAAAATGAATCTGGTTTGCGACCAGTAAATTTTCTTTTCACTGCTCATTTCCATCCATTGTACATATCATCTGTTTTTATTTTTATTTTTCCATCGTAAATATTTCCACCATTTTTCACGAGTTTATTTTTAGCACTTTCCCTGTGGAGACGATCTAGGAATTTATTCCTAATTACTACTCGACACGCTCCTGCACTTGGGATAGCCTTTTGTGCTGCTCATTTCCGAACGAGTCAATAAAGATTGGAGAGTGTCAGAGGTTCTGACTACCTACAGCGATAGAAGACAAACGGGTCGCGTGTTTTGGCTAAACATATCTTATTACAAAGGTTTTGCAAATGTTTTACTTGTAATATTCTCAATCGATAAAATTGGCTTTCCTGGCGTACTTGGATAATTTCAATTGGCATCAGAGCGTGGGTCACTCAATCTGAGTGTGATCTGTTCCCCTAAAAGATCATGGCAACACTGTCATCACCACCACAGTTCGATGGTGATAACTATGCCTATTGGAAGGTAAGAATAAGAGCGTTTCTAAAGTCGCTTGATGAGAAAGTCTAGCTAACCATGGAGTCAGGATGGACAAGGCCCACAATACCTATAGAATAATGGGCCAAAGAACAATCAAGCAGCTGTAATTCGAACAACAAGGGTCTAAATGCCATCTTCATGGTAGTTTCTCCAAATGAATTCAAAAGAATTTCCATGTGTGAGACATCCAAGGATGCTTGGGATATTTTGGAAACCACACATGAAGGGACCAAAATGGTGAAATATTCTAAATTACAAATGTTGACTTCAAAGTTTAAGGAGATAAAAATGCTAGAAGATGAGACTATTAATGAATTTTATGTTAAACTAAACGACATCGTTAATTCTAGGTACAATTTCGATGAGAAGGTGGAGGAGGCATGAGTTGTGAGAAAAATCTTGAGATCTTTGCTTCAAAGGTTTCGACCAAAGGTGATAGCCATAGAAGAAAGCAAGGATTTAGACACAATTCGAATAGAAGAACTGGTAGGTTCCTTGCAAATGTATGAATCTACTCTTCCACAACAAACGAAAGGTAAGTCCATCGCACTCAAAACTGCTAAGGAAGAAAATCAATCTAATAATGAAGATTTATGTAATGATGACTTAGTGCTTGTGCTAGAAAATTAAAAAAATTCATGTTTAATAACAAGAATTCTGGTAAGATGAAAAGAGGTAAGAATTTCACTAAAAAGAATGAATTTGAAAAGTGGAATAAAGACAAAACTGATTTTAAAGATAAAGTCCAATGTCATGAATGCTTTGGTTTTGGTCACATAAGAATGGAATGTCCAAATTTTAAAAGAAAGGCAAAAGCTTTGAATACTACTCTACGTGATGATTCTAACTCTGAAAGTTTAGATACATCCTCTGATAATGAAACTGCTTTTATTGCTTTCTTTGCCTCTGTTACTAATTGTACTGACACAAGCAAACAATATGTTGACAACAGCATGGTTGATTGTGATATTGATTTTGATGTTGCCACAGAAGTCGCTGATCATGAATTAAGTGTGTATGAAGCATATGAGGGTTTATGTGAAGATTTTGTGAAAATCCAAAAAGTAAATAAAAAGCTATACAAAAACCTAACCTCCTTAGAAGAAGAACAATCTTGTGAAGGCACTAAAAGTGACGGAACTAGAAGTGACTTGTCAGGAACTCAAAGAAAGGACTCCCACTCAAAAACTCAATGAACTACTAAAAGTACAAAGAGATAGTTCCGATTGCACAGGGTTGGGACACAATACTTCCAAAGATTCACATCGTAAAGCATCAGTTGCCTCTATATCCAAAGGTATCACCTTTGTAAAAGGAAGCAATGTAGAAAACGTCTCAAACCTGTGAACAAAGGCAAGTCAATAATGAATTCTCCAAGTAAGACCAAAGGTATGTTTGTCCCTACTTGTCATTATTGTGGAATAAATGGACACATGAAAACAAACTACTTGAGACTTAGAAAAGAGAAAGAAGAAGGAAGTAGAAATAGTTTCAAACAAGGATACGAACCTAGAAATTAAAGTGGACAAATTGAGTAATCAAATAAACACATTAGGTAAGAAACTTAGTGAACTATCTAAATTGTGTTTTCCTAAAAACATGAAAAAAACATATATCAAGACCAAGTGGGTAGTGAAAGAAAAAGCCGTATGCTTAGTAGCACACACATCACTCAAAACTATGGACACTAGCATGTGGTATCTGGACAATGCTTGTTCTAGACATATGTCAGGAGATAAAGGGTTATTTAAAAAGATTGAGTCTATCAGTGGAGGATCCATAACTTTCGGAGATGGAAGTACAACAACAGTGGAAGGAAAGGGAAGTGTAGCTATTCCTGGTTTACCTACTCTTCATAATGTTCTTTTTGTTAATGGAAAATCTGTTAAGTATTAGTTAGTTTTGTGATGATCATCTTTCTGTGTAGTTCTCAAAGGATGAATGCAAAGTCTACAATAGTGATGGAAAATGGATCTTGAAGGCACTAGGACTGCTGACAACTGCTATGGAATCTCTCCTATGAACATGATGCATTGTCACAAAGTAGAACTGGATGAAACTGAGTTATGGCACTATAGGGACATGCAAAAAATCTCTAAAAAGGAAGCTATACATGGACTACCCAAAAGTTTGAAAGACAAGAAGAAGGTGTGCGGAGCCTGTCAAGAAGGAAAGTAGACCAAGGTATAGTACAAGGGGACAGTTGATATTCTGACTTCAAAGCCACTTGAGTTGTTACACATGGACTTGATGGGTCCTACTTAGACTGAGAGTCTCGGTGGAAAGAAATATATAATGGTTATCGGGGATGACTACTCAAGATATACTGGATCATTCTGTTAAGAGACAAAATGATATGAACCCACAAGAATGGAATCCCTTGAATCCACAATCAATTTGAAAACTCACCCATGAAAGTCAAAATCAAGCCAATGAAAAATTTAGACCGGTTGAGGAACTCGGTTCAAGAACCTAGATTATACAAAAATCTAGACCCATTGAAGAACCTGTCTCAAGAACCGAAATTATAAGGAAGAACGCTACAAAGGTTGTGATTTACCTTTGATAAGTTCAAAAGTTCATTCAAGAACATGAGGAGATAAACTCAGCTCACAATGAATAAATTCATCAAATTTCATAAACTTCTTAACATGAGGCTACCAAGCTTATTAAAACCAAAACCTAATTAAAACCCTAGTCAAAATAAAGCCCTTTCTTCCAAAAATACCCCTGGATGAATAGTGCCATGGCTACAGTACTTCTTTNCATGCTTTGGTTTTGGTCACATAAGAATGGAATGTCCAAATTTTAAAAGAAAGGCAAAAGCTTTGAATACTACTCTACGTGATGATTCTAACTCTGAAAGTTTAGATACATCCTCTGATAATGAAACTGCTTTTATTGCTTTCTTTGCCTCTGTTACTAATTGTACTAACACAAGCAAACAATATGTTGACAACAACATGGTTGATTGTGATATTGATTCTGATGTTGCCACAGAAGTCGCTGATCATGAATTAAGTGTGTATGAAGCATATGAGGGTTTATGTGAAGATTTTGTGAAAATCCAAAAAGTAAATAAAAAGCTATACAAAAACCTAACCTCCTTAGAAGAAGAACAATCTTGTGAAGGCACTAAAAGTGACGGAACTAGAAGTGACAAAACTACGTGCACAGAAAGAGGTGTTGGAAAAGAAGTTAGTGACTTGTCAGGAACTCAAAGAAAGGACTCCCACTCAAAAACTCAATGAACTACTAAAAGTACAAAGAGATAGTTCCGATTGCACAGGGTTGGGATACAATACTTCCAAAGATTCACATCGTAAAGCATCAGTTGCCTCTATATCCAAAGGTATCACCTTTGTAAAAGGAAGCAATGTAGAAAACGTCTCAAACCTGTGAACAAAGGCAAGTCAATAATGAATTCTCCAAGTAAGACCAAAGGTATGTTTGTCCCTACTTGTCATTATTGTGGAATAAATGGACACATGAAAACAAACTACTTGAGACTTAGAAAAGAGAAAGAAGAAGGAAGTAGAAATAGTTTTCAAACAAGGATACGAACCTAGAAATTAAAGTGGACAAATTGAGTAATCAAATAAACACATTAGGTAAGAAACTTAGTGAACTATCTAAATTGTGTTTTCCTAAAAACATGAAAAAAACGTATATCAAGACCAAGTGGGTAGTGAAAGAAAAAGCTGTATGCTTAGTAGCACACACATCACTCAAAACTATGGACACTAGCATGTGGTATTTGGACAATGCTTGTTCTAGACATATGTCAGGAGATAAAGGGTTATTTAAAAAGATTGAGTCTATCAGTGGAGGATCCATAACTTTCGGAGATGGAAGTACAACAACAGTGGAAGGAAAGGGAAGTGTAGCTATTCCTGGTTTACCTACTCTTCATAATGTTCTTTTTGTTAATGGAAAATCTGTTAAGTATTAGTTAGTTTTGTGATGATCATCTTTCTGTGTAGTTCTCAAAGGATGAATGCAAAGTCTACAATAGTGATGGAAAATGGATCTTGAAGGCACTAGGACTGCTGACAACTGCTATGGAATCTCTCCTATGAACATGATGCATTGTCACAAAGTAGAACTGGATGAAACTGAGTTATGGCACTATAGGGACATGCAAAAAATCTCTAAAAAGGAAGCTATACATGGACTACCCAAAAGTTTGAAAGACAAGAAGATGGTGTACGGAGCCTGTCAAGAAGGAAAGTAGACCAAGGCATAGTACAAGGGGACAGTTGATATTCTGACTTCAAAGCCACTTGAGTTGTTACACATGGACTTGATGGGTCCTACTTAGACTGAGAGTCTCGGTGGAAAGAAATATATAATGGTTATCGGGGATGACTACTCAAGATATACTGGATCATTCTGTTAAGAGACAAAATGATATGAACCCACAAGAATGGAATCCCTTGAATCCACAATCAATTTGAAAACTCACCCATGAAAGTCAAAATCAAGCCAATGGAAAATTTAGACCGGTTGAGGAACTCGTTTCAAGAACCTAGATTATACAAAAATCTAGGCCCATTGAAGAACCTGTCTCAAGAACCGAAATTATAAGGAAGAACGCCACAAAGGTTGTGATTTACCTTTGATAAGTTCAAAAGTTCATTCAAGAACATGAGGAGATAAACTCAGCTCACAATGAATAAATTCATCAAATTTCATAAACTTCTTAACATGAGGCACCAAGCTTATTAAAACCAAAACCTAATTAAAACCCTAGTCAAAATAAAGCCCTTTCTTCCAAAAATACCCCTGGATGAATAGTGCCATGGCTACAGTACTTCTTTAAACCCTAGTTTCTAAAAAGTAACTTTCCAAATAAGCCCTTGAATAGGTGCCCCCCTTAAGTTCTTCTCATAATAAACCTAATTATTCTAAACTAATAAAATAAGTCCTTTAAATGAATTAAACAAGTTGAAAGCCTTCAAGTGCCCAAAGCCTTTAAGTCATGTTGTTGCCCTCTTCCATGACTTGTATCAAATGAATCAAAACTGGATATTCGTCCTTCAAGCCCATCTTGAATGTTGGACTCTTGCTAGACTAGTCCCAAGTGGATTGCACTAATCCTTGCATTGCCTCCTTGATCTTCTTAGCTCTTGACCTTATAATTGGCCCATCTGGAACCTGCAAAGGATCTTTAAGACTATGTCCATCTTGGTGGCCATCATTCCCCCTCTCCTCAAAAGGATTCGACCTTGAAACTCCACCTGCATCAAAGGGAAAAAAGTTAGTAATATTGAAAATGGCAGAAACGTGATANTCATGACTTGTATCAAATGAATCAAAACTGGATATTCGTCCTTCAAGCCCATCTTGAATGTTGGACTCTTGCTAGACTAGTCCCAAGTGGATTGCACTAATCCTTGCATTGCCTCCTTGATCTTCTTAGCTCTTGACCTTATAATTGGCCCATCTGGAACCTGCAAAGGATCTTTAAGACTATGTCCACCTTGGTGGCCATCATTCCCCCTCTCCTCAAAAGGATTCGACCTTGAAACTCCACCTGCATCAAAGGGAAAAAAGTTAGTAATATTGAAAATGGCAGAAACGTGATACTTACCTGGAAGATTCACCTTATATGCATTATCATTACTTTTCTCAAGAATTTGAAAAGGTTCATCCAAGCGACTCTTGTCATCAACAAGCAAAAATATCAATGCTAAAGGAGTAAGTGAATTAAAACCATAAACAATTTCAAAAGGAGAATAAGAAATAGTAGTATGCAAGGTTTTATTATATGCACACTCTAATAAGGGCAAATGATACTCCCGCAAACGTCCATGTAACAATTCAATGAATGGCAAATGATACTCCTACAAGCGTTCATGAAACTCACTCCCTATGAGTTATGGAAAGGAGAGAAACCCACCGTAAAGTACTTTAAGGTGTTCGGGAGTACTTGCTACATTCTAAGAGACAGAGTAAATGCCCACAAATTCGATAGCAAGAGTGATAAAGGAATATTTCTTGGATATTCATCAACTAGAAAAGCTTACAGAGTATACAATCTATGGACTAAAACGGTGATGGAGTCAATCAACGTAGTTGTAGATGACAACTCTAAGGAGATGACCTAGAAGGAACTTGACAGCCTTGTTGGGAAGGCTGAAGAAGACTCAATCGATGAAGAAGACACAGATCCAGCAGAACCTACTACACCATGCTCAGCTTCACCCTATGAAAAAGAGCCATCTACAAGGATCAGCCACAATCATCCAAATGAGAACATCCTTGGAGAATTGGATGAAGGTATGAGATTAAGAAAACGTGTTTTAAATCAAGTCTCATATGTTTGTTATTTATCTCAGGTTGAACCTAAAAAGGTGGAAGAAGCCTTACAAGATGAAGGCTGGGTCAATGCCATACTCAAGGAATTGCACCAGTTCACTCGAAATCAAGTATGGGAACTAGTTCCAAGACCTGAAGATCACAACATCATTGGAGTAAAGTGGATATTAAAAAAAAAGTTAGATTAACATGGAACCATTGTTCGAAACAAGGACAGACTGGTAGCACAAGGATACACCCAAGTTGAAGGAATTAATTTTGACAAGACCATTGCACCAGTAGCTCGTTTGGAATCTGTTCGCATATTGTTAGCAATTGCAAGCCATTTAGATATGAACCCGCAGGAATGGAATCCCTTGAACCCACAATCAATTTGAAAACTCACCCAAGAAAGCCAGAATCAACTCAATGGATGGAGAATCTAGACCCGTCGAGAACTCGTTTCAAGAACCTAGATTATATTAAAATCTAGACCCATTGAAGAACCTATCTCAAGAACTCAGATTACAAGTAGGAACGCCACAAAGGTTGTGATTTACCTTTGATAAGTTCAAAAATTCAATCAAGAACAAGTGGAGTAAACTAAACTCACAATGAAAATTCAATATTGTCTAACTCTTAAAATGAGGCTACGAAGAGTACTTAAACCAAAACCTAATTAAAATTCTAGCCAAAATAAAGCCCTTTCTCCCAACAATATCCCTTCATGAACAGTGCCGCGCTACAGTAATTCCGCTAAAGTAACTTCTTGAAACCCTAGTTCTTAAAAAAGTAACTTTCCAAATAAGCCATTGGCCATAATATGAGGCCTTCCCAAAACCCTAGTTCATAAGAAATAAGACATATGTGGGCCAAGCATCCTCAAGCCCACTTATTCTACACTAATAAAATAAATCTTTTAATAAAATGAAAGCCTTCAATAGC
>QEOT01005135.1:0-13119 GCA_003123785.1 Pterocarya stenoptera | reverse complement strand
GTGATAGGTTGGAAATACAATATCATCCGTAATCAAGATTGACTAATAATTTTCCCACTTTATGTTACATGACAAGTGTCTTGTTAAAAGAACTATCAAGATAAAAGAAAAAGAAAATACTTTAACTACAAAAAGATTATATAAAAATAAATTTACAAAGCATTTGTGGCTTGATATTATACATCAAATTGTGAAATTATCCTTATTTTAAAATAGATCTAACGGATTCTATAAATTCACATCAATTTATGATTTTATTTTATCTAATCTTTTAACAGTTCTCGAAAAAATACATTTGTTAACCGTGAATCCCGAATAGAATGCGTGCACCATCAAGCTAATATATAAGGTTACTGTTAAGATCAAGATATACGAAATGATAGGTTTATTAAAAAAATTACTACAATTAGTATATTTTATAATAAAAAAATTTTGCATTACGTCAAAATTCAAATTATTTATGTTTTAAGAAATTTGCAATTTTTTATGTGGACGAAGCATTTTCATAAACAAATACTGAATTACAAACTTCATAGAACCCAAAAAAATAAAAATAAAAATACAAAAATTTAAAATGTTAAGACTTTTTACTTTTAATGTAAATAAGCAATTTTGCGGAAAGAGAAGTGCTATGTTAATAAAGAATTTGTACAAACAGAACCGCTTCTAAGCTGTTGGACTGTTATATCAAGTAGAGCAGCCCTCCTGTCAACTGCTGTCACATCAGAAATCACACAATAATTTTAATATTCTCAACCACACATAATAGATCATTCGCAAGACACGGATTTCACCCACGAGCCCCTCCCTTGCATCTTTTCTTCTTCCCTTTTAGACCAAAGTCCCAACCCTAGAAATTCCCCTACCTAACCCGTGCGACGGAAATCGACCAAGAGCCACAATGAAGCTCGACTTCACGGTGCAGCATGTCATCCCCTTTTCTTCTTCCCTTTTCAACAAAAGCCCCATCCTCAAAAACTCCCCTACCCAACCCATGCAACGGAGATCCAGTGCCTGTGCCCCCACCATCGATTCAGCTCCAAATTTGGCGGTTGAAGACCTTTCTCTTCCTCTATACCAACGATTCTTCATTTGTTTTTCTTTTTTATACCACTTTTGTAAGTTTTTATCTAAAACGATTTGATTATTCACAATAACAACAATAAAAAATATTTTCTTAAAATCAAATACATTTGACAGATTGTGGTTTGAGGAGAAGGGTCAACACCAGTGGACTGATGGATGGGCTCTGGGTTTCGTGAGAGCACATGGAGAAGGTTTGTGGAGTTTTGTGGGTTCCATTTGTTGCGGCTCAGTAGGTCGACGTTCGCCCATTGTAGATCTTGAGGTCGAGCCGTGTGAAGGCAGCTGTGTGAGAGGAGGGTTATGTGCGAGAGGGGGTGGGAAAGGGTTGAGATTGTGAGAGGGGGTTGAGAAAACTTGAGTGGTGTGCTAAATGAGGACAATATTTTTTTCTGTAACCAGATGTAATGCATATACAAAAGAGTTCTGCTAGGGGTACACGGCCCGCGTACCTTTTGCGGAACCGGCAGTTTTTTTTTATNAAAAAAAAAAAAAAAAAAAACAACGCAATATCAGAACGCAATATCAGAATTTCCTTAGGCGCCAAATTCATCTCAGATTTTGGCCAGACTCAGATTTTCGATTTCCTCTTCAATCTTTGGGTAGCTGTTTTCATCTCAGAGATTTTCGATTTCCTCTTCAATCTTTGGGTAGCTGTTTTCATCTCAGAGATTTTCGATTTCCTCTTCATTCTTTGGTAAAACTCATCCCAGTTTTCCTTCAACCATCTCGTCTGCGTGCTGTGCCTTCGTGCCGTCGAACCCCCATCTGCGCCGGTGGTCGATTTCTAAGAGAAAGTGGCCGTGGGTATGAGCATTCTCTGTTTTATGCAGTTTTTTTTTTTTTTCTATATTTTTGGACACCATCAGTAGAGTTTTACCTTTCTCCTGCAAATAATAGTTTCTTTGTGCGTATGTTTATTCCGGAGTTTCATCCTTCCATCATTACTCAAGGCTCTCATGAAGGTCCATGGAGTTTATTTAATTTTGTGCGTATGTTTATTTAATTTTGTGCGTATGCAGGTAGCCTGGTAGTGTTCTGCTAATTATTTTTCTCCATGTTTGCTTTTCTCCATGTTTTTATGTTTTTATGTTTGATTTTCTCCATGTTTTCTACATAAAACATTGACTCTAGTTCTTGTTTTACTAGAACCTAAAACTATTAAGAAATTATGATTCTTGCATATGCTAAAGAAATTGATAGAAGATTCACTGCCTTACTGCTGAGGATTCTGCTGCTTGGTTCTGTTTTGGTATTTTTGTTGTTCTTGCTTTGCTGGATTTAAAAGAAAACAATAAATGGTCTATGAATATTGTTATAGTTTTTTCATGCATCTCATTGTGCTCAAAGAGTGTAATGATTTTTTATCTTAAGATATAATTGGCCCAATGAGCAATTTTTTTCGTGAAAAACTTCTATCAAAAAGTCTATATGATTCTCTAGGTGCAGCTTATATTTGCATCCATGTGAAGGTTCAGCTGTCCAGATCCTGACACAAGGGAAACTAAGCACGCCTCATATATTGAGGATTCATAAAGTAAGTTTTTGGTTTTCTTTTCAGCAAACATGTGAAAGCTTTCAATTAGTTGTGTAATAAGTAAAATTTTTGTCTGAAGAGAATGATCTATTTGGATTTTGGATGAAGTACGAAAACTATATTAACTGCATATTAGATTATATTTGTGTTGGAAAAGTAAAGATTCTTTATTTTTGTCTGAAGAGAATGATCTATTTGGATTTTGGATGAAGTACGAAAATTATAGTAACTGCATATTAGATTATATTTGTGTTGGAAAAGTAAAGATTCTTTCATGCATGTGGCAAACACATTGTGGGCTGCAAAAAATCTGAACTCTAATTATCAATCCAAGTATTTGTTAGAGACAGATATGACCTGTGAACCAATTATATCATACACTACGAAAGAAGAGCAAGAAATAGGGAATTCACTAGCATCATTTCCTGTGAATTATAATAGTTTCCTTGACAAATATAGTAACTGCTCTTTAGTTTTCTCATTGGAGAAGACTAACTTCTTGGAAAGAAATATAAAACACTACTCAATGGTAGGTCTTATATCATTGTTTCTTTTGCTTTCTCCTTCAGAAAGGTAAAATGTTTTGGCTCTGTCCTGGATGGGTATGGCTCTACACATTAATGGGCAAATATGGCTAAGTTTGATGAATATCCTTAAATGTATTTATGCACAACCACTAGTATGCATATATAGCGAAGCAATGTTCAAAGTTAGTTTCAATTTGAATTTAAATGAATATATTGGAGATCTTGCTTTTATGTTTCCTTTTAAAATTTATTTCTGGACAACCACTAATATGCATATATACCGAAGCAATGTTCAAAGTCAGTTTCAATTTGAATTTAAATGAATATATTAGAGATCTTGCTTTTATGTTTCCTTTTTAAAATGCTAAAATATAAATATATACCCAAATGCTAAAATATAAATATATACCCATCGTGTGATTAGAACCATTAGTGGGATTTATCTCCCAAGCTCAAGGTCAAGTTTTTATCTAGTCTGATCAGGTCAGACTTGGATTCTTGCCCATGGCAAGGCTTTACTTTGAAACTTAAAAGCCTGGTAAAAGAGAGAGAATTGACATAGATCACTCATTATGCAGTTTATCATCTCTCGGCATGGGAAAAGGAGAAGAACATCCATCTCCCCTAACACCGTCTAGCTCAAATCTCCCAACTGCGGTATGCTATATTTTTTAGAAATTTGCTTCATTTCTGTTTTGAGTTGATATTTATTTCCAAACTAAATGAATAACTTGTTGAATAACATGTTAGGACATACCATCAAGTAATCGGCACTTTGTAAATTACACCAGTGCCGATTACTACGGACCACTTCCTATGTGGCCACTGCCTTTTTCGCCATATCCAGATGGCAGCCAATATCCAAGAAACATTCAAGTGGTGATGTAACAGTGTTCTTGTATTTTTGTTTTTATAAGTTGGCCTTTATTTTTTTTAGTTTAATGTCATTGATTTGTTGTTCTTTTTGCAGAATGCTGGTTACTCGACTTCTTTCATGACTACAAGCTCCGCTACGAGTGAAAGAGTTGATATAGAGGAACCCCCCGAATGTAGAGAAACTGAGATTCCATGTACCTCTTCCAGAGTTGAAGAAATCAATGAAGATAGTCCAAACTCACATGAAAGTGAGGTTGACATTGCCGAGACACCTCAGTTAGAGGATGAAGTTGGTGGTGATATGATCGAAGAGCCAAAGTCGGGGATGGAGTTTAATTCTTTTGAAGAATTAATGGTTTATTATAAACAGTATGCTAAGAAGAGCGGGTTTGGGGTAATGACAAGAAGGACTGAGAAGGGTGATGATAAGACTGTCCGATATGTCACTCTTGGTTGTGCTCGTGGTGGGAAGGCCCGGAATAGGGCGTTGAATGTCGCCAGACCACGTCCGACAGGAAAGACAGAATGTAAGGCAAAGATTAATGCCTTAAAAGTTGATGGAAAGTTCCAGTTGACAACAGTTCATAATATCCATAACCACGGCCTCAGTCCAAATAAATCTCGCTTCTTCCGATGTAATAGAGAAGTGAGTGACTCCGTAAAAAGAGTCCTGGATATAAACGATATGGCTGGCATCCGAATGAATAAGAGTTTTGGATCTCTCGTCGTTGGTGCTGGTGGATTCGAGAATCTCCCGTTCTTAGAAAAGGATTGTCGTAATTATATCGATAAGGCAAGACATCTACGGCTTGGGAAAGGTGGTGCTGGAGCGCTTCGAGAGTATTTTTGTAGGATGCAGTACAGAAATCCTGGTTTCTTTGTACTGATGGATTTGGATGATGACGGGAGGTTAAGGAATGTCTTCTGGGCAGATCCCCGTAGTAGGGCAGCCTACCAATACTTCGGTGATGTGGTCACGTTTGACACTACATATCTAACCAATAGATATGGGATGCCATTTGCACCATTTGTTGGTGTAAACCACCATGGACAGTCAATTCTGTTGGGAGCAGGATTGATTTCCAGTGAGGATACAGAGACTTTTGTGTGGTTATTTCAGACGTGGTTACAGTGTATGGATGGTATAGCTCCGAAAGCTATTATCACCGATCAGGACAGAGCAATGAAAAATGCAATTGCGATTGTCTTTCCAGAAAGCCGACATCGACTTTGTTTGTGGCATATACTGAAAAAAGTTCCCGAAAAGCTTTCCTCCTATGCTTCCTACAAAAGTGGGATGAAGAATGCATTGATGAAATGTGTGTACGACAGTCAAAGTATTGAAGAGTTTGAAAAATCTTGGGATCAGTTAATCACCACTTACAACTTGGAGGAAAATGCTTGGCTGAAAAGTTTATACGCTGAGCGTGAGCATTGGGTGCCAGCATTCTTGAAGGAGTGTTTTTGGGCTGGGATGAGTACAACGCAGCGCAGCGAGAGCATGAATGCTTTTTTCGATGGTTATGTTCATTCTAAGACAAACTTGAAAGAGTTTGTCGACCAGTTTGATAGTGCGTTGAAAAAAAAAATTGAGAATGAAAATAGCGCGGACTTCCACTCATTTAGCGTTACCATTCCCTGTATATCTAGATCTCCAATCGAGAAGAGATTTCAAGAGTTGTATACAAATGCGAAATTTAGGGAAGTTCAGATGCAACTTACCGGCATCATCGATCTGGATCCAGAGTTACTTAAGAGGGATGGTGCAGTAAAGACTTACCTGGTAGAGGATGAAGTTCATGTGGAAGATTTCTCTAAGTTGGTCACGTTTTTTGTGGACTTCAGTGAGGAAGATGCAGATGCAAAGTGTTCATGTGGTTTATTTCAGATGAGGGGTATATTGTGTAGGCACGTTTTGGCCGTATTCAAATGTAACGGGATAAAATCCCTACCAGATAAGTACATTTTGGACCGATGGAGGAAGGACATCAAAAGGAGATACACATTAATTGATAGTAGCTATGATGCAGGGGATCAGCGGCCAGATGCTTGCAGATATTCAAGCCTATTAAAAATTTGTTATCAAATGATTACTCATGCAGCGGGTTCTAAAAAATGTACTGAGGATGCCACACATAAATTACATGCAATGATTGACTTATATAGTCAGAATCAAGAACCCCCATCAATGACCCTCACTGGTTCCAATGTTGGTTGTACTCAAAATGACACAACTACAGTGGGTAGTTCGAAGCAAGTACTCAGTCCATTAGTTGTCAGAGGAAAAGGCAGACCTCCATCTCTGAGGAGAGCATCCAGGATGGAAAAAGACATGCGAAAAGTTAAAGGAAAGACAAAGAAAGCACCAACAAACCGAAAACGTAAACAGGTGCACATTATTTCAGCTTTAAATATACATGTTTAGGTTGAGTTAAGTTATTAATGCAAAAACTTACAATTGGCTAATGCTACTTGTTTATTAGAGAGATGGAGGAGATACACCAGTGGCAGACACGTGCAGAAATTTATTTGGCCCATCAGAGATGGATATTTCTAATGTTGGTTATGTAGAATTATATTTTTTTTTTTATCAAGTTTATACATTAATTGTTATATTTATGTATTGATTTTTTTTTTATTACCAGATTGTTCAAGAAAAATCATCTAATGTCATTGGTGGAACCCAAGTTCGAGAAACAGTGGTTGGAAGTCAAGAAAGTGTAATATTTCAACACTTTTTAGATGGTAATAGTAATATTGACATGATTATAATATTTTCATATTAATCGTTACAGATGCAATTTGGATTCGATGGATCACAACCAGTTCAACCATCGTTGGAAGACCCAGAGAAATCATTTACGTAATATTTGCATATATAGTTTCAATCAGTTCAACCATTTTGGAGCATTTTTTTGGTGAGCATATATATTCTGTTTTCCTCCAAATATATACTCCAATTATATTAATTCTCTTTTTTATTTATACTTGACATGTAGGAAACTTATGGCCTGTTTTGCTCATAATTCACATGCAGCAACGTGAAAAACAAGTCTGAGCGTGAAGAATTTTCAAGCATTGGTCTTTATTTTGTGTTTTGCCTAAGAAACATTAGGCATTTTTTGTCACTTTATCATGTTGTACTCTGAGGCATGTAATTAAGTTATCAATTATGTTTTTTTGTAAGTTGTAAATGTTACTTTTTGTAAGTTGACAGATTAATCACCAGATCTTATTACACAGATTAATGCGACTTTTTGACATGGGTCAGTTTTTGTAAACTGCTTATTACACAAATTAATGCCTTACAAAAATTGCATGAAATCCAGTTTCTTCCACAACTAATTTAAATCCAGTTTCTTCCATAAAAAATTGCAAAAATTCAAGCAGCCAACAATTGCAAAACTAGAACAAAAGTAATAACAATAAAAACTTGGCTGGATGGATGGCTATATGGGAACCCATTGAGACTAATTTCTTACATAACCAGGAGCAGTTTCAACTACACATTAAGACTAAGTTCTTACATCACCAACATGTAAACAATTTAGATACATATAACAACTAACTTCTAACACTAATCCTAAGTCACTTATATAGGCAAGAAAAGTAACACGCTACAACAAATGCGAAAGCCCAATACACTCGGAGTAGTTTGCGTGAACGTCTTATTTGAGCTTCGCGAAGAACTAGTGCCAACTCCTTGTTCACAACCTCCTTATTTCTACTGGATAGCATCATCTCTTTCATCTCGATCTCATCCGCTCTCTTATGGAGATCAATCTTGCTCTTTTCGATCTCGTCGAGTATCTTCTCCAGCTCTTTCTTGGTTCTTAACAGTTCATAGTGAGTTTCTCGAAGATCAGACTTCTTGTATTCATCTCCCTCTACCCACTTGAAATACTTACAATATGGTAATCCCTAATCATTTTAAACATATTTTGGAAACATGTTAGATGCACATAATATTAAAAAAAATTATTAAACAAATGTAGTTACCTTCGTGTTGTACTTTGGACATCCTAAGAAGGGTCGTCCTGGATTTCTTGTAGTAGATGAGAATCTCAGTTGGGCTTCAACTTCACAAAAGCATAATGGTTGACCCAAACTTCGTTTACCAAAAGATGAAGAAGGGTCCGTGGTGGATGATGACATATTCTTAAATTTAATCCAATAAAGTTTTCAGAAAAATAGAACAACCCAGTTCATAATTAATCACCATTTTATTTGCTTGTTTATATGCATATAAATGATCATGGAATGTGAGAATTTAGGCCAATAGATTCTTCTTCTGTCTTACCCATTTTTGCTATCTTATACTGCCATAGAATGTTTACTGCATGACCATAATGGATGCTATATTGGAGAAATATAGCTAACTTGAGATCGATAAAATATACCACATATTCCATGTATATAGCTAGTGTCATCTAAAAGAGTACTCTAGATCATTATTAATGTACGTACATTTATACCTACTGAATTATAGTATTGTTTTTCATTATATCAATGATGAAATTATCAACAACTTCAATCTATGCTATATCTGTACGTGCATATATGCAAATTAATTAAGGTGGGTAGGTTTAGGTACTGCTACTTATTCATCAAAGTAATAAAAAAGAAGCTTCTGCTCAAACATGTATTAATGAAGTTCATAATTATAAAAGTTTGACGACCCATGCCTGCACTACAGTACTTGCAGTAGCTAGCTAGCTAGAATCGGCCCATAGCAAATTTCTTTTTAAGACTATATATTAATGCCAGAAGTTGATGCAATATTAATGCATATAGATGGTGTCGAGTACATGAGTACATAAATCACTAAATCATTGCTACTGCTACTCAAACTGAAGGGAGAAGAAGAAACAAAAGGAAAGCGAACAATCAACAAGCGTGTAAGAATCTAAATATAGAGTTAGACAGGAAAAATATTGAAACATATATATAATACATATGCAACAAATTTTGATTTGCAGTATTGTTTATTGACTCACCAATCGCACTACTATTGAAGTGAAAATCTGCCACATTACCTAACATAAATAAATATATTTTTGAAAATTTTTATAACTATTTTCATTTCAGAGTGAGTGCATGCAACAGGTATTTACACATTGAACAATCAAGAACAAAAAAAAAAAAAAAAAAACAGAGAAAGATGTTATGGGTTGATTGCATGTTGTGTATGAAAAATGAATTAAATGTACAACAAGCGGATAAAACATCACATTTATAGACATTATAAAAGAAGGGGAAGAGGGGAGTAAAGAAAAACACCAGGCTCTGACTTATATCTGCGATTCACACCTAGTGGTTGGTTGGGACCATTAATTAATTTCAATTGGTGCACTTATGCATTTACCCATTATATATATATATATGAGATAAACAATCATAGCTAGCTAGAGATAATGATCACGAGTTTAATTATAACAATCCCAAATAATCCCATATTTTCTCTATCGTATTGAGGGGGGAAAGCCCGAAAGCTAATTTATACGTGAGCCTAGCTAGTGGGGTCAATTTCTAAATCAGGTGTGATTTCGAATCTAAATCAAATGCTATTTCGAATCAGTGAGAGTTTTGAAATCTCCAATTAGGGTTAGGGTTAGGGTTAGGGTTTTCAGAAATTCGAAATTAAACCCATACCGATTCAGTGATTTTGGGAACATTGGAATCGTTGGTTGAATATACACTACCAATGACAAATTCGTAAGGTTAGGGTTAGGGTTTTCAGAAATTCGAAATTAAACCCATACCGATTCAGTGATTTTGGGAACATTGAAATCATTGGTTGAATATACACTACCAATGAGAAATTCGGTTTAGGGCATGCGAACAAGAAAATGAGATCAAGAAGATGAGAACAACCTGCGACTCTTGATGTGTTTCGTCTTCTTGCACATCGGTGGGGCAGCTTGTTTGAGCAGAAGCTTTTGGCCACCCATCGTACCTCCATGGGGAAATCGTCGTCTTCGTAGCAAGCTTCGAGGTGCGTTTCGTGCGAGGTGAAGATTGCGGTTCGTAAGACTCCATGTGTTTCGGTGCGAGTTCAGTCCAGACTGAGGTGAACTGATGAAGATCGAAATCTGAAAGATTGAATAACTGGGTGCTCTTGATTTCGAACAAATCTTCACGAGTGAAAATGCAATGTTTAAACGGTGCGTATAATTAAACGGTGCATACGCCCCGTTTAATTAAAGCTGACTTGGCACCCGGGTACGCGGGGTGTACGCGTCCCGGGTGCATATAGACTTTTTGTTAGGTAAAATAGAAGGTTGAGCCTCGTGTTCAAATAATTGGGCGTATTTCTATATATTAAAGTGTGAAAAACATATGTTAACCACCCATTAGCGAGTCAAGTAGCTTGTTAGCAACCCTGTGAATGCTGGGAGGGGATCTCTTCTTGAGCAATGCTACACAACCTTCCCAACCTTTACACACCACATTTTTTTAAATTTTTAAATTTTTTAATATTTTTTTTAATTATTTTTTTTGTGTTTATTCTTTTTAAACTAATTCAATTCTTCTATTCATTATTTATATATTAAATATTTTATAAAAGAAAAAAATAATAAAAATTAAAAAAATGTAGTGTGTGTAGATTTTTTCTTGATCTAAAGAAATATTTCATTGATCGAATCTTTAACGTGTCGAAAACAAAAGAACTTAATAGGGATGTGACCATGAAAGAATCCAAGCAAAACTTGAACAAAAGAGCGATTAAAACGTGGAAATACCATCCTTAATGAGAATAAGTACTACCATTAATTTGTAAACCCATATGAGGATTTAAGAAGTTGAGCAACTTTTTGCTTGCGTACTTAAATTAATCAAAAATCCATTAAATAAACAACTGCGGTAAAGAAAGTCATTATCATAGTACAATGTAAATGATATTTATAATTATGGAATGCATAAACACTATATAACCTTTTAAAAAAAATATGTAAATATGAGATTTACATGAAAAAAATCATTAATAAATCCTATTTGTTTTCAAAACACGACGTTTACGTACTCTATGACTGTATGTACATTACTCATTAAATAAACCACATCACGAGAAGTTTTAAATATCAAAAAATGAGACTTAATATTTATATCATTGTAATGGTTATTTAATTGATATATTCTCCTAAATTTATAATAACATATGAAATCATGAGATCATTAGTTCTAATTTTCATAAAGAGATATGTGTTTTTAAAAGTAAAAAAATAGAGAAATGAATAATATTATCACCACAAACAAAATATACAATGTAATGACAAAAATTGAGAAGAATGGATATACATGCTTAATAGATTACAATAAAATCATAAATATCATTCTAAAAATTTATTAATATTTTTTATTGTTTTAATTTGGCTTTCATCCTATTAAAATTTCATTAAATATATTCTGTTGAAAAATGAATAAATAAGATTATTTTTTGGTTTCCATCAATCTTTAAATTTCGTTTATTCATTTTAAATTTTTTTTAATAGTGAAAGAAGTGAGTGTTAATAAAATTATAATTTTTTTTAATAATTAAGAAATTAAAAGTTATTTTAAAAAAATCTCAAATATAAAAGTCACCCAGCTGTACGTGTTAGACGGGCCTGCCGCCTAGCATTGTCCTTACTTTTTACAGTCGGAATTTATGACTATGGCGTGCAGGCAACGTGGCATCTGCATGTACCACAAATCGTCCGCATCCAAAACGTCAAAGGAATTTATGAGGAAAATACTATTAGGATTGATAGCCCGTTTGGACGAGAGGTTTTAAATGGTAGTTGAATAAAATATTATTAGATTATATTTTTTAATTTTATTTTAATTTTAAGATTTAAAAAAATTAAATTATTTCTTATAATTTTGTATAAAAATTTATAATAATTGAGATGAGATAAGACGAGATAAGAGTTTTTGATAAGTAAATGGTGAATTTGCTTGATTTGGATAGTGAAAATATTTGAGAGTAGTTGAGGTACTCTTTATACTCAAACTAGACTTAAGATTATGTTTGGGAGGTGAGATGAGAATTTTGTGTTTTGTTTTAAAGTTTAAAATATTATTTTTAAATTTGAAGATTTGAAAAAGTTAAATTGAAATTTGAAAAAGTTGTATTGGGATTTGAAAAAGTTGAATTGTTTATTATATTTTATATAAGAATTTGAAAAAATTATAATGATGAGATGAGATGAGATGAAAATTTTGAATAAGATGAAACATCTAAACATAATCTCAGTGTCTCGCTCTCAATGAGAGCCGGTAGCAGCTATTGCTTGTATTGTTTTTGTTTTTATTTCATAATTAAAGAAGCATTTTTATTGATATTATAAATTTTATTTTAAAAATATATATTTAAAAATATTGAAAAAATATATATAAAAAAAGCAAAAGAAAAAAACATGAAAATACCTAGCGAGAACAAGAAAAATAATATCTCATCATTGATTCTTACAACTTGTTTTTACTGTTGAAATGTTTTATTTTATTTCTTAATTCTTCTTTTTAATGATTAAGAAAATATTTTTAATAATATTGTGATATTTTTATCTTTTTAAAAAAAAATTTAGAAGTATAAAAAAATATATGTAAAAAACGATAACCAAAAAATAAAAGAACAATTATAACGGTAGCTCTAACAGTAACTTGCAGTGGTGACTGGTGAGCGCAGCACTAACCTATTTCTTTTCCCACCTATTGGCTATTATATAAAATAATAATAATAATAGCAAAAATTTTATGTAAAATTATTTTTACATATTGGTTGCGTAATTTATTAATTGATAGTGTTATTTTTTTAATATAAAATAATTTTTTTAATAAAAAATACATAAAAATAATTATATTAACAGAATTTGAGAATGGATAACTTATCCCGTTGGGACTTGGGGGTAGGTGGTAGTTAGGGAATCTTTGAGCCATGCTACGCATCAACCCCTGTTCACGGCTGATGCGTAGCACACCTATAAGTGTAATTGTTTTTTTTTTCTTCTTTCTCATAACTTAAAATTAGTGGTTAGGGAGATGTCACATACAGTGTGGGATGGTTGATGCCAAAACAGGGACTGATGCAAAGTATTTTTCTTTATATAATATATA
>QEOT01005131.1:29223-41266 GCA_003123785.1 Pterocarya stenoptera | reverse complement strand
ATGAAAGTGCGTAGCAGTGCCGACCTATATGTATTATGTGCAGCAGCTACTATTGAAACACTTTCCCTATTTTTGAGGAAAGCTGTTTCGGAAAAGATGTTTTTTAATTCTTCTCTATTCAAGAGACAGGCTTTTCAAACACCACTGCTACTTCCAATAAATGCCGCAACAATACGCATGATCGCATGTGCCCCTCTCTTTCGGTTACATCAACGGGGAAGGCCAATATCATAGGAAAATGATTTACACGACAAATTATATAATATATTGTACAAAAGAGAGATATTTTTATATAACATCTTATAAAAGTAATAATATTTTATAAGAATGTCTTTATTTTATAATATTATTGTACAATATATTATATAATGTGTTGTGTGTATCATTATTCATATCCATATGCTCTAATATTTGTAACTATTTGTGTATTTATTTAAAAGAACGGCTAAAAACATAGAGAGATCCTACATGCTAACACTATAGCGTGCCACGTCTCTCTCTCTCTTTCTCCCGTGCCTCTCTTTCTCTCATTTTTCCTCTCTCTTTCTCCTTCTCGAGGTGGTTCCTGACTACCACAGACGGCCAAAGGATAATGACCGTCGATCACGCAAGCCGTCGGCTCAAATCCCGACCACTTAGCTAGGCCACGCAGCATTTGACCACGCACACATTGTGCGAAATGTGCACTAACGTGCACAACGAGCTGCCCTAAACTCCATGTCGGCAGTGCTGCTTGGATTGCTGGCATCTTCTTCCCATCCTGAGGTGGTCCTCGACCACCATGCTTGGCACGGAGAGAGGGCACAAATAGAGGGCAGGGGTGGCGGGCACGAGGGGAGGGGGAGAAAGAAAGAGGAAAAAAAAGGGAGACATGTGTTACATCAATGTGTAGAATCCTTTTGTATAATTTATTTATGTCTATAATGTTTTTCTTTATTTAATTATTGTAGCGTTTACTAATTACGGGCAATATGAAATTTTCTAGTTCTGTATATGCATATACACTACAAGAAAATCGAGTTTTTGGAACTATTTAATAGCAGCAAAAATACCATTTAAGACCAAAATAGATTCATTTTAACTGTAAATAATCATTTCGCTGGAATTAACTGACTGTAAATAAGCAGTTTTCTTGTAGTGATATAGGATTGTATTTAAGCCAACCTCTAGTGAGTTGAAACGGTCCAAGCTCAGCTTGAAACTCAAAGTTGTAATCCAGCCGAGTGTTTGATTGTGCTCTACTCAACTCGGTTCGACTATTTTTTATTTTTAAGTTTATTATTTGCTCAATTAAATATATATATATAATAATCAGATAAATAATTGTGATAGTAATGAAATAAATTAAAATTCTAATTCTTATTAACTTATTAGTCAAATTTAAAAATTATATTAATTAATATTAAAGCTTGTACGTACTTATAATTATATTTATAACTAATATATATATTTATGAGCACAAATTACATCTGTTAGTGTATATACTTCCATATATGTTGTTGCTTCATATCTAATATACTATATACATATAAGACCTACATGTATGTAACATATTTTTGTTAATACATATGTGTATTACAATACATGTGAGGGAGCTTACGAGTAGAGACTGTCGAGTTCAATTTTATACAAGTTGTATCGTATAATAACTGATCATAATTTCATGTTCACGAATCAACTCATGTAATAATCAAAATCAAATCCGAGTCTGGGTATAACAAAGTCAATCTTTGCGTTTGGGGCAATGACGTAGCTAGTGAGGTTCTAACCGAGGCACGTCTATTGCTGGTTGAAAACTATTTCCAAACCCCCTCTTCGGCCTGGGTTAAGCCCAGGTTGTCGAGAATTTCTGGAAGGATTCCCTTCGGGTAAAACCCTAAAAAGAAAAAAGAAAAAAAGAAAAAGAAAAAAGTATAACAAAGTCAAATTCAATTATTCAAACTATCTATCGAGTAGGTTGGTCAGATTTCACTCCTCTGTGCAGCTATCGAGTCGCCACGTAACTCCGGGCATCCCCTTCTTTTCGCATTGGCCATTCCATAAGCCCCAATGTGAAATGTATCTATAATGGTCATAATGTCAATGCTTGATCTCCTAGATGGGTAGAGTAGGAGTTTTCCCTCTCTAGCAGCAATGGGTGGAGATTTTCTAAACTTTCTTATTACCTTTTACTCACTTTATACAATTTGAAAAGATAGGCTCTACACCCATCGCTTAGCCACCGTTAGTCATAGGATTTTTTTTTCATATATGTATTTTTAAAAAAATAAAAAAATAATATTATTATTTAAAAACACATCCTTAATCATTAAGTAAATAAAAAAAAAAAAAAGCTGGTAGCCCCCAACGGAAAGTCTATCCTTTCCCATTTTAAATAAATAATAACACGTGGACTTCATTATATTTAAGGTGGGGAGGCTAGCACTTCAAAAATAAATAAATTCTCTTTCTAAAAAAGTGAAATTTGAATGTGAAAACGCCTAAGGATTTTTTGAAAAGGAAATTAATAAATTTATAGCTCGTCTCTATTTAAATTGATTATTTTTTTTAGAAAAGAAACATAATCATTCAAATAATGTTTTAGTTATAAAAGAGATCTTATAAAAGTAAACTACAAATTAACATGACTTAGCGTGATACGTTAGATTGTTAAAATATTTTTATTATAAAATAAATCAAACATATTACATCAAATTATCATATCAATTTGTTAATTTATTTTATAAAATCTTTTTATGATTGTAGCGCACTTCTCTTATATTAATTTGTTGCGAGACATATTATAAAACAGTTAGGTTCTATTCATCTGACTTCCGAGACTGGGAATATGGAGGTTCAAAGTCAAAGCGCAATCAAATGTCATTACGGTCGCCAAGTTTATGGCACATGAAGTCCTGTGGTACATTTCCTAGTCTCCATATTTTGGATGTTTAAAATAGGGCACAAACTTAGAAATTTTGACTCCGGCCGAATTCCGACAAGGTTCCAACTCTGATAGAGTCGAAGTTTTCGAAATTTAGAGTCGGAGTCTTCAACTTTGACATATATATTTTTTAAAAATCATATAATCATAATGACATTGTTCCACTGCAAGAGAAACGATGTCGTTTTGCTCGAAAGGGGGTCCAAAATGTAGGATCCCTTTCTTCACCCCTCACTTTTGCACAACACCTACCTACAACTCCCTTTGTCTCCACACTGTGCTTCAGTACCTCCCTTGCCATCTACCGTCAACTAAGGCCGCCACGAACCACCTTCCGGAATTCATCACAAGTTATAAGCCACTTGGCACTCAATCACTAACTCAATTTTTTTTGTATAATTTTAAAGTTTCAAAATCATTTAATTGTCACATTGTGGTTTGAAATTTTTGAAATGTGTATGATTTGTTGTTTGCATTTCAAGGATTTTGATGTTTAGGCTGTTAAATTTAAGAATTGAGGGATTTTAGGTTATGAAAAAATCAAATTTTTTTGTTCCAGACAATGTTCGCTCGAGTGTCACTTGAGCGAACGTCACACAGATTGTTCGTTTGAGCCTTCGCTTGAGTGTGGCTCGAGCGAACATCACACAGAGGTTGAGTGTTATTTTATAGAAGATGTCGAGACACCTAATGATACATTCCAGATATTAACTTGATAGTTTAGACGTCTATAGCTAAATGACGAAAGAAATGATAGTGCATCTGATCAATAAAACTTCATGCAGGAAAATTAGAAATCACTATTGAATTATCGACTCAAATGCATGAACTATCAAGACTAATGCAGAGGATTGTGGCTATTTCATATCTGAATGAAATTTATGACATTATTAATATTTTAATGTTGTAAATTTAAATTTATTACGATATGTATTTTCAAATTTAAATTTAACGTTTGCACACATTAAATCACCTATTTTTGTATTATACATGATTTAGTCATTGTATTTAAAGTTTAACTTTTTAACTTATTTTTTATAGTATTTTAGATTTTTTAATTATTTTATTTTATTTTATAATTTTTAAACAAGAATAGGCCAATCTAAATTACAGATTGGGCCTTGGATATTGGGTTGAGGGCCAGATCCAATTTGAGTAGGACAACTAGGCAGCTATGCATGCCTTGTGTTGTAATTGCAAGACGTTTCATCATTCAAGAGAGGTATGTAAAAAGAGTAATGACACGTATAATTATGTATTGGGTAAGTACTGTGTTACATGTATTCCTTTTGAAAATAAGTGATTTATTATTAAAAATTTAAATTTTTAAAGTAAATCTCATATTTATTTTATTATTATTTTTAAAAATATACGGTATTTGAATACTGTATGACTATAAATATTATTTTTTTATATAAAAATAAAATAAAAAGTAATTCGAGGTTTGAGTATTTCAAAAGAAAATTGGTTTCACGAACAATTCAACCATCTCAGGCTACCCTACACTACAGTGGAATATTGGACGTTAAACTTTTAATTTTGGGTTCTCATCACAATTAATTAGCCTCAAAGCTAGCTAGGGTGGTCCTCATATATATATAAGAATTCTCATCGCTTTGCCACTAGATTCCTTTAAACAAACAGTAGCGCGATCCCCTTTCAGATTTTAATCCACATTCGCCACTTTTCCTGTCAGTACTCGCCTATGCTGAAAGTAATGAAATTACTCAGAAGTAGCAGTAATGAGTCGTAGAGCTGCCTAATTAAGAAGTCTTCCTAACTAATAAAGCTAGCCCCCCTTACAAAGATTTGAAAAATGTGTAGAACAGGATTATCTCTTTTTATCTTTTTAAATATTTGAGATCTCCTCATTTTAAAATTTTAAAAAAATCGAAATTATGTGATTTGAAATAAATTTTATGTGAGCACTGAGTTTTTTTGTTTGATAATCGTTCATAATTTTTTTTTTTTTGGAGAAAATTGTTCATAATTTTCTGTTTACAAATAACATATTTAATAATAGAATTGAGCAGATTCTAAACCCTCTGGAGTGGCCTTGTTTATTTATAACCCAATAAATGCTTGATCAACATAGACTTACAAAAGAGAACTTATAAATGAACATCAGATTTTAGTGCTCTTTTATTTTGAAATGAGAAATATTTTAATTACAAAAAAATTGTACAAAAATAATTAAATGTGGCTTAATGTGGTACGTTCGATTGTAAAGTTACTTTTGTTTTCGCAGATGAGATGAGATGAATTGAGACTAAAGTTAAAAATTGAATAAAATATTATTAAAATATATATTTTTAATATTATTTTTGTTTTGAGATTTGAAAAAGTTAAATTATTTATTTTATTTTATGTGAGAATTTAAAAAAATTGTAATGATTAGATAAGACGAGATGAGATGAAAAAAATTAAGAGTAGTTGTGAAGACAAGCAAGGCTTATTGTAAATATAGATATAATATATTATATAAAGTTATGTTAATTTGTAAATTTATTTTTATGGAATCTCTTTATCACTATACTAATACTTCTCTTCTAAGATAGATATAATATTTCATTAAAAGAAAAAAGCTATTTTGCCTCTCTAAGTGTACACTACCGTGCATTTGGTAAAATTTTTATTTTAATTTTTTTACTTAGTGATTAAATAAATAATTTTAAATGTATTGATGTATTTTTTTATTTTTTAAAAATATTTAAATTTATTAAAAAAATATAAATAAAAAAGAAAAAAAAAAGTTAAATAGACTAGCGATCAAATAGAACAGATTGAGCTGGGCGGCAGAGTAGCCGACCCTATTTCATATCTGGCTGCAACACTCTTTTCTAAAATATATCTAATAATTTTTCGTATCAAAGCAGACAGTTTTTAAGTTGACTAATATAAATGCCCAACAACCACCTACAGCATACACGCATGTATATAAAGCTCATCGGTTCCTTTTATCGCTCATCAGCAGTCTTGCTAGAAAACTCAAAGCAATGGCAACTCAAGTGACAGAGTCTCAAGGGATTCAGTCTTACAGAGACAAGGCAGAGATATACCATGGGGCAGCTCTCTGCAAGCAAAAAGCTCGTGAACTGTTAGAGGGGATCTCTCTCCCTAAAGGCCTCCTTCCACTGGACATCGAAGAGATGGGGCATGACCCTTCATCTGGCTTTGTTTGGATGAAGCAGAAGAGCAAGAAAGAGCATAAGTTCAAGCAAATCAACAAGGTCGTCTCTTATGATGCAGAGGTCACCGTGTTTGCAGAGAAAGGCAGGCTGAGGAAACTTACTGGTGTGAAGAGCAAGGAGATACTGATTTGGGTTGCACTTTCCGATATCTATCTTGAAAATCCTTCTTCAGACAAGCTTGTGTTTGGGGTCCCCAGTGGCCTGACTCGGACGTATCCAGCTTCAGCTTTTGAGCTCGAAGAAGACAAGGCTGATGGTCAGAAGAACAAGAATTGAACTCTTTACCATTCGGGGTTTTTATGCGAGCCATGCCATAAAGATAAACAGCCATATCCAGGAAAAAAAAAAAAAAAAAAAAAAAAAANTACAGCTAGACTTTCCTATAATGATGCAGCAAATATTCTATCGATTTTCCAAGTCTTGATGCGTGATATCCTCTTCATGATGAGAGATATTCTCTTGCATTTTAACGTAGCTAGGATCACGGTGCTGCGAAATCTTCTCCACTGATGTAGTAGCGCTTTCCCTGCCCTTCAAACATGGTTGAGGATCAAGATAGAGGTCAAGTTTTCTTGCGAAGACATGAAAGAGACCCTTGGGCAATGGCTTCGTGTAGATATCAGCTAGCTGATTTGTAGAGGTGATAAAACGATTCTCCAAGTAGCCAAGAGCTACATGTTCACAAATGTAATGATAATCAAGCTCAATATGTTTTGTCCGAGCAGGAAGAATGGGATTAATCATCATATAGAGAGCACTCATGTTGCCACAATGGGGTACAGGAACACGGTGTAAGGGGATGCTAAGATCACGTAAAAGAAAAGATACCCAGGTGAGCTCAGCGGCAGTGGCAACCATCGATCTGTACTCTGCTTTAGCACTGGAGCTGGCCATGATTGCTTGTTTGTTGGAACTCCATGAGATAAGGTTACTTCCAAGGAATGTACAAAAAGCTTGGTAGTGCCTGGTACATATCGCAAAATTCTTTTATCAAGCTAGAAGTGTGCAACAGTTAGAGTTTGCATGAATTGACAAACATAGTTAACAAAATAAGCTATGTTTGGCCATGTAAAGGTTAGGTATTGTAAGGCCCCTACAATGCTTCCATACTTTGTAGGGCCAGGAAAGAGATCATTGAATGCAAGAAGAGCTCGTCCTTATGAGGGAATTGGTGTAGAGATAGGCTTACATGCATGCATGTCAAACCGAGTTAGAAGATCGAGAGCATAGCGATGTTGAGATAAGAACAAGTCTTGGCCAATCTTGTGGACTTCTATTCGAAGAAAATGATGCAAAAAACCAGGATCTGTGATATAAAACTGCCTGCCAAGTTGTGAGATAAGCCAATTGATACGATTGAGATTATTTCCAGTGACTATCATCTCATCAATGTAAATCAGGAGCACAAGGACTCCATGTGAAGAGTTGCAAATGAAAAGGCTAGGATCGGTGATGCTACAGAAAAAACAAGTTGAAGCAAAAAGTCACTTAGGTGATCAAACCAAGCGCAAGGAGCTTGTTTAAGATCGTAAAAAGCTCGACTGAGCTACAGACATGATTGGAATGAATCAGATCCTCATACCCAGGTGGTTGGCCCATGTACACAGGAGTACTTAGGAAGCCATGCAAGAAAGCATTTTTACATCCAATTCTGAGCTCCCAATGCTTAATAGTGGCAATGGATAAAATAACTTGTATGGTTGCAGATCGAATAACAAGGGAGAATGTCTCTGTGAAGTCTCTTCCATCTACTTGATTAAATCCTTTGGCTATGAGTCTTGCCTTGAGATGCTCAAGGGAGCCATTAGGTTGCAACTTGGCTTTGTAAACCCATTGATAGCCAACAACGTATATATTGGGTTTTTCATGGGACAAAGGTCTACGTCTTGTTGGCAGCAAGGGCAGCCAATTCTTCCTCCATAGCAGCGGACCATCCAGGATGGCGTTTGGTTGCAATGATGGATCTAGGCTCTACTAGAATATGGTTAGCAAAATGAAGCTATGCATATTTTGGGTTGGGCTTTCGCACTCCAGCTTTGGACCTGGTAAGCATGGGATGTTGAGGAGCTTATGAAGTAGATGGTAGTAGAGGTGTAAGTGCCGAAGGACAAGGCTCAGTTTGACGATCCAAAGAAGAACTGTTGTCTTGAGGTGCTGTGAGTGTAGCCAAGTATGAGCTCTCATATTGGATTGGAGAGAGATTTGCAATAGAAGGAGCGAATGCAAAGGGAGGCATATTGCTAATGGGTGAGACAACTCCATCTTGATCATTTTCTGAGACAACTCCATCTTGATCATTTTCTTACCATTCAGAGAAGGAGCAAAGCTCCCCTTCAAATTGATGAGGGTCATATAGACGAGTAGGTTCAATATAAGGCATGATGGACTCATAAAAAACTACGTGCCATGATAGGTAGACACAATTTGTAGGTGGATAGAAGCAATTCTAGCCCTTGTGTTAACTACTATAGCCAAGAAAAACACATGGTAAAGACTTGGGTTCAAGTTTGTTGTGACGATACACACCAAGATAAGGAAAACATCTTGCACCAAAGACTCGAAAAGTAACATAATCTGGTTGCTTTCCATATAGAAGAAAAAAGAAAGAGTCCATTGCAAGAGTTGGGGTTGGTAGCCTGTTGAGTAAGAACACAGTAGTAGAGAATCTATTCAACCAGAATCGAGGTGGGAGTTTGGCATGAAAGAACATGTTGAGGCCTAATTCAGTAATGCTGTGATGTGTTCTCTCAGCCTTGCCATTTTGTTCAGGAGCATTGGGACAAGCAGATTGATGATGAATTCCTTTGCTGACTAGAAAATCAGTGAATTCTTGTGCTAAAAACTCAACCCCTTCATCACTTTGAAAGATACTAATTTTGGCATCAAACTGACATACAACATAGTTATAGAAGTGTTGAAAAGTTGCAAACAGATCTGATTTGTGTCTTAAAGAAAACAACCATGTAAAATGTGTAAATTCATCAACAAAAAATGCATAGTAGCGATACTTCTCTCTAGACATTACAGGAGCTGGTCCCCATAAATCACAATAGATCTTATGAAAAGGAGAAGTTGTTTTATTGTTTGTTTACAAAAAAGGAAGTCTGTAGGATTTTCCCATCTGGCAGCTTATACAAATATTTGACAAGGATGAATTAGGAGTGATGTTGACCAGCTTTGAAGAGTGAAGATGCTCGAGAATGCGAGTATGATGGTGCCCTAGATACTAATGCCAACATTCTTTATTCACTTTGCAAAAACTGGTTGAAAAGAAAGTGGATGCTTCTCTGTGGTGATCACTTCTAGGTGGCCAACCATAAAAAATAAATAGTCCCTTCTGCTTCTGTCTCAACAATTTTTGTACCAATATGCATAATGGGTAGAGTATCACCATTACCTACCATTACACCATCAGATGGATGAGAAGGAACCAAGTTGTCAAGATTACCTGGACTTTACGTCATATGGTCCATGGCACTAGTGTCGAGATGCCAGGTAGGATCTGGGGTTTTAGGAACATTCATGGCAGCAAAGCCTTGGGGCAGACTGTCCTGAGTAAAAGAGTGATCGAACTTGTTAAAGCAAATTGCACTATGGTTTTGCTTGTTACAGATTTAACAAACAATTTCATCCTTGGTCTTGTGCTAAGATGATTCATTGTTGGACTAATGAGTATGTGAAGAGATATTGTCTTGCTTAGTGCCCGACTGGTTACCTTGAATAAAGCCACGTCCTTTGGAGTTGAAAGATGAGGACTAATTTTTTTGCTTTTGGTCCTTTTTTGTCCATATAAGACCATAGCAAATGGTGCAGTATCCATCTTGTACCTCTCAACATAGCTGTCGAGGAGTGTAACAACTTCTTAATATGGGGTAACTAGAGGACGAAGCATAGCGGCAGTGAAGATCTCATAATCTTTGCCTAAACCATTGAGAAGCCACTGTGGCTTCTTATGGCAGTGACTTCTTATGGTTGGGTACATGTTTACCGATTGCAGCAAGTTCATCACAAATAGTTTTGAACTTGCAAAGGTACGTACTTAGTTAGTTAGTTCCTCAATTTATGGAGGCGAGCCGCTATTTAAGTGCCAAACTCCTATTAGAGGATGTCCAAGCAAAGGCATGGACTAAAGCATTCCATACTTCAGCTGCTATATTGAGGCCTACGACAATATCGAAGGCCTCTTCGGAGAGAGTGGCAGTAAGTCATCCCTTGACAAGCCTGTATGTTCTTTAACACTTCAAGCACACAGGATTGGGATGATGCTCAGAGTCATCTCCAGTGATGAATTGAGGAGGTGAAGGAGTATCACCATTAATAAACCCTTGAAGATCATAGCTCTCCAAGATGTTGATCATTTTAGTTTTCCACAACTGAGAGTGTGTGGAAGTAAGATGCAATGAGACAAAGTTGACAATATTTTGAGTAACAGGGTAAGGAAAATCATCTTGTTGAGACATGGAAGACTTAGACATTGTGAAGAAGAATGAAAAAAGAAAAGAAAAAGAAACTTCTCTCTATTGCCCATCGGCTGTTGATATAATAAAGAATTTTAAAGTTTGAGAAATTCTATCTCACGGGATGAGATAGAGAGAAGACTTGCATTTCATTATATATTGTATTTATAGACTAATTACATAAAAGAGTGTTGTATTTACGTATTAAATAAGGGAACCTGTAGCTAGACTTTCCTATAATGATGTAGCAAATATTCTATCGATTTTCCCAAGTCTTGATGAGTGATATCCTCTTCATGATGAGAGATATTCTCTTGCATTTTAATGTAGCTAGGATCACAGTGTTGCGTAATCTTCTCCATTGATGCAGTAGTGTTGTCAAACCCCAGAGACTAGTAAGGGAGAGCTCTTCAATCAGTCACCTATTCAAAAGTAGATGTTTTTAAGGCAAATAGGGGCCATGCATCATGCAATTGGAAGATTTGAAAAATATTTATATGAAAAAAAAAACTTGCAGACCTAGCAAAAAAGTGAAACAGATCAATAAAATAATATGAATTAGACAAAAAGGTGAAACGGAATAATAAAATAATATGGAGAATATTTTGAAGTGTTGATGAATCTCATCGTTCTTTCTATTAGATGACCTCTAAGAGAGCTTGAATCTTTTGAAAAATGGTTCAGATCTTAAATACATCTAAAAAGGGTAAATAGGTGTTTTTCAATTTTACTAAACTATTTAAATTAATAAACAATCAATCAGCTAATCAATGAATCTAACTACAGGAAATAACCAACTCAGCAATTTTGGTAATGAAGTGAAAACTCATTTGAAAATCGTCTTCAAAATCTAAAATCGCTCTGATATAAGAGACCATCTAAAATCTAATATAGAAATGGAGTTCATTACAACCAATTTAGAAATAGTTACAAAACCCTTGAAGTAACTAAATCCGGCTTGCAATACCACAAGTATCTCACTTGATATCTGCACCTTAGCNGTAACTAAATCCGGCTTGCAATACCACAAGTATCTCACTTGATATCTGCACCTTAGCAGCTCCAGACCAACGACCTTTATATAGTTTTACCACAAGCACCAACTCGATCTCTGCATCTAGGTAGCTCCAGAAACCCTTCCGGCCAAAGAACACGTCCACACCAATTGACTCAGTAGTACTAGACCATGAGTACAGTAAGAGGGCGATCTAATTGTCAAGAGAAAGACGATATTGAATGCGCAATGAATCTTCTTAGATTCTTCTCTAAGGAACACAATGAAAATGGATGCTCTAGCCTCTATCCACTCCTAGGAAGTCATGCACATTATTCTATATATACTTAAGGGTTGGGTAGACCACTCAAAGAGTCCAAACCCTAGTCAAAGTCAATTCTCCAAGTATTTCTCTCGAACGAATATCTCACAATATGTCGAGTGAACTCTCTATCTGATGATTTGCTCGAGACAACAA
>QEOT01005131.1:0-19556 GCA_003123785.1 Pterocarya stenoptera | reverse complement strand
GGTCTTCACACTTGCACACCTAAGAAAACAAAGAGAGGAGGGTCTTGGTGGAAGCTGGGGAGTTTCTGATACTTAAATCAGTATAATTGTTTTTTCTTTTTTTTTTAACAAAGAGTTAGGGCCACATGTCCAATAGTGATCCCTTCCCAATTTTATTAATAGACCCGCACTTATGGCAGAGGAATACCATGATTACATCATCAGCATCTGGGGGTTTACATAAAACCAAAACCCAGCATGCAAAAAACAAAAAACAAACCTCAACACTTGTCGGACAAAGATAAAAACACTAAACAACTCTCGAATTAGGCAAACCACACCGATCTAGTTGCAAAATTTCTTTAAGCATATGAGGAATGTTTCCTTCAGTAAACTCGTCAGAGCTTCCACTACTACCCAGTCTGGCAAGCCAATCTGCTGCAGAATTTCCTTCTCGAAAAACATGTTGATACCGCACATTCATCCCAGTGAGAAGACATTTGATTTCTTCCCAAAAATCCTCCAAATACCAAACATTACATCGACCTTCTTTAAGCCAGTTAACAATCAAAAGCGAATCCAACTCAAGAACAATATTATTTATACCATATAACTTACAACATCGCAATCCAAACAAAAGCACCATCAACTCAGCGCAATTATTAGAACCAATGCCAGTATATGCAGCAAACGCAAACTGAGTAATGCCCTCATGATTACATAACATGCCTCCTGCACCAGATTCACCTGGAGTATTAAGACTACTCCTATCCACATTTAATTTAAACCATCCCCAATTTGGCTTATGCCAAGAAATTGCATACACTTGTTTTGGACAAGCTTGAATAATCGGCAACTGTAGCTCTTGCAAAATAGTCATATCATGACCTGTTTATTCCAATGGTCAAAAACTCTCAATCTACTACCAACCCAACCAATCCAATATTTAACAGACCTCCATAAAGCATCAAAATGCTCCCGAGGGCCTTCCATTCGAGTAGAACACCTCCATGACCACAAACTCCAATTCATAATCACCAGAACCAAACCAACCAAATTGCCGACCTGAGAGGATTCTTTTTGTTCTTCTAAACCATGCTTCCACCGTCTGAATCCAAGATCTATTAGACACATATGGAATATCCAAAAAATTAGAGCAAGTCTTCCACAGTTTCGATGTAATTCTCCCCCCATATAAAACATGATTTAAATCCTCAACAGCCCTTTCTTCACAACATTCACATTTGGAAACCACAGGAATACCAAGGCGCCTTATATGATCATCTACACTCAAACTATGTGAAAAAACTTTCCACATTGCCATGGAGAATTTCTTAGGCAAAGCCGAATGCCAAATCCATTCCGAACATTGTTGTTTTGGAGCAGCTACATGGACTAAATCCTAAGCATTCGATGAAGAAAATCTGTCATCCGAGTTACCCAACATATTAAAATATCATAACCATTTTTGGTACCCCTATCTTAGACAAAATCTTGTCCGATAAATCGTGCCCCACAAGACGCACCAACAATTACACATCCCAGCTGTCTTCGAGCATACATCCTTTAATCTTCAAATTTGAAAAATCCACAATGCTGAGTTCATCACATATTGGGTTTGACTCAAGCCATTTATCTCTCCAAAAAGAAAGGTTACCTTGTTTAACCAACCAAGTTGAGTGCCGAAGTAAAATAGGGATCGATTCCATGATAATATTCCAAAAACGGGTCCCCTTTAACAGATTGACTAAAGAAATGTGTTGGTCCTTCACATACTTGGCCTTAAAAAAATTAGTCCACAAAGAATTTTCTGTGAGAATTTTCCAAGCGAACTTAAGATGCAAGGATTTTTGAACATCAATAAAACTATGAAGTCCCACTCTGCCTTCATCCACTGGTTTACACAATAAATCCCATCTCACCTTTTTTTCTTGGCTTCCCCTCAATCGTGCCCCAAAAAAACTTGCTAAACAACTGATTAATCACAGTAATAATAGACTTAGATTAGGTTTGGATGTTGAGATAAGATGAAAATTTTTGAAAATTTTATGAATAGTGTTAAGATGAAAGTTTAAAATATTATTTTTTAATATTATTATTGTTTTGGGATTTGAAAAAGTTAAATTAAAATTTGAAAAAGTTGAATTGTTTATTATATTTTATATGGGGATTTGAAAAAGATGTAATGATGAGATGAGATGAGATAGAGATGAGAAATCTCATCTCTCCCCCCAAACATAACCTTAAGGTATGTAACACTGCTAACAAATGAACTGGCAGACTTGATAAAACATGCTTTAAGAGTAATAATCGGGCCCTTGAAGATAAAAAATGCATCTTCCATCCCTCTATTTTCTTTCTTATTTTTATAATCAAATCCTGTAGGTACAAGGACTTCATACGACCAAAAATAATAGGCACACCCAAGTATTTAATAGAAAACTCACAACCGTGAAGCTTGCCATGGATAAAATTCCTCGTCTTCAAGACAAATTAATTTTGGAAGAGAAAAATATAGAGGATTTTTTTTGTAGTAACAACCTATTCCGACCAGCTGGCATAGACATTAAGCGTATCTCTTATCATTTTAATAGACATTTTTCCGCCATTAGCAAATATCACCATGTCATCCGCATAAAGTAAATGAGAGATCAATGGGCTAGAACGTAGCTCAGAAAATAAACCTATCTAACCATCTTGAAACTTACTACGTAACAACCTCGTGAATACTTCCTCCACAAGAATAAATAAGTAAGGAGAAATAGGATTCCCTTGACAAAAACCCCTTCCACCCTTAAAGAAACCTTTAGCCGTACCATTCATCACCACCGAGTACCAAGTAGTAGTGACACATTGTTTAATGAGATGACAAACATCAACAGAAAAACCAAATGCATGCAAAACTTGGAATAAAAAATTTCAAACAACCGTATCATAAGCCTTAGCCATGCCAATCTTCATCATAATATTACCTCCTCTAACCGGCTTGTAAATATCATGACCAGTTCTTGGGTAAGACTAATATTATCAAATATACTTCTTCCTGGTAAAAAAGCACCTTGCTCCATAGAAATTAATCGACTCAAGACAGACGTAAGTCTTGCAACCAACAATTTAGAGCAAATTTTATAAATCATAGAGCATAGGCTTATAGGTCTAAATTTATCAAATGAAGAAGGATTAGGAACCTTAGAAATTAAGACAAGGTATGAAGAAGTATAATACCTGGGAAGAGATAACCCCAAGAAAAATTCCCTCACAACTTCCAGAAGCTCAGGTTTCACCAAAGACCAGCAGTGACAAAAAAATCATGACCCAAAGCCATCAAGGCCTGGACTACTATTGACCGAAATAGAAAATAAAGCATCCTTAATTTCTTGTTCCGAAGGGCACCTACAAATATTCTGAAATGCTTGAATGGACATGAAGAAATTCCTCAAAATAATGCACGGCTTCATCATGAATGGCTTCTGGGGAAGATAAAATCCGACCATCACTGAGTTGCATATTGTGAATAGTAATGTGTTTTTGCACTTGTAAGGCAACAAAAAAAGACGAGTTTACCTCCCCATGATCAATATATCTCTTTAGTAGTTTGTACGAGAGTTTCGAGAGATCTAAGAGCATTCTTCCTACTTGGGAGTAGGCTTTTATACAAGGTTTTTGAGTGGGGACACCTCGTACCTTGCCTTTTGGGGCTCATATCGCTTTGATAGTTGTTTGGTCAAAATCCTTTAATGCGGCGTGGCTTCTGGGTTGGCACCATTAATGCGGTGTGACTCCCTGACTAAACTTTAGCCTGTGAGTGATCATTGTCGAGTCTCTCCATACATGCCATCAGGAGATCGAGGGTCTTCCACATCTCTCAACCATTTGCCTATACAAGTTCTCGAGGGCTAGGCATTACTAGGATGTGTCAGGGCAGCAAGTCTCATATGTCCCTATCGCTCGTCTTTGTGGTGTGAAGGTTGCTTCACGGGTTGGTTTCACTTCCGGGTCAAGTGCTCCATAGAGGCCCAGTGACTTGTCTTAGAAGAGGATTGTTAGGCCGGGTTGGGCTCCCCCCCACTATTCCCGAGGTCCCTCATGGGCTTGTTACTTAAGCCTACAAAAGGGAAATTTCCCTTACAGTTACCCTGTCAATTCCTATTGGACTAGTCCGGTGGGAATTTATTCTTACCTTTGTCTTCTTGTTCTTATTTTTAGGTGGTTTCTTCCGCCGAACTCTCTGGCTTTCGAGATGGGCGGTCATTACTCTTCCTGAGTCTGTGGCACATGTCAATCTTTTGACACTTGATTGTACCTGTATGGCTTTTTCGTCATCAATGGTGTCAGGCAGCTGTTCCTTTCCTGACTTTAGTGTCACCTCCTCTGATAGTTGGATTTGGCACTTGATTGTGTCTGTTCAGTTCTCCTAGCATTGTTGGTGTCAAGCAGCTTTTTCTCTCCGCATCGCATGATAAAGTACACACTGCGGGATTCGCACTAGTCTCGCTAGCCTCGTGGGGTGCGTGTGTTCCCAAAATTTGGGATGCTAACTATCGCTGGGGACTATTTAAACCCCAACCCCATCATCATGTGGAGCCTACCTTAATTTTTTGCTTTTGCCTTCTTTCTCAAAATTCCTTGTGCTTCCATTCCTTTTCTTTGAATCCTTCTTTTATGTGTGCTTTGCCTCCTCTTCCTTCATCTTGAAATTCTCATGGCTCCCAAGAACTCTTCATGCCCTGTTCCCAAAAGCTTGCATGTCAAACCCTCTGTCTCCTCATAGACCCCAGGGTCTTAGACCCTCTCGAGGTTCATACTGAGTCATAATGGTTCGACAGATTTTCCTGGTGGTCGGGGGTGACTCCCGGAGAGTTGGAGTCCCTAAAATCAACCTTTAGGGTGCCTGGCATTGTTGAGTTTGTGGTGTCGGTGCCCTAAGAAGGAGCAATGGACTTTAAGGCTATGCCTTGATCGTAGCCTTGTATCTCATCATGTTCTCTAGCGGCCTTCAGTTGCGCTTCTACTATCTGGTTTGAGGCGTGTTAGACTACCTCTGTTTGGCACCTACACAACTTCATCCAAATGCATGGAGGATCTTAGTATCCTGTTGCGTCATCTGGTGACAGCGTTGGAGGAGGCGGGTTTAGAATACCTTGAACTCACTGCTTGTGAGCTCCTCCTTACTCATAACCTCTTGAAACAACATGAAAACACATGCAGCTTCAGGTCCATTCACGCATTGGCCCATCTGGAGCCGCAGTACAACTGGGTGAAGGGGTGGAATCAACGTTTCTTTTTCCTATCCAGCAAAGGTTGGGAGTTTTCGATTAACCAGATCAACAGGCGTGACTATCCTATTTATGCCATCGGAGAGTTGTTGGAGAGGACAAAAGCTTCAAGCCCTCGGCAACTCCCGAGGAGGTGAGCCGAATTGAGACTATCCGAGCTTGGATGAAGACTCACCCAAATGATATTCACTCCAAGGCCTTACTGGATGAAAGCAGCCTCAGGCGATACTTGGCTCCCCTAGCCAATATGCATTTTGCTGATCAAAATATACAGGTACAACCGATTGTTCCTTAAGTTCGTAGGCATTCCCCTAGCCCTTCGGTGGTGGAGAAAAAAGAGGCCTAGGGGGGACATTCCTGCCAAAAGCAGTTCTCAATTGGCACCCTTGCCCCCATCGGGGCAGTCTTTTGTTCCCATGCCAGTTTAGCGGCCAAAGCCATCCTCGGAGAGGGGAGGGAAGCCCGCCCCGGCTCCTAAATCTTCTTCTTCTTCTTCTTCTTCTTCTTCATCATGTGAAGCGTGCAGCGCTGAGGCCTTTCAACAGGTTTTGGCCTACATCACTCGGCCCGAGGGGGCCCTCCTAATTCCTTTATAGATTTCTTCTTTGGCCCCGCTGGACCATATGCAAATTGTAGAACTTTCACAAGGGGAGGAGTTGCTCTCCACAGGGTCCTTTTGGACCTTCCTACTTGACTTTTCCAGGTAGTGGCCCCATCTCCTAAGATTGATATCGAGATGGTTCCCTCGCCTGTGTCCAAAGAACGTCCTATTGGGGATGAGGATTTTTTTTACTGTATTTCTATCCCGAAGTCTCCCATTGCTTATTCCTCTGAAGTCGAGATTGTTTCGACGGAGGTTGAGGGTGGTGGAGGCCACGATGTCATGTTCGAGAAGGAAATGGCAAGGGTAGTGTCATGGGATGTGGGGGTTCTGGCTGATGTATTTGAAGCTAAGGTCGTAACGATGTCAGTTAGTTGAGGTCAATAAAGTTTCAACTATTGTTGCCAACACTGGGGCTTCATTGCCCTTCACTTGTACCATCCCAACCTTTGCGTCAATAGTAGCCAGAGCTGAGGTTGGAGTGGCGTCAGGGGGTTAGCTAGGTCCCAGCTGTTTTGGTGGACGCTAGGGCATCATTTTCCTTCACTAACAGCATCCCAACCTTGGTGTTGACAGGGGCCGGTGTCGAGGTGGTGATGGTCGACAAAACTCTAGTTGTTCCAACTAACCCAGGGGCCGGAGAGGGTCTTGAATGTGCCATGGAAAATGAAGGTGAAAACGGACGTCGGGGAGGTCCATTCCCGACGGAGCTCGCAGGGGGTGATGGCACCTTCCTTAAGGTCGGCGGTAGAAGAGGCCTGTTCTAACCCTGTACAAGAGATGGTTAGGAAGCTCTGGGGATTCTTTTTCGAGGTTGGTTATTAACTCATTGCATTCCTTTTTACGTCTTCTTGGCGTATTTGCTTTTGGTACTGACTTGAAAACTTTCTTGATAGGGATTGGAGCGATTGGCGGCCTTCATCGTGGATGACCAGGAAGGGCTAAAAGGCAAGAAACTGGCACTCTGATCCTTGACGCTATTGACTTTGCGCCACTCAGAGGTGCAACTCAGTCACCGGCAGAGCCAGAAGAGGATACTCCAACTCCTACACCGAAAGGCCCAACTCAAGTCTGACTTGGCGAAGTTGAGGGAGGAAGCCAGTTCTCATAGCCTCGAAGTGGTGCTCAGCAAGGAGGAGAAAGACAGTCTTCAAGACTCCTTTGGCCGTCAGCGAGAGGAGTTGGATCGACTGCGGGTTAAGAACTCGAAGTTGGGGAAACATCACAATTCATATGCCCGATCATACAAATAGCTGGAAGGGAGATTCGAGAAGCTTTCCCAGTCTCTGAAGAATAAGATGGATTCTCTCAAGGCCAAGTCCCAGAGAGTGAAGGACTTGGAGGTCTAAAATGATTTGGCCCATGCTGAGGAGTCTAACGGGAAGAGTCAGGCTCAGAGATGGAGACCAGGCTTGCCAAACCGATCATGTTGTAGCCACTCATGAGGCAACTATCTAGGACCTGTGCTCTTGCCTGGATCATGCTGAAGTCGTCATCCCCCGGCTACACGAGGAGTTCTCTCATGTTCGATTGGTTTGAGATGACACTTGGTCTTATGGATATCTGGAAGGCTTGGAGATAATGAGGGACCATGTGCTCATCAATCCCTAGAGAAATTTGAAGGCACTGAAAGTGCAAGACCTTCCTTCAGACCCGGCGGCACTAAAGCAAGGTGCCACGATAGGGAAGAAACTAATCCAGAGCGCACCCTCAGACATCCCCGCCAGTTGAGCCTTGATTGCATTGTGTCATTTCTTCTTGTATCTTTGTGTTTTCGTTTTTCTCCATTTGTACTTGTACTTCATAACAATATTAATGGATTCGGGAGTATTTCTTTACCTTATCGTGTTGCTTACTTTTCTTTTTTCCTTTCTTTTTTTGCATTTGGGGAGTATAACGAGTGAGGTGAAGTCATGCATAATGCATAATAAATAACACTTAATTGTAATTGTGACGGTAGAGTTTGCAAACATGGACCATTTTGATGGGGTGCAATGGGAGTTCGAGGCACTTGCTTAGTTGTCATCCATTCGATGGGGGAGACACACAAGGGAGTTGAAGTCGGGTAGTTGAGATACTGGACCGCCCTTTTTTGGGAGGGTTGTGGTTGGGATGCCTTAGGCTAACTCGCCTCTTTGGTACCCCCGGATAAGTAAGTTGTTAGACAGATAAGGAGTTGGTCCGCTCTTCTTTGTGATGGGGGTCGAGGAGAAGTCATTCAAAATTGGACTCTTCATTTAGTTCCTCACGGGGAGGTAAGTCAAAAAGTTTGAGACTGGACCCGCTTCCGCCCATTGACATTATAGGGAAGGTAAGTGTCGGATAGGCTGGTGCTAATCTTGTTCTTCACCATGGCGAAGGTCAGGGTAAGCTGTCAGGTAGCAGAGAGGCTTAACCCACTCTTCACCGTGGAAGGGATAAGGCAACCTTAAGGCATAACCCATCCCTTTGGGTCCCATGGGAAGCTAAGTTGTCGGATAGCCGAGAGGTTGGCTGTGATGGAGGTCGGGTCATCGAGAGGGCAAGGCTCGCCTGCTGATCTTCACGGGGAGGTAGGTTGCCGGGCAGTTTGTGACTGGACCCGCTCTCACCCGTTGATATCAAAACGAACGTAAGTTGTTGGCAATGGAGATTAAGCTCTAGGAGAAGGGAGTTGAGACACAGCTAGGGAGAGTGTTTCAAGGCTAGACACAATTCATTCATGGAAAACCATACGTTCATTAATAGAGTTTGCATTGTTGGCCTTGGTAATATAACTTACACGTTTTACACTTTTCAACAATAAAACTTCTGCAGGTACTCGGCGTTCCAAGGGTGTAGCAGCTCATTTCCTTGAGAGTCTCAGAGCCAGTAAGAGCCTAGGCGGTTGTTGGCATTGACCACTTAAGGGCCTTCCCATCGAGGGCCCAATTTCCCTTCGTCTCGGGTGGTCGTCCCCGTTTGTTTTAGCATTAGGTCGCCTATCTTGAACCCTCTTAGACGTACTCGTTTGTTGAAACATCATTCTGCTCTCCTCTTGTTGATGGTCGTCCTCACTTCTGCTTCAAGCCTGGCCTCCTCTAGCAAGTCAAGCTGCTCTTCTAGTCGCTCATTGTTGGAGCTTTGCTCGAAGTGCTGCACCCTGTTAGTAGGAACCTCAACCTCAACCTCAACCTACAACATCACCTCGTGTCCGTAACTGAGAGTGAGGAGAGTTTCTCCCATTGGGGTCCTTATTGTGATCTGGTATGCCCATAACACGTCCGAGAGTTCCTCTACCCAAGCACCCTTTATGTCACTGAGTTTCTTTTTAAGTATTCCCATCATTGTCTTGTTGGTTGCTTCCACTTGCTCGTTGGACTACGGATGTCCAAGAGACGAGTATCAAAATTTGATTCCCATATCCCAGCACCAGTCTCGATAATGATCAAAGTCAAACTGCCTTCTTTTATCCAATATGATGATGCAGGGGATGCTGAATCTGCAGATAACAGTTTTCCACAAAAACTGGGTGATGTTCTTTGTCGTGATCGTTGTCAATGCTTCTGTCCCCACCCACTCAGTGAAGTAGTCTACTGCCACAGCTACAAACTTCACTTCCCCTTTGTCCGGGGGGAGGGGGCCTACCAGTTCAATTCCCCACTAGGCGAATGGCCAAGGTGAGGTGATTGATGTCAATTCCTCTGGTGAGCAATAAGGTACTTTGGAGTAATCTTGACATTTCTTACACTTTCAGGCGTATTCTTTTGTGTCTTGGAGGGTGCAAGGCCAGTAGTACTCCGCCCTCATCAATTTGCCCCTGGAGTAGTCGCCGTAGATTCCCATGTGTACTTCTATCAACACCTTCGAACGAGATGCACCTAAGGAGAGGCATGGAGTAACCTCTCTTATGCAGGAATCCCTCAAGTAGGGTGTAACATGATGCTCTGTTCCTAATCTTTCTAGCTTTCCATCTATCATCGAGTAGCTCGTTAGCTTCTATATACTTGATAATATCCAACGCCCATTTCGAGGCTCCTGGCTTTACTTCTACAACTTCAATTCCTACAGCGGGTATCTCAACAGTCCTGATCACCGTTTGTGTTGGCAGATGAGAGTCTTCTTGCTTGGACGCCGCTCGTGTCAACTTGTCCACCCTCTAATTCTCGGCCCTTGGTACTTATTGGATCTGAAAGTATTTAAAATTAGTGTGCTCATCTTCTATCAGTGTTAGATATTTCTTCAATTTTTCTCTCTTTATAGCGAACTCTCCCCGTACTTGGTTGACTACTACCTGAGAGTCAGCCAGCATCTCTACCTTTTTCACGCCCAAAAACCTGGCGATCGCCAAATCAGAGAACAGTGCCTTGTACTTTGCCTCATCGTTGGTGGTTTTAAATGCTAACTTATAGTGTAATCATGCTCCTCGTCCATATCTGTAACAATATGCACCCCACTCCCCCTCCAGTCCAGAAGGACTAATCGTCAACATAAACCTAACAAGGCTTCACGGGAGGTGCATGTTCGACCTCTTTAGGGAAGTCGGTGAACTCTGCCACAAAATCTGCTAACACCTGCCCTTTAACAGCTCGATTGCCCAGTTCGTCATGCAACCCATGGCATTTGGTCTCTGTAGGATCTTCTCAAGGGGTTTTGATGAGGACCTTCACTGTGTGAGCTTGGAAATATTGGTGGAGTCGTCGGGTGGTTACCACCAAGGTGAAGGCGAGCTGGTCCATGTGCGGATATCTAGTCTCCACTATGCGGTAAGCTCGTCTGGTGTAATACACGGGCTTTTGGATGCCTCTTCGTTTTGCACCAGGGTCGAGAAAGCCGCATATAGGGAGACTGACAAGTATAGGATTAAGGTCTCTCCACATATTGGTTGACTGAGTAGTGGAGTGCTGGTGAGGTACTTTTTGAGAGCCTTGAATGCCTGGTCGCACTCGTCATCCCATGTTCGCACCTTTCATAATACCTTGAAGAATGGAATGCACTTGTAAGTGGACCTTGATACGAATCTGGTGATGGCCGCCACTCGATGGGTGAGTTTCTACACTTCGTTGATGTTCTAGGCCATATGGAGTATAGCCCTTACTTTCTTTGGATTAGCTTCTATTCTCGTTTTGAAACCATGAAGCCCAAGAACTTCGCAAGGTTGAGCTTCATCTAGTATTGCCACAATACTACAAAGGCTTCACGTAGGTCAAAGAGGTGTTGTTCGGGAGCTCCACTTTTGACTAGAAAATCGTCCACTTAGAACTTTATATTCCTTCCTATCTGATTCTTGAACATGCGGTTGACCAGCCGTTAATAGGTGGCCCCTGCATTTTTTAACCCGAACGACATGACCGAGTAGCAGTACAATCCCCTATCAGTGATGAACGAGGTCTTCTCCTTGTTGTCAGGGTTTATGCAGATTTGGTTGTACCTGGAGTAGATATCCATAATGCTCAGCATGCAATGGCCCTCCATGGAGTCGACAATCATATCAATGTGGGGTAGTGGGAAGCTGTCTTGCGGGCAAGATTTATTCAAGTCCGTGAAGTTGACACACATTCCCCATTTGTTGTTTTGCTTTTCTGGGTAATGTAGCCTGTCGTGAGCAATAGGTCAACTTCGGCGGCTATGGCAGTGTTCTTCTAGACACTGAAGTTTTAATGTTTATGTCTGACCCCCTTGGCTTCTGAGTCCATGATGAAGTGGTGATTCATAATCTTTGGGTAGATCCTAGGCAAATCCCCTTGATTCCAGGCGCAAACATCTTGGTGTTCTGTGAGGAGCTGCTGCATGACATGCATCATTTTAGGCGTCATTCCATTGTCAATCCTGGTTGTAGCTTCCGAGCGGCTTAGGTCTAGGGGGATTAACTCTAGAGGTTCATTCAGTTCCACTTTCCTGAGGGTCTGTTCATCTCGAATTTCTCTGTCCTTTGCGGCATGGGGCAGAAGGATGTGGTCATCATCTAGGCGGTAGACTACATGCACCCCACCATCCCTTGGCTTCAATTCTTGCACATAACACTCTTGTGCCAGGACTTGCTCTCCTCGAATTTCGCCTACTCCCTAAGGGATTGGGAATTTTATCTTCAAGTGATAAGTCAACGTTACTGCCCTCAAACTGTTGAGGATAGGTCTGCCAATTATGGTGTTGTACGATAAAGTGGCTTTGACCAATAAGAAGTCAACCATGGTCGAGGTCATACAAGGGGCAATGCTTGCTAAGACAGATAGGGTGATGGTGCCTACTGGCTAGACCATGTCCCCAGTGAAGCCTTTCAGTGGCATATGTGCTAGCCGAATTCTAGCATTATCAATCCCTAGCCGAGTGAAGGCTTCCTAGAAGAGGATATCGGCGAAACTACCATTGTCGACAAGGATCCTCCTAGTGGTGAAATTAGCAACTAGCATAGTCACCGCCAGGGTGTCCTCATGAGGATAGAGGACCCCCTCCTCATCATCCTCGCCGAAAGAGATGACGAGGGCCTACTCACTTCTTCTATGTTTGGTGGGACGGTACTTGGCTGAATATACCTCTCGATATCTTGTTTTCCTAACATGCGCCTTCCTGCCGAATGAAGTTGAACCCCCCACCGACAAACCTTCCTGCGATGGTTCTGATTTCGCCCAACAAGTGACTTTCTTGAGGCAGCGTACGGGAGTGACCGTGCGGTGTTCTCCGCTAGACTATCCTTTGTCTTGAGCTTCCATCCATTCTCTTTCTGGGATGTCCTCCTCTCCCACTCTGGTCTCCGGTCAAGAGGATATTGTAGTCTTGGTCATTCAATTTGCTATTTTCCCTCTTTCAAGGAATGCAATCTTTTGTGTTATGAGTGGTGGATTGGTGGTAAGTGCAATAACGACGATTATTGCTAATGTATCCTACTTCTCAAGGGGCAAGCAGGTCTTCTTTTTGGATAGCAAATGCTGCCCAGTTAAATCAAAACCCCAGGCCTCTTCCCTCCTATTGTTGTGTAGTTTCTTTTTTGTCTTCTCGCGGGGCTTACTCTTGCCCAACTCCTTCCCCTTTCTATCGGCCTGCTCTAGTTTTATCTTCCTAGGCTCGGTCAGGCCCAGAGTGTGTCATCGGTGTTGATAAAGTTGTCAGCCTAATCCTTAAATTCTCGCAGCATGGCAGGAGTTTTCCTAGCTAATTCTGCCATGAGCCGGGACCGAGTCCATACTCCCCCCAGCAGTGCTGTCGAAGTTATTTTCTCATCTTGGTCATCTGTCTTCATGCACTCCTTGTTGAATCTAGACAGATGCGCCTTTAGGCCCTCATCGTCCCCTTGCTTAATGGTGAGGAGATACGCCGCGGGGCATCACCTCCTTCGACTTGCCATAAACTATGTTAGGAACAGGTGGACCAGCTCCCCAAAGTTGTCTATGGATCCAGGCTTTAGAGACCTTAACCATACTCTGGCTGGTCCCCTCAAAGTTAACTGGAAGGCCCTATAGGCTACTTCCCCAAGAAAACCATGTAAAGTCATATGGGCTATGAAGGCCTCCAAGTATTCAAGGGGGTCCCTGGTTCCGTTGTACATGTCAATAAAAGGAACTCAGAACTTGGGTGGTAGGGGGACCACCATTACTTCCTTGTTGTGGGCTAGGTCAATGTTAGTGAGTAGTTGGTCTACTAACGATGACGTACCCATCCTCTTCGCCATCTCTTCGTACTTTCCTTTGAGGTTACGCAACTCACTCTTTATATTCCTCATTTCTTCCTCAGCGTCACCTCCTCCTCCTGCGTTTCTGGATTCATTGTTGCTTGGTTCCACATCATTTTCTAGTCTGTTGGTGGCTAATTTGAGTGTCTCATTTTCTTTTCAAATGGTCTCTACAATTATAGTTAGTTTTCCCACCAGTTGCTCTATAGTTACGAGCTTTGCTTCCATGTTTGTTGATGTTGTTTCTTCTTGTACCTGAGTTTTCTAAGAACGGGATTGCATAGGCATATGAAGGACTCGTGAATTCTATAGAGATCCTACAGATGGCGTCATTGTTAACGTCGTGTTTTATACGCCTTTGGGCCAAGTTCCAACAATTCGGATCTTGGGTCCTCACACCTACACACTTAAGAAAACAAAGATAGAGGGCCTTGGTGGAGGCCAGGGAGTCTCTGATGCTTAAATCAGTATATCTATTTAGTAGTTTGTGCAAGAGCTTAGAGAGATTAGATAGCGTTCTTCGTACCTGGGGGTCGGCTTTTATACAAAGTTTTGGGTGGGAACACCCCGTACCTTGCCTTATGGGGCTCATGTCACTTCCACTATTGTTTGGTCAAAATCTTTTAATGCGGCGTGGCTCCTGGGTGGCACCATTAATACAGCGTGACTCCCTAACTAAACTTTAGCCTGCAAGTGATCATTGTTGAGTCTCTCCATACCTGTTGCCAGGAGATCGAGGGTCATTTGCATCTCTCACCCACCTGTCTGTATAAGTTCTCGAGGGCTAGGTGTTATTGGGGTGTGTTAGGGTAGCAATTCTCATCTGTCCCTATCGCTCATCTTACCCACGTAAGGGTGCTTCATAGGTTGGTTTTGTTTATGGGCCGAGTGCTCCACAGAGGCCCAGTGGCTTCACTTAGATGATGATCGTTGGGCCAATTGGGCTCTCCCTCCCCTTTTCCTGAGATCCCTCATGGGCTTGTTACTTGGGCCTATAGGAGGAAAAATCCCTTACATATAGTTCGGTTTGGTTCCGTACAATTTGATTTTCAAAATATGAAAATTGGGATCGAACCAATTTTTAATCTGTTTTGGTTCTTGGATTTCAACTCCCGACTCCCGAGAACCAAAACCGACCAAACCTGTATTAAAGGGAACCAGTTCTATCGATTTTTTTTATTTTTTCTTAATGTCTTGATGGAGGATTTATGTATTTAAGTTGTTATATTTATTAATTTTGATTAAAAGAATTCACCCGTGTACGGGGCGTGATCCCTAGGAGTTTAGGAAATCTTGATGAATCTCTTATAAAAACCCTTAAGACCCTAAGGAAGAAGAAATAAAACAGACTCTTCTTTTATTAAAACGACGAATGATATAAACTGAATGACATCATAATTGACGAACAAGATTCAATAGAAAGGCTTAAACCTTAAAAATGCTGAAAGACGATCTACAAAATAAAAAAATTGGAAGAAAAACGTAGTCACTAATGAAAATGATAAGAATAATACTAAATACCACACTCCACAAGACTAAGGAACATGAAGCATTTTGGAGGAGCCAATAATATTATTAAAGCTTATTGTTCATCGGCCCGGAGTTATATACTATAGAATTATAATTCTACGCTTAAATATCGTTAAAATATTTTTGATTCCCCCTCCCCCTCCAAAACTCTCAAACATCCTCGAGGTTGCGAGCGTGCTAATTTCTAAAAGAGTGGTGCTACTTTGTCACTCAAAATACACCGCCATCTTATAGCTAGCTCAAAACTCTCTTTTTATTTTTTATTTTTAGTTTTTTATTCATATTTTTTTATTATTTTAAAACATTTTTAAAAAATATAAGAAAAAATATCAATACACTAATAGTCACTTCCTTAACTATTAAGTAAAGAAAAAAATTAAAAAAAATTAAAATATATTAAATGTCAAATTGAGTAGGTAAAATAGCATTTTTCTTTCTAAAAATCTAAATCTATTATTTTTGTTTACATACACTGACACACCATCTCCGCTAGCTTATTATAGAAAATGACAGAATGAGATTCAAGTTTCTTTTTTCCTTTGACCGACTAAATAAGTACAAAACAACTCTCTCTTACCTATCTTCCACATTTTTTTTCTTGCTCTTTTCTATTCTTCATTGCATGGAGACTATTTTGAAATTGAAAAATTGTAAAATCATTGGCTTGCTGGCAGCTATGGTGGAGGAAATGAAGTCTGGTGGAACTTAAGTGCGACATTCAGATTGGCTTTAATAATTTAGTTTATCTTTAGATAGCTATCTTTTATGATTAATGTTAAATGTTAATGACAATCAATTCCATCGATTACTGTTTATCTATATATACAATACGTAAAGTTTTAAAACGGCCACCCCCGTTCCACACACCAAATTCTAGTTCCGCGATCATATCTCAAATCATGCATGTTATAAATTCGTATCTGAGAATGTCATATAACATAACATAATATGGTGAAATTCTGGCTATTCTCCAATGTGCAATCAATGCACAGTACGTAGCCTGGTGGCAGCATCAAATTAGATCTCATGGGAAGGCGACTTGACTTTCTCCCGCATCGAAGCCTAATTAAAATATGTACTCATGATGTATCAAAGCCATACTCACTCTCTCTCTCTCTCTCTCTCTCTCTCTATATATATATAATATTATATATTATATATATAATATATTAATTCCCTTGACTAAAGATCAGGGTCTAGTACGTACTAGTATTTATCTCGAAAAAAATATATCTCGTGCAAATTAACACGTACATTGAAAAGAGAGCCAACTCCCAATACTGCATTATGCATGAAGTGCACGCTACGAAAATGCAGTCAAATATATAACCCATGAAAGAAAAGGAGAGCCCCGTGATGAACGATCTACGATCGATGCAGATTCACATGCTTTCTTCCTCTATTTTTGGCCAAGACTTGCACAGACACACACATATAATATATATATATATACATGTAAAACATATTCTATAAAGTTATGTCAAAGTAACAGACATCTGATCATCAGTAATAACTTTCAAAATGCGCGCACGAGTACCCTTAATATTTAATGCAATTCAATTTGATTAATGCAGTTGGAAAAAGTTCAAAGAAAAATCAAGATTTATGATATAATTAATTAGGTCATGGCGCTGACTTGATCTTTCAAACTACAACTACTGTTCACACGAAATCAGCTAGCTAGGGTATGCAACTTTTGATTGTTGTAAAGATTAAAGAAGCATTAATAGCTAGGAAATTAGGAGATAATGCCCTCCTGAGCCTCATCAATCGATATAATTCCTTTCTCCTGGTGGCCTACTTCGGAAAAAAACAAATCAGAAAACAAAAACAAGCTGCAAACAACGTAATAATAATAGAGCATAAATTAAATGAAGAAAATCTTGTGGAACAAGACGGATCTTTTGCACGTACAAATCTTTTTGGAAGCATAGGGCCGGCCGGGTGGTACGTAATATGCATTAAATAACGTTCAAGAAAGGAGAAGATTTTCAGAACCCAGACGTTTTACGGCCATCTGAGTTCATCTAGATTGTTGTTTGATAATTACTATCACCCGTATTTACCTTCATTACAAGACCAACATCCATATATAGTATGATCGCACTCAAAGCTAGCTACCCTTTTTTATCAATAAGCTTGGCGAATTAGGAGAAAAAAACTGTAACAAAAATCCCAAGAAGAAACATATAAAGAAAGTGCAGCTAGATCAACAGAACATAGACCACAAGACGAACCCATATTCCTGATCATCTGGTTCGAGTGTCCGTCCACGGGGCAGGCCGAAATGTACATTGTTCCCTAGGGATTCGATTCAGAAAGATCGCAGTAGATGGCGGCTGAGTCGGGGTATTCATTGTGGCAAGGAGATGAACCTGAGGGAGGGACAAAACCCTTTGGGAGCATGACTTCAAAAGGCCTGGTTTTCACGTTCTTGATCATGTTCTGTGATGATCTCCTCATGATCATCTTCCTTCTGTTCTTGGTGATCGGGTAGTCTTGTTTGTTCAAGACTAAAGCGTTGGTGTTCTTGATGTAGAACACAGATTGGTACTTGGAGCTGGGAGGAGCTTTGAGTTGGATTTCATGGGAGGAGGAGGAGGAGGAAGAAGCTGGGGAAGGAAAAAAGATGGCATTGAGGAGGAGAAAAAGGAAGAGAAAGGTGCATGAGCACTTGACTTTTTCACCCAAACCCATGAGGGATCGATCGATATAGTTAGCTTGGGCTATGGTCCATAATTTGTAGAGTAATGATGAAAGGGAATTGCGCTGAGATTAAGAACGGGACGTTATTTCTAAGAGGGTTATATATTGTGGGTTGTTTTGAGAGAAAAGAGAGAGTACGTGGATGCTCTGATCGGATTATCAGAATCTCTTAGAAGGTCGTCTATTTTGATTTTTCTAACCGGAGGCGTAAGGCATGATACTTTTTCTTTTCTTCTTTTTTTCTTTTTTGTTTGAAAGAGAAAAGGCCACACGTCCAAGGGTGACCCCTCCTAATTTTATTTAAAAACCCTCGCTTATAGCATAGAAAACCGTGGTAAGAAATGCATGATACCTAACTTTGGTATCTATAGATAAGAGAGCAATGTTATATACAAGTTTCAAATAGATCATAAGTTCTAAGCAAATTATTTGTAAAAAAAATGGATCCCACTAAAAAAAATATATATTTTTTACACTTTTTGAGGTATGGTTCACTTTTTTACAAAAAGATTGCGCATGATTTGTCTATTTAGAATTTTTATAAATCATTTCTTAGATAAATATTTAGATAGAAATTTTATAAAACTGGATTGATAAATTGGTGTGGCTTAGACGTCAAATTGTAAAGTCTTTTATTATAAAATAAATCTAATGTCTCATGTTAAACCATATCAATAAATAAGTTCATTTTTATAAAATATTTGGATACATGCTGCATTGACATCACACTTCTCTTTACAAAGTTAAAAGAAGCTAGCTAAAAGGGAAACAATATTAGCCAATTTAAAGTATGGATGGAGTCATACTCTAATTCTATCACCATCACTTCATATCAAATGGTTAAAATTATAAGTATTACTTTTAAGAATAATAATATACGTACAATTATATAATTATTAGACAATTATTTTATTAGCTTATTTTAATTGGCATAATATCTAATGATAAGGTAAAAATATACGCATTTGTCCAGGCCCAAGTCCCAGCCCACGAAGAAGCCCAGCCCACCTGAAGAAATGGCGTTGTTTTTCTAATTAGTTTTTTTCTTCGTATTTTATAATTGGCTCATGTTTACATATTAGTATATATTTACTACTTATTGAATTGTCGATAATTCACCCAATTGCTTTAAATATTTTCATATGATTTTGATGATTCAGCTGGAAATCAAAAATAATTAGAAACATGCATGGGCGAGTTTAATTAGGCATAGCGGATTAAGTACCAAAAGTTAATGTGGATTATTGGAGTCTAATTTGGAAAGTTTGTCTTTTTTTTAATTTAGTATTTTGGAACCTTGATGACTTTATAAGACTTTGGGGAGTTTATTATTATTATTATTATATGTTGGAAGACCCCGGAAGTTCCTCACCAAGAGTAGGGATGGGCGAGGATTCTGGCACCACACCCTTCTCTACGTTAGCGGGGTCGTGACTGGTACGTGACCCACCACGGAATCTGTCACCTTCAATATAGAGCCTCTTTTCTTTTGGGTCCAATGGAGCAGGAACGGATCTCTTCGGTCCATGAAAGGGCCTTGGAGTCGCTGAGCTAGGCATTTGACAGCCTACAACTCGTGACCGATTTGGTGACACCAAGAAATGGCCAATGTTCACTCGAGTGAGGATCACGTTAAAGTTGCCAGAATTTGGGTTTTTCCTAACCTATCAATATATGAGGTCCACTAACTTCCTCTCTCTTGTAGAGGCTTTTCCTCCCTGTCTGCGTACAGGACTTTTTTGGCCGGGCAAACTGGGAGCGGGAGGTAGAAACGTCCTCATGGATGAGAGATTAGAGGAGATGTACAAAAGAATGTCTCTGACGGAGACGGAGAGTGAGG
>QEOT01005130.1:36029-58684 GCA_003123785.1 Pterocarya stenoptera | reverse complement strand
GAATACAACGTCGTTTGCATCGTCGTCCTCACCATCGTCATCAGTTTGATGTTCTGATTTTTTGTTCAAAACAAAAGGTGATTCAAATGGGTTTTGTGATTATTTGATGCATGTTTGGATCTGTGATTTGATTTGCTTTGTGTAAAAATCCAACTTCATCAAATGTTGATTTGAGGCATCGACTGTGGTATTGGGGATTGAGGCATCAATCTGAGGTAGAGACGAAGAGGATGAAGGTGGTCCGTGGGTGGTTGCAAAAGGTCCTTGGGTCGCATACTCAACTGCGAATGTGAGATTTGGAGGGTTGAGAGGGAGAGATATGGTGTTAAGAGTTTTATGTCTTTTTAGTGTAAACTTGCTTACGTGTTGTCCTTTGATTAAGGGCTATTAAACACCCAAAACTAGTCGGACCATTCCAAAAAGGAACTATTTTTTCTATGGCTATATTTTGCATGGAACATCCAATTTTAATTTCAATTGTTAGGAAAAAGAAGAAAAATATATACAATTTCAATTAACTGGTAAGATTTAATTTATAATATTTAAATATATCCTCAAAATAAAATTATGTTATATAAATATTTTATTAGATGTATTTTATATACCAACTTAAGAACAAAATTTTTCGAAATAATATACTAATCTTGTTTTGGTACTAATACTCAAAAAGGTTTAACCTTATTTAATATTTTGCATATTTTCAAGATTACATATTTTAATGTTTACAATCAAAACAACATTAAAAATAAAAATCACATAAGATTAAAAAAATTTTAAAAAAATAAAAAATTCAGCCACCCCAGCCTAAACGTACGGTGAACTCTCTTTTTTTTAATAATATTCTCAAACATCACAATGTGCATCTACGTTGGAGTATTGGCGCGCACAGAGATGATAAGTATAAGTCTTATATGTTCAAATATTGTATATGTCCTTTATAAGAAGGTAGATTCCACCGTGAAAAAGTAAAAAAACTCACTGTTTTTGTGGGACTCACACTTTTATAAAAAAAATTTAGTAAGTCTTGTGCATTTAGGACTTGTACCTAACATCAATTTATGTATATATTTTGTTAAAATTTAACTAAAAAGGGCATATAGGTAATTTTAATTGATCTAATTTCTATACATCCCACGTTAGATTGTCTATAATAAGTTTAGTTAAACTATTAAAATAAAATTTTTAATATTGTTTATTATTTTTTATTTATATATTCAACAGTCTTATTTTCTAAAACTAACTGACATATTTATTATTTTATTTAATTATTTTTTATGCAACGTTCATTTTTCTGACAGTATGTGATAACCCGAAACAATGCTAGATTACATCCATAATTATTTTCACTGCCTTAGTATTATTTTAGAGCCATGAGAATAGATATAGTTGAATGTAGGCCTTGGATTTGTAGTTAGCAACCCAAGCATGAGAGAAGGCCAGCTAAGCCCATGTATATTTGGCCACCATAAGAAATCCAAGCTCAGAAATCCTGGAAACGTATAGCCCATGACCAAAAGCCATTGCTACTAGTGTCATATGTCATGCATGCATAACGTTATGTACCTGGACGTGATAGTGAGCTAAGGGAGAGAGAGAGAGAGAGAAAGAGAGAGAAACGTGTTCAAAAAGCCAAGGGAAGGCATGCACGCCAACCCTAGCTCGATTGTCACATGTCTTGCATGAAAGAGACCTTCTAGAATAAAGAATGGGGAAATAACCTAGAGGAGGCCAAAAGTCATTCAGCCAACTCACCCAACACGCCTACACCATGCCACTTGGCAAGAGTTTGAGTTTCAATACTGATTTGCATAGGGAAATGGTGCCTAGGGAAAACAAAGGGGATTTTCTCAAGGGATTTGCATAGGGAAGCCCAAGGGACAAAGAGAAGGTTCGATTTCCTACACCACACGTCCACCCAAGAGTTTTCTTAAGACATTGCCACTTGTCAACCATGCAATGAGTTTCTATAAAGGAATAGGAATTGACAATTGCACAAAATGACCAACCTACCCTCACATTTTCGACCACTACACCCAAAAGCATACTCACACACGCCACTTGTCACGTTAGGATTACAAAAGAAATTCTTGGTAAGTGAAAAGTCACCTAGGAAAGGGGCACTAGAAGATGAAGAATTATCATGGGAATTGGGGAGGGAAGTAAACGGCTAGGGCAAGATACACGCCTATGCCATGTATCACACATGCAAGGCTTCACTTTTTGGAAGATGAAGAGACTTGATGATAGATTTACCTTTCTACTTTGAGATACATTGCATCTAGACGAAAATGGAAGGGGCTTAGAGGACAAAAGAATTTGGCCAAAGCATGGGGCCACACTCCACAATCAACCTTTCCACCTTCCCAAGACAATCCAATGATTTGGAGGGGGATGAGGCATTCAGCTAGAGGAAAGAATGATTATACACTTGTCCTTCATGCAATGGACTATAAGCAACCAATGAAAGATTAAGAAGAATTCAGTAAAAGGGGAAGACAGACACACCCACAAGGGTTCTTCTCTCCTTGCCATTTTTGAAATTGCTCATGCTCCCATATTCTCCATACCACTTCACACAAACACTTGAATATTTCTCATTTTCTCTCACTTTCATTCCAATCAAACAAGAGAGATTATTCTTCTCTACGCTCAAGAGATGACCACGGCATTATTAAGGAGGAAATCACAGTGAGGATCTCATATTTTCTATTTTCTCTTCATACTACTTAAGCATAACTCAAGGAGATGACGCAATCTCTAAAGAGTTCTAGATTCTTGTAAAGCACACACGAGTTCAAGGTTATTTTATCTTGAAGTAACATAGGGTTTTCCAAGAAAGGAGAGGGAGCCGAGACTTTGAGGGCATAGATTCTCCACACAATCGGCCACCCACATGAACTACACATATGTTCAAGATTTAACCAAGCGCCACACGAAATGTGAAGGGTTTTCATGTTTAAAAACCCTAGAACCGAATGGTGAAGTTCCAAGAACAAGTGACAATCCGAAAACCTCACACACTCATGCACAAGGATTAGGGTTTTGAAACCCTCGTTCTAACGAGTTCAATTTACAGCTTGCTATTTGTTTTCCCGAAAGATTTTTGTAAGTATGTACTCAATCTAGTTTTGCTAACATATGTATATATTTGTGTAAATTTTTCATTGCTATTATTAACTTTGATTGTTAATCTATGTTTTGCTTAGTTGAATATATTGTTTTGACTTTGTATATAATCACGAGAGAAGTTATATGGTTCGGATCTATATTGAAAATGCCATGAATCACATGTATATGTTTTGGCTTTTCTTGAGGCTATGTTGATGTTTCACATATCATGAAGTTTCGGTTATTGTGATGTTGTCACGATTTCATGTTCGATTCATCCATGCCATGACTTTTGTCTATTACGCTGCAAGTTTGAAACATGTTAAAGTGAAATTCTCCATGTTACATGCCTTTGATATTTCTGCCAAGTCATATTCTTCTATGTTCATGAAGTTGTTTTAATATATCACATGTCCTATGTTATCATGCCATAATTTACATATATTAGGTTTGATGAGTTCATGCATGGCATCTCACGTGTCATATGTCCAATATAAGAAGAAACATGTTTTAAATCTCATATCATATACATTTGGCTAAATGGTCTTTTTAAAAAAAAAAGAAAAGTGTATAAAAATGCTTTATCACGATCCCAGATGTTAAGATAGGGGAATGTCCTGATAGAACTCCTTTGTCCACTCGGAGTGCTGAGGAATAGAGTGGTAGTACATAATGCTAATGGGTGTCATGACTAAGGCAAATAACTCGACGAAGTACTGTCATGTTATAATGAATATGAATATGATTTATTCACCACGATGTACGAATCGTTGGTGGTGCGGTAATTAGCAGGAACACGTGGTGCATAAGGGGAGCCATGATGTGTCCACCATATGTTATAAGAATAAGGCAATGAGCTCACATGATACAGATCACATGATATGGTATGATATGATACAATACAATCTGGATCACATGATTAACAAGATATGAAATGATATAAAAGAATGTTTTTCTGAAAAGTCCAAAGAGTCTGTTATATGTTTTTTAGAAAAGGTCAAGTGCATAAGTCAAGTTTTGAGTCATGTCACGTGTCAAGTACATGTTCATGCATGCATTCCACGGTTTCTCACTTGTATGCGTATGTTAATCATTGTATATTGTGTTTACTTGTTGAGATTTCTCGAAATCTCATTGTTGTAGTTTCCACTACCATTTCTTACCTAGAATAGTAGAAGTTGTGACAAGTTTAGACGACCACGATGAAACGCAAGAGGACCAAGGTACCCCCAACCAGCGAAGATGTGTCCAAGACTAATGAGAGCTAGACTAAATCCTCTTTATTGGATAGGATAGAGAACGTCGACTGGCTTATTTCCGAGACCTTGCAGCTCATTAAAGATACAAAGAGGTTGAAGAATAGGGGTAAGGACCTCTTTTTGGAAAAAATGAAGAAGCCGGACTAAGATGAATTCTTTTGGAAAAAGAAAAAAAGGGAGGACCTATGGAAACCTAGAATGTTTGTGGTAAAAAGACATGACTTAAAGTATTACTTTTGTAAAAACAGTTTTTTATGGTCCCGTGTTTTGGGAGACATGAACATATCCTTCATTTGGGTACTTTTGATATGAAATTTTATGTTGAAGGCGATGTTTGGGTTATGCATAATTTTACGGTACCATGTGCTAAGGCAATTGCTTTAGGCGTTGCCTAGTTTCACACGAGCCTTATATTTTACAATGCATTCATTATTGCATACTGCTAGTATACCTAGGAGCATTGCATATTATCCATCATCTAGGAGGGTTATGTAGCCACGTGTTACATGTCCCAGTATTTCAGTCGCCGTCCAATCTCAAGTGGGGGATAGGGACGCCACATAATAATTTTGAAGTAATTATTTTTTTATCTATTAGTGACGATCTTCATAACATTTATCAAGGTGAATGTAAAGTTAACTAGAATGGCAGTAACCACTAAGGTGGTAGTCCAATTGGTACGAGTTGGTATTTCATGGTTTTGAGATCAGAAGTTCGAGTCAGGACATAAGTTGAAACCACTTGTGGTAATAAAGCCTCACATTTCGGTCATGATATGGGTTTTGAACCAGCTGGATACTTTAGGGGTGTTGTGGTGACGAGCTAGCCCTTGTGGTAGTAGCTATGGCTTAAACCGGACATTTTGCAGGGAAAAAGCTCCTATGGTCACGCCCAGTGAGAGTTGCAACATTGGTTGCCTTAGCCTCCTTTTTATGTTAGAAAAAAAAAACTAGAATGACAGTGATCGAAATGCAATGAATAATGACCATGAAACTTTAGTGATCAATAAAAAGAATGAATAAGGCTTAAGGGCTTGTTTGGAGAGTTAGATGATTTCATCTTATCTCAAAACTCTTTATAATTTTCTTCTAAAATATTATTCAAACACAAACACTTTTCAATTTTAAATATTCAACTTCTTTATTTAATCATTACAATTTTTATAGACTTCTAAACAAAACTAAAAAAATAATACAATTTTTCAAATTTTAAAACAAAAATAATATTAAAAATAAAAATTTAACTTTATAATTATATTCTAATAATATTTTAACAATATTAAAGACTAAATCTTCATACTACACAGCACACCCTATTGAAGCCGGAAGGATCCTAAGGGCCTAAACCAACTTGAATTTCAACAAAAGATAAATTATATGCATCAAACACTATTCAATTTCATATTTCACACCTACATTTTTTTTATAGGGTGTGGGAGTATTTTTTATAGAGTCTGAGGTGTGGAATAGTGAATAATGACTAATTAGAAGAATTTTGCTCTACAAAAACTTGGAGTTCACGCTGTAATAGATAAGAGTGCCCACAAAGAACATAGCATATATTTTATTGCAGTCATGCATTTTGTCCAAATATATTCAATTAAAGACACTACAAGAAAATAGGTCATTTCCAGCAATTTTAAAATTGCCGCAAATAGTCCTTAATTGGGATGTTTTCTATTTCGTCGTTGAATTCTAGCGCGAAGTTGGGAAATGTTGAGGGAGAATTCACTATTCACTTTTTTTTTATGGCGACTTTTCTACCTATTGCTGTGATTTTTGTTGTCGTAACAAAATATTTTTACTATAGCGACATTTTCTTTTCGTCGAATAGAAAAATTGCCACAATATTTACTTTTTGTGGCAAAAATGTTCGTCATAAAAGCCATATTGTCGCCACAAAATAACTGTCGACTAATTTGAGGCCAATGAATGCTTATTTGTGGCGTTTCAAAAGTACCGGAAATATCCTTTTGCAAAATTAATAAAATAAACTATACAAAACTATTTCCGAAAAATTTTAGTCGCCTATTTAGTTTCAACCATTTTTTAAACTCAACGAAAAGCAGAGTTCCTTTTTACGGCAAATTTGTTTAATTGCGTCCAATTATTAATTATTTGCTGCGATATAAAAGTGCCAGAAATAGTCTGTTTGTGTCGCCGACGCCGACGAGTTTGTATTTCAGTATTTTAGTCTCCATCCATCTCTTACTCTCTCTCTCTCTAACTCATGTCTCTCAGTCATAACCCCCATCTGATTTTTGCTTGTCCTTGAATTTTTGCTTGTTATTCCTTATATAAACAGTTAAGTTTTCAAAGTCACCATAAAATATGAATGTCCACTTCGATTTGTCCTTCTATTTGGGGGTTCCATTATTCTCCACTCTATACACCAAGTCACTCGTGTTTGACCCTGCATCTATATTTTGAGTTTTTCTTTTGTATTAGTTCTCATAAAAGGGATTGAGAATCAAATAGTTCATCCAATTGCCTTTGCTTCCTCTGGTTGACCAGAATCTTGCAATCTCAATACTTTTATATGTTGATTGTGGTCCAATCTATGAGACAATAGTATCAATCGGAGCCACTGAATTGCTGCAGCGTATGGCCTTTAAGAGAACAAGAAATAGGAGCCACTTACGAGTTGTGCATGAAGTGGAGGCAATTGGTGGCAATGTGGAAGCCTCATTTTCTAGGGAGCATATGAGTTACACCTATAATGCTTTGAAAACATATGTTCCTGAAATGGTAGAGCTGCTTATTGACAGTGTGAGGAATCCAGTTTACTTAATTGGGAAGTCATTGAGGAGGTAGTTCTTTTTAATCATAGGACTCTCTGCTTGAAATTTATGACTGTTTCAAATATGTTAGGATTACTAAAATTACTATCTACATTTTGCAGCTTCATAATCCGAAGGCCGAGATTAGTGGTACTTTTAAGAACCCTCACAATTTTCTTTTGGATGCAATTCATTCCGTTGGTTTCTCTAGTGCTCTAGCTAATCCACTTTTAGCTCCAGAATTTGCAATAAACAAATTAAATAGTACAATTCTAGAGGAATTTGATGCTGTAAGTCTATGATAAGTTTGTACATTGATATTAAAATAGTACATCTTTTGTCTTTTTAGCATTAGTCGTGATTGTTTATATTAAAATCAGCCTTTCTTTAACAATTTCAGGAAAATTACACTACTTCTCGGATGGTACTTGTAGCTTCTGGTGTTGAACATGATGAACTGACATCTGTCACTAAACCACTTTTATCTGATCTACCTAGTGTCTCTCATCCTGATGAGCCTAAATTTTGTGTACATTGGAGGTGATTATCGTTATCAAGGTGAATCGGGGGTGTGTATCATCTTACTCATCAAGAATAAGTTGTTCCCTCTGGTATTTTACATCCATCTAGAATGAGTTTTAACCTTGGTGTTCCCTTGCCTGGCCAGAGAACCCATTTTGCTCTTGCATTTAAACTTCCTGGTGGCTGGCATAAGGAGAAAGAAGCGATAATTTTGACTGTGCTTGAGGTCTGGATATTGAGTTTTTCCAGTAAATCCATGTGCTTATAAACTGAAATATTCTATTGGTTTTGCTATTGACATGGTTCCTCAATATTTATTCACATTATTTTGCTCTACTTCATCTTGGCTTCAATGTTGGAAGTAATAATAAATATTTTACTATAGGTGCTGTTAAGAGGTGGAGGATCCTTTTCAGCTTGTGGACCTAGAAAGGGGATGTATTCACCCCTATGTAGGTTCTCAAATATTTGTGTGACTGAAACCTATAATACATTTAAGTTATTGCTTTTGAAACTTGTTCATAAATTAGCTTTTCTATTTTATTATGGTGTTGTTAATAGATTACAAAACATATGGTTGTTAGGTTTTCTCTATTTTATGTTTGTAACAAAACTGGTTTATGCGCATAGGTCCTTGATGCATTTGCTCCTTTTATGTTTTGGTTCTTTCTCAGTTGTAATCTAAGTATGTTGATATGATGAGCAGATCTTCGTGTTTTGAATGAGTATCCACAATTTTAGTCAGTTTCTACATTCAAGAGCATCTACAAAAATACTGGCATATTTGGTATACAAGCTACCACGGTGAACCATCTCTTTTCACCTTTTATTAATTGAGTAGATCAGAAATTTATAGTTTCATGATATATTGTAAGAGTGGAATATCTCAATTTATATTTTCTGCATGTTCACTGGTTTTCTTTCTAGTATGTATTTGGTGTCAAACCAAAATCGAAGCCTTCCATAGATTCTCCTGAGAATGACGTGTAAAAATATTTTTTAATCTATTTTTATGTACTCTTGAGAGATCAAAATGGGTGTCCCATATGGGTGAAGAAAGTTCAGAAAATGTACAAATGGTTTATGTTTTATCCTTCTTTCCCTAAGAAGTGAAATGAAATGCTTATCAGAAGCTGAAGTGCATATTTGATGGTTAACGAGCACGAGGTTGTAGTTTTTTATGATACCATTAAGTGGGGTGTTTAATCTAGGTTGGACACGGGTTGCTTTGGTTCAATATGGGGGTGAGGGGGTGTTTTTTCTCCTTTCTCTTTGTCTTTTTCCCCCTCTTTTTAATATAAGCTGTTTGATTCTATAGCATGGTTAAGTGACAAAATAATTGCAATCTGTTTTTTATGGTACTTGTCATCAAGGTATTGTGATCTGTTGGAAATTTGTTATGGCAATATAGACTTTATTTCCCTTCTTTTCTGCATGCATAAAGATAATATAGTCCTTTGCTTGCCATGGTCATGTGCAATCAATAATCCATTTTCAGAAGAATCTTTAAAATTGTTGGGTTCTTGGAAGTCTTTAGAGTGCTCCTATTTATGGATCTTATTTGTTTGTTCTGTCCACAAATATATTTCCACTTGAAGAGTTCTTTTTTCTGAATTCAGGGTTCTAATTTCGTGTCACAAGCCATCAATATAGTGGTGAACGAGCTTATCTCAGTTGCAACTCCTGGAGAAGGTTGCCGACACACCTTTATGTTGGGTAGCATTGTCTTTTTAGTGCCACATCTAAATCTCGGACCTTGTTTCTGACATATTGTTCCCCCCATCTTGTTGCAATTGACTAGGTACAGCTAGATCGAGCCAAGCAATCAATGAAGTCGGCCATCCTAATTAATTTGGAATCTAGATATGCAGCCATTTAATTGCATTCCTTTTATCTTAACTCCTAGTTTTCAATGCTGGCGCTCTTGCTTCCACATTAATATTATTTATTCATTTATTTATTCCTGATAAGTACTTATTATTTTATAACTTGTATATATATGTGTATTTTGTAGATCCTTGCATCCGAAGATATAGGGAGACAATTTCTGATCTATGGTGAGAGGTATGGCCTGAGTCATGATTATCCAGGAACTTGTAGACTACATTGTGTTTGCATCACTCCACAATAAATTCTTCTTGTGTTTATGCCATGCATTGTATGTGGATATCCCTTCCATATGTTTATTTTCCGCATGCATATATTAGATGTTTTCATTGTATTGATATGTGAATAGATGGAAAATGAGTTGAGTTGTGTGAACAAGTTTTACATTGGTTTTACCATGAAATGAAAACACAAAAAATCAAAAATTGTTCTGCTAGGAGTTCATGATAGGGATTTTTGGATCATCTATTTATTATCTTCTCTTTCTGAACTTTTAAATGATAAAGTGACACTTATCATATATCAATGCTTTGCAGCATTAGAAAATTAGAGGAAGAAACTTTTCTTTTCAATTTTTTTTAATGAAGTTTTTTTCCTCTTTTCAAGCCATCAACATATAGTAAGTGTTGGAATGTGAGATTCAAAATGGATTAGACAAACGTACTACTTTGTGCTCTTAATGTCTTTTCACTTTAAGTGCTCATAAGTTGGCGATCATGTATGTAGGCTTCAAGGAGGAAGATTTCAACTTGCCCTTTGTGCAAGGTGATTTTTATTAGAATAACAAAGGTTGAGGATGCAGCCACTACCGATCAGAAAATATACTCCCAGACTATTCATTGTGCTCCTTTAGACTTGGATATTTTTATTCTCACTAATCAAGAGACATGCAGTTTTGGTGCTCAAGTATGTTCATACTAGTGATCCTATCTAGTTTGCTTTTGCTTCTCAAAATTTGCTTGTAGGAGTAAATATTAAGACATCTTTCTACTGCTTCCTTTTGACTTCTTGTATATAATAGAAGTCCTGTCAGGTCTTACTATTAAAATTCATAATTTAAAGATTGGGGAATTAGAATAATGTTCTTATGATGCATCCCGAACCAAAAGAGCATATATTCTAATGATTTTTTTTTCAAGTGAAAACCTATATTTATATAAACTAAAGAATACCAACAGTATATAAGTGAAATTATATATATTATAATGATAGCCCAGTTAGTGTTAAAGAACATAATTGTCTATATTTTGACAGTGATATGATTTGTTTTTCCTTTTTTATTAAGACACACATGTGACCTTAAGGATCCATTATGGAGTGCAACAATAAAATTATTGGGTTGTTGGGTGCAAGTGCGTAGGATGGCCAACCTTCTCTTGATAGTATAGAAAATATTCTTAGGTTTGTACCATGCCAACGTATCATATATAGCTTTAACCCAATCAACCATTTGCCTTGCCATGGAGAGTTTCATTGGCCATTACTAGTCATTGATAGCTATTAATTTTTCTAACTCGAAATGACCCTTTGTGGACTCATTTTTCTTGAATTATAAGATTTCCATTTTCATGTTTGAATGGCATGCGATTATTTACTCTATATACTACAAACATGTGCATGACATGAACAAATATGGCATGCTATTGAAGACATGAAAAACTGAAAAATGTTAAAAACACACAATACCACCCATCAAGACACGACAAGAACATAATATCCTGCTTTTCTTTGTTATGACAGTGTTTGTATTTGCTTATTAGTAAATATCCTCAGGTGTCCAATATAATAGTAGTCCATCATGCGTTGTTTCAACCATAATAATTAAGTCCGAAGTCAAAAAATCTATTTGAGATTCTGGATACATGTGAAGTGTACCAGATATTGATAAACAAATGAATACTGGCATGCGGCACTTAGAGGGACCCTTTCAGAGAATGTTTGCATGAGTTGGATCTTTAGTGATTCTTTAGTTCTCACCCAGATAATTTTAGATTCTTGTGCAAATTTGCTGATGAGGAGATCCTCTGGCTATATAATCATTTGTTATCTTGTATTCTAGTTGTTCAAGTGAGGTTGACACATTTCCTTCAATTATTACATAACACATCGAGATGGTTGTTGAGATGAGAATTTTTAGTTTGAGATAAAATTTAAAAATTGAATAAAATATTATTTTTTAATATTATTATTGTTTTGATATTTGAAAAAGTTGAATTGAGATTTGAAAAAGTTGAATTGTTTATTATATTTTACGTGAAAATTTGAAAAAGTTGTAATGATGAGATGAGATGAGATGAGAATTTTTTGTTTGAAAAAACTTCCAAACCTAACCTAAACCTCCATTAATGGAAGGTTTGGATGGTTTAGTAGCTGTAAATTGTCTTCCTTTCTTCCTTGGCACTTTATGGTTGAAACTATTAATGTCATTGATCCTTTTTCTTGTTCCTCTTTTCTCATAAAACCAAGGCTTTGATGATAAATGGCCACTCTGAAGTAAATGGTGCATAGATCTCCTAGCCTATAGGTGTTATGAGCAATTTATTTTTTAATTTGTCTCTTATCATGTGAGTTTACCACTGCGATGCAGGAAGTGTTCAACTTCATCCACCACCATTAGCTCAAAGGTTTGGTTCAAAATGAGCAAAGAAAGTAAGATTTGTCTTCCATTTGTCTTCGAGAGAAGGTTATGATTTTTTATTTAATCTTGTATTCTATCATCAATATTTTTTAGAAGTTAGGTTATTGGTGCTTTCTTATGTTTTTGTTAATACTTTTGGTACAAGTCCCTGTTTAGAAAGTGGTGGTGTTGACTAGGACTAAATACATGGCACCTCAATTTTTATCTCTTCAGTACTAGATCATGGTATAATCACCTATATCCCTGCATGGGGGATTTTTTCTTTCCAAGCTCCAAAATTTGTGACTTTTTTAAATGAAGAAACCCTTTATCGGAGACCTACAAAAAATCTATTGAATCTCATCTGCTACAACCTGAGGTAAATTATTTTTTTTTAGAAAATATTTCTTCCATTCACGTTCATTGTGAGTAAGAGTGCCTATATATCTTTTTCCTAAGCTCTCATATGCAGATTATGATGTTGATTTCTAACTTTATATTACAGTGTTGCCATGTCTGTCTACTATCCACCTCATCCCTCATTTCTAGTTACAAAGTATGCTTTCATTAAAATTTGGGTGGTATGGCAAAGAGGTCTCTTTTGTATATTTTGGCTTAGGAATATCATTTTCTTTTTTTATGTTTTTGGTGTGTGAAAAACCTTTTCCGACGATTAAAATTCACCGAAAATATTGTTTTCCTTCATTAAACTTATTTTCAGTGATATGTGCAAAAGGTCTACTTCGGCGACAATAATCGATTGAAAATACATAATGGCGACAATAATTCATAATTGCTGTAAAAAATATCTAGTCATATTCGGCGATTTATTAACCTTTTGTGACGATACATATCACTATAATTGACTTTTTTCAACGATTTAATGGTAAACGAAAATGTCATTTCTATAAGTTTTTGAAAAATTTGCGATAGACTAAAATTGTCGAGAATAGTAGCTTTTTGCGACGATTTTTGTGTATCACTTAAATTGATTAGAATTGAAGGCTTAATTTCGTAAAAAATGTAGCGAACTAAAAATTTCGAAAAATGATCAAAAGCAAACACCGTACATATATAATTAGCAAGGTTTAGCTTATTTATCATGATGGTATGTGTATGATATCACATGCACGTAATGTAATTCCACCAAGAACAAAATCCATGGGCTCCACAATTTATATAACTGCATTTGTTTTAGTTGGAGGTAAACTACGATCAAACACCCATTTGGAGTGAAACTTACAAATGGACATATGATTTGGGAAAGAGAAACAAGTCTCAAATATTAAATATATAACTCTCACGTAATCCTTTTCTTATAAGAAAATTGATTCCAATTTGAAAAAGTATAAAAAGAGTTCTTCTTTTTTTAATGGGACTAATTTTTTTTTTTTTTTTATAAAGGATCTGTATTGGACTTTTACCTAACATTACTCTTTATAAAACTTTAATGCATGTTTATTGCCTTATATAAATCTATTTATAATTTTGTTTATTAACATATACATTATTAATGATATGAAAGTTTCCAATATCAATTGGCATAAAATACTGGTGTTCTGAACTTTGTTTTGTTCCTTTTATGTAACATAATACATTTTGTAATTACCAAACTAAACATAAAAATTTGCCAATTTTCCCCCTAGATTTTTTATTATTTATATATTTGATAGCTATTTTTTCTCTAGATATATATTTTTTATTTGAAAGTTGTAATAATTAGTTTGAAATTTTTGTATTTAAATTATGTTTGAAAATAAGATAAGATGAGATAAAATAAGATGGAATGATAATTTTATATCTCATCTCATGCCCCAAACCTGCCCTAAGTCTCACGCAATTCTTTTGTTATAAGAAGATTGACCCCATTTAAAAAAAAGTGTAAAAAGAACTACTGTTTTTAGTGCTACTATTTTTTTTTTAAAGGGTCTGTGTTGGATTTTTACCTATCATTATTCTTTATAAAACTTTAATTACCAAACTAAACAAATAATATTAGCCAATTTTTCCCCTAGATTTTTTATATTTTATATGGATAATCTTCTTCAAAGTCTTCCTGCCACTACTTATCATGATTACAGTAAATTATCTTATAGATCAGAGCTACAAGTATTGACCAAAAGAAAGACAAGGAAACAATTACGTCCAAATCTTCCCTTAGATCCGATTCTCTCGTTAATTAGTACGTATATATGATCTTATTCGTCATGTCTGTAATTTGTGTTTAAATATTTTAGGGACAAATATATATATATATATATATATATATAGAGAGAGAGAGAGAGAGAGAGAGGAGCCGTTTTATAAAGTCAAATCATGAGATATTTTGGAGTAGATCTTTGAAACAGAGCTAAGGTACGTACCTAACCTAGCTACATATGCAGCCAAAATATGTATTAGATTCTTTTTATTTCAAGTATATTGCAATTTGCTAGGTGCTACCTTTTTAACTATCAATGATCACAATAAATGTAAACGAGCTCATGAAAGCTAATTGTCACGATCATTACAACCGTTTTAATTCCAGAATCAAACGTTGATTTTGTAGAGTTTGTTTTATTTTTGTGGTGGTCCGATTTTATAACCAAAATTGAAAATTATGCATTTCTAATTTTTGGTTGATTTTCAATGAGATTTGGGCTATGGAGTGAAGCGAAAAAAAAAAAAGAACTGGTTTGTGTCTCAAAAATCTTCAAATAAAAAATTTATTCAATATTTACACGATAGGTCGCTCGAGCAAAGCTCATGTAAAGAGCTTGCTTGAGCAAACTTTAGACAAAAAGTTTGCTCGAAACTAACTCAACATTTTGCTCGAGCGAATAACTCATAAATCATGAAAATTAAGATTTTTACAGTACAATCTTATATATATTTATTATGAATAGTATAATCATTCTGAGTATTGTAATTTTGTTTTATAGTGTACTTTAACATTTATTAAAAAAGTAATTTTTTTTTACAATTGTGTAGACATAGACACGTTGTCAATAAGTAAAATTTTAAATCGTGCGATTGATTGTTTCTTAGTTTTCACGGCAGATTCTCACGATCATTAATCCAAGAACTTCTGCCACTGAACTTGGAATCAAGGAGATCATGGTGCCAGCCAGAGGACAGGTTGAGGCCAGGACCAATGGTCGGCTTCAAGAGGCTAAAATGGGACCCAAAAATATGATCAGTTGGATATAAATTAGAAAAAACAGGACAAGTTGTCCACCAATCATTCTGGGTGCATGCGACCATGCGAGCTAGAAGTGAACAAAGAGATAAAAAGCAACAAAATAACAACAAAACTGAAATTGTGTGTGGGGATGATATTTAAGATCATCCTGTCCACCGGCCCCAACAGGAATATATATTGTCTTGGACTTCTAGCCAGAGGGAAGAATATATATACGTACGTGACTTATCCGATAAATAAACATGCGCCGCAGTCACCGTCGGAAGTGTCGCGCATGCGTATGAGTTGTGACTTATGAGAGTAGTACAATATATGCATGTGAATGTCGTATTACGTACAGCTAGCCCTGGCCGTGGACTTGGTACTTCTCGTGTAGTGGTTCTAAACAAACCGCATTTACGCACTCGAAGCGAAGTGCCAACAAATAAGCTGAACTTTTTATTCCTTTTAGTTGTCAACACATGAATAATCATCTTATATTTCACATGCACAAACATATATTTATAGGTTAGAGATGATGAACTTGGACAATCTACGTTGCATGTCCATGATCCTCAGTTCACACTAAACTCAAAATTACTCTGTTGTGCCAAACGACAAAGGAGCCGTTAGATCAAGAGAGAGTTAATCCGTTGTTATGATGTGTTTCGTGCGCATTTAGGCCGGATTCTAGAAATTTGGATATTCAGACTGTCACTTGCACACCTTAAGCAAATACGAATAATGAGGACTTTGTTATTGATCGGAGAGTCTCCGATGCTAAAGTTAGTATATCTCCTTAGTAATTTGTATTAAATTTAGAAAAATCAGAGAGAGTTCTTGGTACGATAAGCTTTTATATTAGGTTTCGGGTGATAATAGCTCATCCTTGACTTTGAGGGCTCCGTCCTTTCCACTATTCAAAGTCATTTAATGCGGTATGTAGTCTGGGGAGTGGCGCCATTAATGCAACGTGGCTCTCTGACTTGATTTATTCACAATCGTTTCCTGTCAAGCCTCTCCATATCTGTTGTCAGAAGATCATGGGTTCTCTCTATTTTCCAGTCGCCTGCTTGCACAGGTTCTCAGAGATAAGATGTCAGCCAGGTGGTATCAAGACGGCGAGTCTCATCTATTCCTACCGTTTGCTTTCTTCGTACAGAAGTTGCTTTTGAGAATGAGTTTCACTTGAGGGCCGAGAGTACTTTGCAAAGGTGCCCTGACTCTTCTTAGTGGAGCGTCGTTGGACTTGACCGAACTCTCTAACTTCCTTCTCTGTGGGCTCGCCATCGTGCCAACAAGGGAAAGCCCCTTACATCCATCATGCCGACCTTTTTTGAGCAATGATAATATTGGTCCCGAAAGGGAGCCAAACCAAGTTTTTCGTTTCTCTATTAAGGAAAGCATCATTGCCCAACATGTGGTATGGATAGCCTAAAGCTTAGGGATCAAACAGGCCTTATGGTGGGGTCTCTAGCCTTCCTATTGTTATCAACTTGACTGCACTAACTACGAGGGATGGTAATTTGACCATCATCACGATGACAAAGAGCGCCACAGAATCTGATGATCAAAGGGGTCGAGCTAGCAGCTAGATGCTCTCACTTTGAAACCGTTTGATTCTGTGTCTAAAGGGCCAATCCCAAATGCCTGATCACAACTTGAAATTCAAACCGACGTTTTATTTTGAGACTGTAATGGTTATTCAATGATCCTCACCTTTTATTTCTTTGAGAGTCCAAAGATACTGTCGGCTTAATATTGCAATGGTCCTCAACAATGCAGCACTGTAACTGCATTGCTCTTTTTTCGTAGCTGCTGTACGTCTTGTATATTTGTAATTTCCTTGATAAAAAGATGCATAAAGGATTTTTGAGTTAAGGAAAACAAAAAAAGAAAAAATAACTTTTGAATTGATGTGTTAATCGGCCTTTCCGAAACTTTTATTTTGGTAATGGAAACCAATAAAGAAGAAAAAAAAAAGTTAAAGTAAAATTTAGATAAAGATAGATTATAGGATGCTTGAAGTTGCTTGAGACTTACGACTTCCCTTATTTGTTATTAACTTAATCAAGAGGAAATATTACTTTGAAAGTGAATGTGTTTAAGATCATGATGAGGATCGATCTGATCGTTGAATATACAAAGCACAATGTTGCAGGCATGTGCTAGATATGCTTAGGAAAATGCTTGCAACATCAAAGAAATACAATAGGCGTTTGAGTTTTTGTAGTCCCACAGTATATCGGTAGATATGGCATTCTTACGATTGACATGTTAATATTTGTAAAGAAAGAAAGAGAGAATGATGAACTGAATGGTAATATTGCCAATGCCTAATCCACTTCATACAAAAAAAAGGAGCCCGCGGGAGTCAGGTGTACGGTGGAACGTGGGCACAGGTTCACTTTATTCACCTGACAGTGTGTGTACTTTGGGCCCTGTTGACTGGAGTGTGTTGCTCACGCCATCTCCCTTACATATTGTTCTTCTCAGCGGTTAAAGCGTCCTCGCTCCCAAGCTGCTGCATGTATCACGTCATCTTCATGATGAGGGCTTCGAATCTTCTTCATTTTAAGATATCAGCACCAACCCGCCCAACTCCAATACAACTTTCATTTGAACTTGGAATCCAATAAGTTTGGATCAAAATCTCAAAGAATAATAAATAAAAAAAAGTGCCCTGTCGTTAAAACTTCAGCTAAGAAACTGAAAAATTAATCGTAATTCCTTTATCACTTTTTAATGTGTCAAGTTCAGCATTATTAAATGAGCAAATTATGGTCTTGAATAATACAAAAGTAGAAGCCTTTTCTACCTCATTTCAGTATCCAAATTGCCAGAAATTATGTACCAGATGTGGACAAAACTAATAGGTGGATCAACAGCAGAATGTTTTCAGCTGCAATGGCTGAACTAGCTAGTGCAGTGTAAGGTTGCAAGTGAAGTGGCACTGAGGAGGGCGGTAAAGAGGAAGGAAGGACGTATGAGGCACGTGGCATGGGGGGCTGGGTCGTGACTCGTGATGACGTGGGGGGGGGGAAGAAATGAGAATCTCCTTTGCTTGCAGGAGGAGAGAACGAGTAGGGGTCCACTCGTTTTGGGTCCCGCAAGTTGGAGTGCCCTTTCGGTATGCTCTCTTTATCGAGGTCCCAAATATTCACTCATCGGCTTCTGTCAATTCAGACACCGCTAAATGTGACGACCAAGCCGCGATATCTGACGACTAAACCCCCTAATGGTCACCATCGCACGGCCATACTCGTCCCCTGAATGCCCCCACCAACACAAAGGACCGGGGATGACAGAATGGCCGTTCGATTTGTCAGTAGAGATTTACTCAAGCTGATGTAATGCGTGGGGTTAGTGTCGGGACGTGAGGCAGTGGTGGGACCTACCTGTTTGGCCACCGACGGTGTATAGATGTAGCTGCAGAGTAGAGCTGCTCTCCTAGACTTGCTTTTTTCTTCCTTCTTATTTACAGCCCCTTCGGCCCCTTCCCCAAGTCGCTCAAACACACAGACAAGACTCTTCGGTTTCTTTCTCATTCTCCTTCTTTAATCCTTTCTCCGAGAGACCGACACCTACCTACTTTATAGTAATAGAAGTGAAATAGTGATATAGATGGAGTGCTTCTGAGTACTTGGGTCGAAAGGAACTGCGTTTTTATCTGTTGGGGTGTCAGTTTAATGGGTCTTGCTTCCTTGCAAGTTTGCATGGATTCGTCTGACTGGTTACAGGTATGCCATGCCTTGCATTAATTTGAAAGTTCAATTGAATACCTGATCATAATCATTTATATCATCATTTAGTTAATGTCCTGTCTTCAATGCCGTTCAAAACAAAGAATTCAGTTCAATTTTGATCCTGAAAACGCGCTCTGTTCTTGTACAAAACTAGATGGCACACAAAGGTCGAGGAAGATAGCAAAACGTTCATGTATGAAGTAGGACGCTTGAAGAAAAAAAATGGAGTTGTTTTCTTTAATAGTGATCGTAATGGCATTATGTTTTACATGATTAGAATAGTAAGGCATCTGTATCAGTTGCAAATGAAGGGAACTAAAGTTGAAGTTTAACTCCAGACTTTGATTAGAGAAATTTTTTCTAGTTCCAGATTTTTTAAAAGCTGGTTTCACAGGTATAGAAGCTAATAATTAATGGAAATATGCCATAATACTCTCGGTTTAAGCGTAGCTCCTGCAATATCTATTAATTCAGACATTCTGATTGACATCCGAAGGGACAAGGAATATTGTGTTAACATCCTCATTATTCGGCAGCAGAAAGGACGTAGAATGTCTAGGCATTTGCATTATTGTTTTGGCGCAGTTTCTGACATATTTCCTTTATTCTTGTCCTTTTTTATTCCAGGGCACGATTCACGATGACTCTGGGATGAATTCCTCCTCGCCGTCCGAGGACATGCTCACATGCTCGAGGCCCTTGATGGAGAGGCGGCTGAGGCCACAGCACGACCAAGCTCTCAAGTGCCCAAGGTGCGACTCAACCCACACCAAATTCTGCTACTACAACAACTACAGCCTCACTCAGCCAAGGTACTTCTGCAAGACCTGTAGAAGGTATTGGACCAAAGGAGGTACCCTCAGGAACATTCCTGTGGGTGGTGGCTGCAGAAAGAACAAGAAGGTTTCTGCTAAAAAACCCAATGATCAACCCATGAACCAAAATCACCCAGGATCTTCATCCTCCCACAACCCTACCGATCTTCAACTTTCTTTCCCTGAGGTGCAACTTTCTCATCTTACCCATATCCTAGGCACGCATGGGACGCTTGGGAACCCAAATTTTATGGACACCAAGTATCATGGGATGCTCGAGAACCCTAGGCCTATTGACTTTATGGAGAGTACTAAGATGGAAAATGTTGCTGGGAATTCTAGGAACTACGATTTTATGGGGAATGGTGACTTGGGTATGGTTAGTGGGCTGGGAGATTTGAGCAGTGCCCATGGTTTGGCACCAAATTTTCATGGTCTTTGCTCTCCATATGGAATGTCCATTGATGGAAACAGTACTACTACTGGAACTTTCATGGAGACATGCCAGAGGTTAATGCTGCCATATGATGCAAATGATCATCATCATCATCATCAGGACCATACTGCAATAGATGTGAAGCCAAACACCAAGCTCTTGTCCCTTGATTGGCAAGACCAAGGTTGTTCTGATGCTGGAAAGGACTCGTTTGGGTATCTCAATGGTCTAGGTTTGTGGACCGGCATGATGAATGGTTACGGAACATCTTCATCCAATCCATTAGTCTAAAGTAATCTCAGCATGCACTACTTCGATCTCCACGAGTCAAAGATCTAGCAATTAACCATGCATGCATGATGAATGGTTACGGAACTTCTTGATCATCCAGTCCTTTCTAAACTAATCTCAGCATGCACTACTTGGATCTCCACATGCAGTCAAAGATCTACCAACCATGCATGCATCATGGGTTGGTGTGATTAGTAACATAATCATCCCCAATCAATCTCTTAAGTTTATCCAACTATTTGTATGTATGCCTGTGATGGAAAGATTGTGTTTTTTTTTTTTTCGTGTTTCTTAATTTCTACGAACGTGGTCTTCCATCTCTATGGACATGAGACACGAGTGTGAATGAGAAAACATTATGGTCCAAAAACGACAGCCTGATTAATTAGTGTCTCAATTATTATGGGTTTATGTAATATTATATATATATATATATATTTCTTATAATCACCTTGTCAAAACTTGCTGTCTTGTGTGTACGACATTCAAATCTCTAGGATTTTGTTGTGAGACCGAGGAAGATATGATAGTACTTCTGCATTTTAAAATTGAAAAAAGTGCTTGATCTTGCATAGTCTAATATTTCATGCTGCTGTCTTTTTAATATTTTATATTGTGATAAGGGATTAAGCTATTTTATGTGCAAAAGCGTTCGACGTGCCTTTGTTTTTTACATGAGAAATTTTACTTTATCATTTTCTACGGCACACATTACTAATATATGTAATTAATTTTTTATTATTTTATTTAAATATATACATAATTAATATTTAAATATAAAAATAACAAATCACATAACATTATTAATATGAAAATAATAAATAACATTTCTCACCTACATGAAAGAAGAGAGAGCAAGCTTTTAGATAAAGCCAACATGCTGTGTGTTGAGTTGTCGCTGCCTTGTGGCTCCAAACCGCATGCATAACCATAATTTTTTTAACAATTCTATAATTATATTTTAAATAGCCTCCTCCTCCCTTAGTCTCCAAAAAAAAAATAAAAATCAATGATTTCAGATTTGATTTTCGTCGAGGGCAAAGAGGTTTCGACTTCATCCACATCCTCCCTCTACTTTCCTCTTTGTTCTATTCACCCACCTTATATATCAATGTTTCTTTTATTTAGTTTTATTTTACTTTTCTTTAAAGTAAAAAATGATAGATTTATAGTTTTTTGAAACTTTTGAGAGATACCTGCGACACAAGAGATTTACAGGTCGAAAAATCGTTTGAAGAAAAGCTATGGCTTTGCGAAAATCACCGCACGTGGTCCTCACGGGTTACCCACATTTGCGTGTGGTCCTCACATGCCACTCCTTTCAGCAGCTCATCTTGACACATGCACTAGATCATTGGACTTGCCACCACCTGACTTTTCAGATTTGACCTTTGTGCCTGAAAAGAGACAAGTGTGTTGCTTTCACAGTCTATCACATATTTTGAAGTCTACCGAAATTGATCCAAATTGTAATTCGTTCTTTTCACATCTATCTTACTGCTTTTCTTTTTTATTTTCTTATCGTTCATTAAAATTAAAAAAAAGAATAGTTCGTCTCTCATAACTTTGTCTGTAAAGGTTAAATCATCTCTTTCAATGAATGGTGGGGTTGAGTCTCTGTTTAGGTAGAAAGTGTTATCTCTTTGACCTTTTTTTGTAGAGAGTATTAGCAATAGTGAAGACCAAATCAGTCACAAAAAATAGTATAGTGGTGGAGTTCCAAATGCATTATTTTAGTTTATAATATTATGTTTGATATGGAGACATCTCATAATATATCTGGTCATAAATGTAAGTTTCTCTAATTAATGAATGATGTTAATTTTTCTTAAAAAAATTTATATTTTAAATGAGACATATTTTAAAAAAATATTGTTTTAAAAATATATCTTTATATTAAAATATTATTATAAAAATAATTATATGTGTATCATTATTTATTAATTATTGTTTCATTTTGAAGAAGAAAAGTCTCCTGCTGCTCTCTTCTTTCTCTTCCTTCCTCTTGTTGGATCAATAATTTTTATTTACATAT